>OZ023247.1:5886531-6404519 GCA_964006365.1 Trididemnum miniatum | reverse complement strand
TGGCAGTTTATCTTGTCTTATGGCTGATGTCCTTATGAACCATCTAGTGGACAAAGCTCTGTCGAGAACGCTTTCAAATCATAAGCCATCAATTTTTTACCGGTATGTGGATGATTGCTTTGCTGTTTTTGATAGCCTTGATTCCATTAAAATATTTTGTGACAGTTTGAATGAAGTACATCCTAACATAAAGTTTACCACTGAAATTCAAAATAACAAATGTATTAATTTTTTGGATGTTTTAGTAGATAACAGTTCAACGACAGTTACAACCAGTACATTTCGCAAACCGACCAACACTGGATTATATTCCAAATGGAGCAGCTTTGTACCACACCGCTATAAATATAACTTGGTCAATTGTTTGCTCGATCGTGCTTACAAGATCTGTAGTTCTTATGAAAGCATTTGTTCAGAGGTGGATAATATCAAGGTTATGCTTGGTCGCAATGGCTATCCTGCTTATTTTTTAGATAGTTGTGTCAGGAGATTTTTTAATCGTAAATATGACAAGATGTTGAGTCACCTTGAAAGACGTAAAAATTGTAGAACAGTTATTGCTCGGTTGCCCTTTTTAGGTGACATGTCAATGCAACTCAAAAAAGAGCTGTCCGCCTTAGTGGAAAAGCATACATGGAACCGAGTTATTCTACGGATTATCGACACCACCTGGAACATCGGACATAACTTTCGTCTGAAAGATCAGCAAAAGACCTTGATGAAATATGGGGTTGCATATAAATTAACGTGTTCTTGTGGTTCTAGCTATATAGGACAGACTAGACGTAATCTTATTAACAGACTTAAGGAGCATTCCAGTTCGGATAAATCCGAGGTGTGCCGACATTTAATGGACAATCCTGACCATAAAGTGGACTTTGCCAAACCGAACATTCTTAGTAGCTCTGGTGATTCCGCACGCTTATTAATTCTTGAGTCACTTTTTATTCAAAAATATGAGCCATTGCTTAACGTTGACTCCAAATCCGCTCCTCTTTACTTATTTAATTGTTGATTTAACTCCGTCAGTCTTTTTATTAGCTTGTGGTTTATGACGTTATAATTATACTACTTATTTTGACCCGTTGCCTGGGTTATGCTATTACTTGTAGTTAGAATTTTAAATTCTAGTTCTTACAGTTTTGTACTGCCTTGCATACACTGCTGATGATGACAGCTGAATTTATGTTGTCGAAACGTCCAGTTTTGAGATTTACAGCGGCTTTATTTTTCCTCCTTAAGCTATTTTCGTCCCATATTTATTGTATTCTAAAATGTGGTTGTTTTCACGTGATCAAATTTGTGGCATCTGCGTGAAAAAAAAACGCTAAATTTTTGGCTGGAGAATTTGAACGATAATATAGTCGTTTATCATTGTATTAGAATTAATTTGTAATGACATAAAAAAAACTTCGTTATACTCGTGTCATTACGCCGAAGCGTGTAACGAATAGCGGGGTCCATCTCCGCGGTTTAGCGTCTGGGCAACACAGCCCCGCGGAAACGTCGGAGCAGTGGAGATCCGTTGATGAGACTATGCCCGATTTAACCAAACCGAAATTGGAACCCAGACTTCTCGCACCGATAGCTAGTTGTCTTGTGTCTTAACAGCTGTACTAACCGCCCGGTTTTGTTGTGACATTTGAGAATTAAATTGCGCATTTGCAAACAACGAAAAATGCGATTAAAGTTTTAAAGCTCAGTTGCTAAGCGCACGCTATCGGTGCGGGAGGTCTGGGGTTCGATTCCCGGGCCGGTCAAATCGACACAGTGTAGCCAACGACTCGCCACCGTTGCGACGTTTCTTCGGAGCTGTGTTGCCCAGGCGCTAAGCCGCGGAGATGGGCCCCGCAACTCGTTACACGCTTCGGCGTAATACGGCGAGTATAATGAAGATTTGATTTGATGTACAGCTTTACGGTTAATCGCTTGTTATTACCGGTAACCTTCGCTTTTTGCAATATGACCAACTTTTTATACGTTTTGCCGCAAATATAGAGTAATCAATTATTATAACGAGTAAAATCCCTCGTGTGAAAATTGCATAAATTTAAAGCTTACATAATTACCACATTTCATATGCGTCTGTTCCATACACTATAAATAAGATTATTTTTTACGCATTAGACTTGTAAACTTCTCAAAGACTTTTTCAGCATTCAAAGAATGTCAAAATTTTCGAGTTTTATGATTAGACTGTCAGAAACTAACATTGCAGATGACTACTGTCGCTCACTGGGTTAGCGCGGTGCTGCCATAAAGCTTGTTGATTTTGGCATAATTTTAGTAGTTTCTTCAGTGATTTTTTGATAAAGCAACTAAAGATAGTATGTACCATTGCTAAAGTGTTATTTGGTCATAGAGTAGTCGTCGAATGCGGTTAATAACGTTTTGGTTGGGCAGCTTTGTAACTCTAAAGTTCGTTGCAGTAAGAAGTTGAAAGTTTGGTCATAAATGTCGTTCTAATGCCAAATTTAAAGTTCATTTAATGTAATTTTAAGACCAGCTGTAGAAAAATCAATGATAGATGCTTTTGTATGACACAGCCTAGACCACGATTTTCTCAATTTCGATAAATTTCGTACGCGACTAGTATCTTTGATGTCAGCCCTAGCATATTAAAGGACTGATTGTATGAGAAGTGCTGAAGCAGTTAAATCAAAAACATAAAACCTTCGGTGTATAAGTCTTTTTCCATTTAATTTGACCTTTTGTTTAGTTGTTTTGGTAGAAACTAATTTCTACTATGTCAACACTTTTCTTTTATTGCGGTTTCACATTGCTTTCCTTTCTTCTTCTTTTTATTGTCTTTTGTTTGTTATTGACTTTTAAAGTGTACAGACTTTTAAAGTTGATCACTGGTCATTTTACACTAGATTGCTTTTCTATCTAAAAGAACACAAGCGTTAAATAGGTTGGTGCATCCTTGGCAAAATGCGATGTCTCAGACTTAGTTAAGTTTTTAGACTGCGTGATATTTTTGTACTAGTAGTACCATAGCTTAGTGGCAATGTAATTAGTTCAGTGGCAGTGTTGATATTACGTTTTAACTCGCTGTTCAGGTAAAATTCAGCAAAGTGGATTAGTAACTCCGCAGTTTGTTGCACCAGCGTACGGATATGATGTCTATGCAAGTTCCAAGAGTCCTTTGCAGCAGTATAGACAGCGAAATTTCATTCAACAGAGCAATGATTATTTTGAAAAACCTTGCCAGGAAGTTAGTGAGGTCCCAGCTGCAAGTAATTTTCTGAACAGGGGGGTCAACTTGCTCCCCTCTGCTTGCAACCCCGTCATACCTCTTCAGCAACCAGCTTGCATCAATGCTCACAACGGTTTTGTAGGTGACGGATCATGGCAGGACACTAGCTACGAAGTGGTTTCAGTGCCTGCGATCAGAAAGACCTGCCCAACAAGTCAATTGAGCTTATGGAGGCAGAATAAGATGAACCAAACTGCCCCACAGCCATCTGCAATGCCAGTCAGTAGCGCTGCTCCAGTGCCCCAGTCCAACATCTTCCCCCCTGGGCATCCTGGTCTTTCCATTTATCGAGGTGTTGGAAGAGGATATGCGCAAGGAATTTGGCCCGATACCCTTTGTGATCCTCTTGAAAAGCTCTTCAAAGCTCATTCTGGCGGGAGTTTTCTTCCCGGCCAAGCTATGCCTTATTCCAACTACACTCCGGCTTACGGGCAGTTTGATTTTAATAGAGAGGCGGCTATGCAATTCGACAATGCAAGTGTTATGCAGTAGACAGAATGTTTTAACAAAGGTAATGGAAAGTTATGGACAGTCTTATTTGCGTGTTTAGCAAGCGCACTTTTCCAACAAATGTATTGCATGCTTTTAATTTCTACGCCACAATGTGTGTATTTCTGCTTTGGTGATTTTTCGTTAATTAGTTGTTCCTTTTTATGCCTTTTATCTAAGCCTCTTGTGTCTCACCTTATTTTGTTGTTTTTTCGTTGCATGCCTTTTAGTAATCTAGCTTAGCTGGTGTGTTGTACCTTCTGTGGCTCATTGGTATATGGTAATGTCAAATGTTCATGCATATAAATAGACGCTGCTCATTTTGGCATGAGTGTTACCAAAATTTTAGTATTTTCCAATACCTCAATCTTTGCCTCAAGGTGTAATCGGCATATCTAAGACTCGAACCCGTAAGGTTGGCGTCAAATGCAATATTATTCATGCCGGAATGCTTCCACTACCAAGAGGTGCTTTTTATTTCATGTGAGCGCAAAGGTGTTCGTTTGTTATAGATCACCACAAAGAAGATGATCACCAATTTGACATGGAGATTTAAAATACAAGTGCATTTTTTTTCAATTTGACAGCTTTTATCGTCTGCACAACGTTTGCTGCTAAGCACATAGTATGTGCTTTTAAAGGGGTTTATTTTACCGGAAATTTACTCTTTTGAATCAGAAATTTACATTGAAACACTGACTACATCTTTTTAATTGGCATTAACAATTTCCGATGAATGTAACTCTCCAATTTTTTAGTGGCGTTGTTGTTAGTGATTGGTTTATTTTGTACGTGTCTGCTGTGGTGGGTCTGTGGTTTGGGTGTCAAAAAATTTCAAAATGTGTTAAGACGATGGATTTCTATGCAAGATAAGTTTCTTGGGAGTGGAGCCTTTTACCAATAGCAATTTTTATAGAACTTGTCTTGCGTTGCGTGATACCGTCGCAGTTTTCTTTAAAGCGGTCTTTTTGTTGTAAGAAGAAATACGTCCTGAATTTAGCGCTCACGGGTGTGTACTATAATGACACTGTTATGTTTGGTTTGCATTATCACTATTTTCAGCACCGAAAATTTACAGTTCGGTTGATCCACGTTATGTATTTGCTTATGACATCATTAAAACGGAAAAGTAGCTGTTGAAATGGGGATAAGTTCACTTCGACTTGAAAACCTTGATGACTTATTAGAATGTGTTGTGTTTGCGGTTTGCAAGGGGAAATTATTAAAGCTGCGTTCTGTTACAATTAAACTTTAAAACTCAAACAAAGTATGTTTTATTTGTAAAACAGGTAGTCGAATTGATACAGATGGTAGGAAAATCTATTAGCCTAGTTAAAGTATTCACAGTGACGTATTAACTAGGTAATGTTTTGAACTTGAAAAAAAAAAACACTTACGCTTTAACGTAGTAGGTACCGTTACACTCATTAATAAAGTCTACACAGATCAAAATTGTTCAATAATGGAAATATTTCAGTTATTGCAAGAATAGCATCTACCAAAATGCTAATATTGGTCTGTGGGCACTTCGAGGCTTTCTTGGGTTGTGTTTGTGCTGGCTGACGTCACTGGAGTGATAGCAGGTTGTCCTTCATTTTGACGCATCTTCTTCGCATGTTCCATGAGTGAGAGGCATACGAAAGCCCAATTGTAAAGTTGTTGGGTGGGGCGCGAGCCCTGTCTTGCGACTGCTCCATGTGGAATACCCTGAGTGAAATGCAAACTCTTAACCCTTGCTTTTTTGCTTGTAAATCGAGTTTACGTAAAAACTGTTTAATAGGTCCTGTTAACTGTTTCAACCTTGAGTTGGTCTTACTTTTGCAGAGTTATGCGGCTCGTTGTAGCCCCATTCCCAAAAAATGGCGGAAGAGCTGCACTGCATATATATTTCGTTTTAAACTTTTTTTAAGACCGACTAGCTTAATAATTAGAATTTCCTGTTGAAACTTGCACGGGAACCAAATCCTGGAACATACACCAGCAATACTATTATAACATCAGTATCACCTTCAGTAATTTCCCTATGCATTGCACCAGCTCATCGGTCTGTTCCTCATTCTCTTCTTTTCCTTGATCTGACGTAGGATCGTACGTCACAATCCACTGACGTAATTTCGCAGTTAGCATCTATTTCCAAAGAAATAATGAAAGGTTATGATACCACCGACAACGTTCGTGCACCTTTAAATATACAACTGTGGCTAAATTAGTATTTTGAGAACGGTTGTTTGGCTATTTTTCGATACCTACTTGCCGTTATATCACATGTAGCCCTTAAGTGATATACAGTCAAACCTCGGTTTTCGAACGCTTCGGTTCTCGACCAAATCGGTTTTCGAACAATAAATTCGAATTCAGACTTCGAACATAAATTCGGATCACGACCAAATCAATAGGGATGTGCCTCAAGGAAAATTACCGTACTCGGACTCGCCGAGTAACGACATTACTCGGCCGAGTCCGAGTATCTACAACGTCAAAATTTGAACTCAAAATTAGGTGAAGAGCAAAAAAAAAAAAAAGGTCATCAAGTCCGTAGAAGTCCCAATTTCGACTCAAATTCGGTTAAAAAGCAAAAAAATAGGTCAAAGTGTCAATGGTTTAATACTCGGCCGAGTAATAAGGCATTACTTGGCCGAGTACTCGGACTCGACTCGGCACATCCCTACAAACCAAGCGAATGCAAACAGACTAATTGTCTGCTCCCATCGCTTTAACACGAGGTAAAGACCTCACACGACGACTATCACTTCGCACAGATGATTTATCACAATAGTTTTGCTACTTTTATGGAAGAGGATTTTCCTTCAAAAAAGTGATAACTGTAAAAGTGCTTTTGCTGCTGCACAGTAGGCTACAGTACTGTATTTTTTTTACTGTTTCATTATTAATTTCTGCACTAGTACTGTACAGTATCTTAACCTTTAATGTTTTCGACGTTTTAAAAATAAAAGATACGAAATGTTTACAGTATGCTTTTCTTATCATCTTAGCTAGGAAATCCGTAATTAAAATAAAGCACAATCTATTTCTACCCATTTTTATTTATGGTATACATTATAAAGTACAGTTTATGGTGTAAAATACTCTTTACAAAAGCTGTTTTCTTGACTTGGAACGGATTAAAATTAATTCTAATGGAAAAAATTGTTTCGGTTTTCGAACAAATCGCTTTTTGAACTGCCTTCTGGAATGGATTATGTTCGAAAACCGAGGTTTGACTGTATTAACTCCAACCTACAACAAAGTGCAGTCGAGCCACAGTGCGAAGACGCCGGGCATGCGAAACTTCGTCCTGAAACCATCTTAACCAAAACCCCATCTCCACTACGTTAGAGTGAAGCTGCCCATGGGCCCCTGCTAGGCATATCGTGAGGGTTGAGTTAATAACTGGTATTTATCTATTTAATATTAAAACTCTTACCTGTTTGCAAGTTACCCAATCTTCCAGCGCTTGTAATGAGAAAGGGTCTCTGGTGTAAATGAGGATTACTGCTTTCAAAATATTGTGAATCATCGGTGGAGGAATCTGTGGAACAAAAATGTCTCTAGTACAAAGTAACAGTTGTTAAGAGTGGAATCGCATCTTCAGGTCGCAATGATCATTAAATTTTCAAGCGTTATAAGTATCAACTTTTTGGCATTATTCACAGTAATATTACCATCTAAAACATTACTTGTAAAAACAAGTGTCTAAATGGAGGCTGCTCCAGAAGACATACCGCAGCGCTTTCAACTATAGACTGCTATCAAATAATTTGTAAACAGATTTGGATAGGCCTACTTACTTTGTAATTTTTGAGTTCCGCAAAAACATTATTGTCGAGCTTGTTTACGTTTTCTCTCAGATCAGTGAGCATCAATCGATCGAACATAATGTCAACTCTTGCGTCCTCTCCTCCTTTTTCCTCGGCCTCTGCAAATCGAAAATCAGAGCGCATTCAGAATAAGATCGCATATTTTTAGGGTAGATGACAAAAAAATACTGTTATGAGCTTGATACAACTTCATATTTAGAGCTGTAGTTACAGCACCAAGGTTTACGATCAGAAAGTTCAAGTCATGCTACCTGCCTGTGGTAGAATTCAAAAAATGCTCCTTAATTTGTCGCGGTAGGTTATAGTTCACATTCTGGTGCCTAGAGTTTATCACAGTCTGCATTTGGGATTAAAAGGCACTAAATTTACCGAGGATTTACCATGCCCAAATAAAAATTGAAGTCTCCCACTTCTTACTCACCCAACACCACCGTTTTCTCTCCACCGATTGATTCTTTCATCACCTCTCTGTTAGCAGCTTGCAACAATTTGAGCATTCTCTGAACTTCCCTGTTTTCATGTTTTGGAAGAGAGCGAAGTTTTCCAATACTGATGTCGATTACGCTCTACACAATTTTAGTTGGTATTTGAAAAAAAAATTCAGAACGATTGGCTCTTGGTCAATTAGCCTACGAATTTTTATTTCGAAACACATTTACCCGGTAATGCCCGAGAAGTTATGCCCAATAGTCAGATGGTAAGCCTGTGGGAGTGTTTTACAAGGCATAGGAACTGCTTACTGTTGATTTAAAGCCTGTGCGTTCAGGTGCCATAACCATACCCCTACCCAGAAGGGTCTTCATCAAAAAGTCATTTCAAACGGTGAAAGTTTTCTTAAGTTCGGAGGTAATGGTGATACAGCTTGACAATACAGTAGGCCTAATCCTGCGTATGGTCAACATCATTACAGGTGTTATTGCAATGTGCAGTATGATGTCATTTATGATTCACGCAACTGACGTATAGATGACGCATACAACATTGCGATGATTTATTACAGATTTTACTACAACTAAAGCCATCATCTACAATAGACTAATTGAAAAATCATCAGTAATTCATTGACACAAATAAAACAACTGGTCCTCGTTCAATGTTAAATTCTATTTTGAACCATATAGGCTACTAGACCAAACAAAGTGTGTACTTCTTGCTTTTTAAAGCACTTTGCTGCATGATGCGAGCTAAACGAAATTGTTGGCTAGTAGCATTCCACACTGCCTGGTTGCTTCAAAAGAGCATTCAACTTTAGATACCGGTAGCGTCCAAATCTTCGAACATAAAAATTAGAGCATTTTGTGTACTTAAAGGTATCAATTTCGTAAAAGATGCTGTCGACCATTTCATGTCAAATGAGATTGACCACAAAGATGATTCAACTCTACACGAAGGATCTGTATTCTGTAACCTTCAAGCAGTATCGCTTGGCCAAGTTAAGATGGGCGTAGTTCAGCATATTTACCTGACACCGTCCATCTTCGTCACGAAGTGGGTAGGCTGTATGCCTCTCTCCGTAAGCATCAGCTGAAGTTGTTTCTGAATTCTCCATACTCTTGAAGAGATAATCCCGAAACAAGTTATCCTTGCGGTATAAGCGCTGAGGTCTGCTGTGGGTGACAGTTAAGCCTGGATGGTGCATAAAGGTTATGTCAATGTACTGTACCTCAGTCCACTAGAAGCAATCATTTTTTGCCCTCTTAAAGGTCTGTTACTAACCAGTGAATGCAACATGATTTAACACCTTAATTTAACGTCCTGTTTTTCTGCAACCGTTTACTGATTGTATATTAGCTGAAAAGGGGTTCTAGCCGTGTCGACCTAGTTTCCTTGCAATAAATAACGATGTCACTGTCGTCAACTAAAAATTTGCTGTATTTCCACGAGCTTTCGAGAGCGAGTGATAATTTATCACCTGAAGAGGGCATTCGCTCTCGAAAGCTCGTGGAAATATAGAAAATTTTCAGCCGACGAGTGCTATTATTACGCATTGTATTAGCGATATATTAGTGTACCTGTCAGTTATTAAAAAAAATGGTTGCTGTGAAGGCAAAAATAATCGGATTAGGATAGAAATAAAGAATTTCCTTCTGGAGTTACTTTGGTGTATTTTTTGTAATAGTGAGCAAAAATAACTTTTAGCAAAACAAGTTAAAATTTTGTCTTTAATTTTCGATAATCTACATGGCATTTTATGTTCTGAACATAAATGAAACTCTGAAATTTAGTAAATTCCACGTCGTAAATTCTACAGTTTATTTTCGAATTAGCTTGAATCAATCACCTGTGTTGTTGTCGGCTGTGACCATCTTTCTAAGCACATTGGTGCTTTGACCTTTGGGGTCTGGTTCCACAAAATAAACTGCGATATTTCGAACTCTTGGCGCGCGACTATGTACCCACGACATGGCTGCATCGACTATGCGCAAAAGCTTTTTGCGCAAGTCCACGTGGTGGAATGCACTCGAGAAACTCTTTGCCACGCCCTGAATTAATAAAATTGCATGCATTTAGTGATACCCATAACTTAACGAAACTGGCCTTTTGCCAACCACATTGCACAGAGCACTAATGAGGCAGGCTACTGCAGATAAATTGCTATTAAAAAAGCCCTTAGACCGAAATCCAAAATTCAACTAAAGCAGCAAATAAAACAAGATGGACTCTCATTAAACTTGCAATGTTCAAAAATGAGTTGGATTCATGCAATTGTACATTAGAGCAATGTTCACGCAATTAGATTCAGTTAAGGTGTAGGCCAACAAGAATTGTGTGAAGCACAAAGCTATCACAAAATAAATAGCTCACAGTTCGATGCAATTAGCCTAAACGAACAATTTTACCTGGTAAAAGCTTATCTCGTGTGATGCAAATATACTTCTATCAGCAGCGGCGGCGGAGTCAACATTATCCACTCCAAGAAGACCAAATGTACGCCGTCTCTCGTCCCTGATCGGGACCAGAACAAGCGAACCTTCTCGATCACCTTCTTCGCGGGTTGGATTCCAAAAGTAGATGCGACCATGACTTTGAACACGTGGCACATGGACCAATTTACCACGCCGAACGGCGTAAAAACTATCAAGAAAATAGTTAAAATTGATAATCTTGGAAACTCATTAAAATTGTGCAAGTGGTATAAACCATCAGTAAAATGTATCTAATTACAGCAAGAAGTTAGGAAATTTAAAGCAGTTAATTTTGAGACTGAAAAGACATCGGGTTATTAAGTGATGTTAAAGTAAAACGGTCTTTTCTATTATCAGTCGTTACTAAAATTGTCAACTTTTCGGTTCTCTTCACACACAAGTCTCACTTATAGGTTCTCTTCAAATTTAAGTCTCATCAAACTATTAATTTTGCTCTATGCTTAATGTGATTACTATGCAGTATTAGAGCGTATCAGTACATACCTGATTCCTTTCATATCCTCATAGAAAGCTTTTCCCAACATAAAAGGGGCGTTATCAGGGGTACATGCAACATAGCGAAGAAACACTGCTCCCCTATCTGGTTGTAAAGTGTTGTGCTCAAGAAGGGAAATGTAAGAACTCATTTTCTTTTGGTTTCCGTGAGCTTCCGCATCCTGTAAAGTGTAAATAATTAAGAAAATATCTCTCAGGCCAGTACCTAAGCTTTTTGTCAGTTCTCTGGGCTCTCCTGAAATCACGAAGCACCTACTGCTATAGTTTTTTGAACAAGTTAAAAAACAGTAAAAAAACGTTTTTCGGCTTTAAAAGATCAAAATTGCAACACAAATTTAGATTTTAAAGTGTTTAGTATCAGACTGGAAAGTGTTCAAGTCAAATCAGTAACATTTGGTCTACCGAAAAAAATGTAAGCAAAATCAAAGACGTGCAGACTCATTTTGCAACTCCAATAACAACGACGCCGCTTTTCATAAGTAAAAATCTCAACCCAATTGCAACATTACTTTAGCCCCACCTTTCTCAGAGTTTGGAATACAGCTCTGTACACAGCTTCCATCGACGCTCCTCCTGTTTCAGCTGATGCAAGAATCTGATCCAACCATTTCCTCCTCGCATCCCCTCGAACTCGTTCCGTGTATGTTCTTTCCACGGTTGTGGTTAAGAATTCAACCAAGCCATCAAACACCTGAAGCATGAAATTGAAATAATTAGTAAGCATAGCATAGCAAGGACAAAATCCTGGGGGGTTATTACAGGATTTTATGCGTTAGCGAGCGATTTCTCTCGCTAATTCTCCTCGGAGGAGAAATTCTCCGAGCAGCAGCCGAGATAACGTGCTCGCAAAGTTGGGATTACAGGTTGCGCTCGCAGAAAGAGCAGTTACTCGGTAAAGCCGAGTGTCTCGCTAGCTGCTCGGTATGTATAGGCTTGTTGTGAGGTGCTGGACTGGCAGCTGCTGTTTGCTGGCTAGCGCCTAGTTTAGTGCCAAAACTGTGCTAGTATTACAAAGTTAGGATGGTTTTAACTTAGTTATAGGTAAGAGTGTATGCAGTAATGGTGTCTACAGATGCATAGACTTGTTGTGAGGTGCTAGACTAGCAGTTGCTGGCCGTGGCCTCACACAGTTACTGGTGGAAGATACCATTACTTTATACTCTCCGACCAATGCTCCGACTATGTCTGCAGCCAACGCATGCTTGCAATAGGCCTACTAGCACAGTATTAGCACTGGACTAGGCGCTAGCCAGCAAACAGCAGCTGCTGGTCTAGCACCTCACAACAAGCCTATACCGGTTCATATGTAGACACCTATACATAGCCTACACTCTCACCTGTAATAAGTCAAAACCATCCCAACTTGGTAATACTGGCACAGTTTTAGCACTAGACTAGGCGCTAGCCAGTGAACAGCTGCTAGCCTACTAGTCTTGGTTTGATGTGTATGTATTTGTATATTGACTATGCTTTGCATTTTTCTTTTTTGTTTTTATTTTTGAAAGTTTGTTTTTTTCTGTTGACATATGTCATTTTTGAGATAGAGAGTAGCGACTTGAGCCTTAGGCTCTTAATTGGCATGCACGAATATGCTTGAACTTGAATACACCATTTCACAACAAGCCTGAGAGTTGTGTAAAGCTCTAGTTGTGTCATAAACTAGGTACTAACTATTGTGCATACACTATGACCTTAAAAACCGCGCTCTGCCATGGCTAGTTGTGTATGAAATAGTCGCTCGGTAACTTAACGTGCTCATTTTTTTTCTCGCTACTTGCCGAGAGAGTTCGCCAGCTCGGAAAATCCTGTAATCCCGAAAAACGCGTTAGCGAGGAAAAATTTTTTACCGAGCAGTTTGCGAGCTCGCAAACCGCTTAACGAGCATCCTGTAATAACCCCCCTGATCTTAATCTTGAATTGATAGGCTTAATTTCTTTTGTTGTTGTTGCATATTTATCCTCCTATTACGAGAAAGCGATCAATGCGCTATACGAGCTTGCTTAGGAGTTGCCAGCCATCTGTCTACCACACCTAGATGGGGGAATCCCGTCAAGCGCCTTTCCCAACGGCACAAGTAAACTTGCCGGCTTGTTCTTCACACTGTCCCTTTAATGCTGAGCGTCAAGCAGGGAAGCTGTGAATAGCAATTTTAAAGTCATTGGTTTGACACGACTTGGAATCAAATCCAAGTCTACAGCTCGCGAGGCGGACGCTCGTACCACTCGGCCATCTGAGCTTACAGGTCCAAGGAGCGAAGTTTTTAGTAAATATGTTAAACTTAAAACAATTAATATTGGAAGTGAAACAAGGAGCGGAAAATACTGTCCTGTGCCGCGCGTTGCGTTGACGCTTATCGGTAAAGCCCACCTTAAGCCTACAGCTAGTCTTCCAATCTTCAGTCAAAAATGTACAACTTTTCAATAGAATTTCCTGTCAATTATATTTTGAAATAACCTCAGTCATTATCGTTACTTCACCTCCTCTCCTCCTGCCATCGCTCCACAGACAGCATTGACATAAATGTGAAACTCTCTTCTATTCAAACGACGACGATCGTGATACGGAGTGCTCTTCCGTGCCATCCGGATTGCTTGGCGTGCTCGTTTGATCGCTGATGCCTCTAATCCTCCTTTGTATCTGCAAGTAGCTGAAAGGTAAGAGCGTCCAACTCTGGATCTGTAAACTCGGGTTTGATTCCGAGTCGGGTCAAACCAATGACTAAAAACTGTTATTCACAGCTTCCCTGCTTGACGCTCAGCATTAAAGGGACAGTGTGGAAAACAAGCCAGCAAGTTTACTTGTTGTGCCGCTGGGAAAGGCACTTGGCGGGATTCCCACATCTTGGTATGGTAGACAGATGGCTGGTAAGTCCTAAGCGAGCTTGTTATAGCGCTTTGATCGCTTTTTCGTGATAGGAAGATAAATATTAAATATGCAACCAAATACAAAAACTACAAAGTGGGGGAAGCAGGTAGTAAAGCGGCACAAAATACATTTTCTTACAGCAAATTGTTGGGTTTTCTGCCATAGTCGCAAGATGTTAGTTAACTGTCGTTTAAGCTTGACGTTACATCTTTGATCAAAATACTTAAAGGCGGTAAATCATTCCTGGGCAGTAAATGTTTCATTAGCAGTAAATCAAAAAAATTGGATTAAGAGGACTTGGACCAAATACAGAAAAACTCTAAGCAAGTTTAATTTCTTCGTAATGATTTCGTTATTTTCCCGAGAAAATATTCGCTTACTTTGACAAAATTTCATCCACCTCTTCATTATCAATGTATCCTTGACCATCGTTGTCCCATTTGTTGAACAAATTATCGACCATTTGCTTGTGCTTGGCCGATAAAACCTCACGGCGAGCCTGCAAAGACAAAAAGAACAGTTTTTTAGAAAAAAGTGACACGAAAACGCGAGGCTTTTACAAAATAAAAGCAATTTGTTGCATAAGTTTTTAACTGTCCTTTAGAAGTGAAAAGATAACGTTAAGAACTAAAGTCAGGACTTTCAGCAATTTACTTTTTCCAATCGAGCCATTTTTTCTTCTTCCGTCTCAACGTAACCTCCGTGGATGAAATTAACTAGCTGTTCGACAAGAAGATGATCCGTTTCATCCGAAATAAAATTCTCCAGTAATGTAATGAATCTGCCTTCGTTTAACTGATTCTCGTCAAACACGCTCGTCATTCTGTTCAAAGTATTAGTGATGAACAGCTTAATGTTACAATACGATTCACTAGCATTAGTTTAAAAATGTCAGAATTTAAGACCGTACTAGAGTTCTTAACCTGAAGTCCATAAACACTTAGGGGTTCACAAAAGTGCTTAAAGAGTTTTGAAAATTAAAGTACAAATACAGTAGGAGTATCTGTGCTTGATTATTTATTATTTAATAGCAGACGTCACTACGTGTATGTGAAGAAGGGGCCATAAATTTCGTTAGAATGTTTCAAGTGCACTCAGCTCAAAAAGACTAAAAACCGATAGACTATACAGTAGCCTATACCGCTATGCAACATAATACGCTTTATGCACACTTATCATTTTTTACGAACCATCTCAGCGACACGGTTTAAGTGATCCTAGCTCAAGTTGAAGACCTTGTGTAATAGGTTTGATTCACCGCTGAAACTGACTGCATTTGGCACATATTTCGAGTGGATGCTGACTGGAAGAGCTCACGCTCATTTCGCAGCCTCCTTTTCATCACTGTTGATCTGTTGTATATGTGTGCTACATATAGCCTAATATTGTACGTCATTACATTGTTACTGTAAATTTTGAGTCGTGTAAAAAGCTCTTTAAAAGTTTGACGATGGATTAATAAGCGACACCCACCTGGATTGACTTCTAGAGGAGTAGTGGGAGAAGAAATCCGTAGTGGGCCGATCCGGAAGAACCAGGGGCTCAGCTGCAAACGTCACACTCATGCGTCCCGTAGATCCCGGACGTGTCTTCACCTCCACAGGTTGGGGGATATACTCAACTGCATATTTAGTTTGTTGATCAGTAGTCTCAAATCATATCAATCAAAATGACAAAATTAGCAGGATATTATGAACAATTATGCGTGTATTACGTTCTACTTGCCCATAATTCGTGGGCATACAGTTCAACAATCATCTGCATCACAATCAATTTTCATCAAAAAAAGTGATTATGACACCAAAATTTTAATCGTGATGCAGAAAAACCAAGACTTTTTGGTTCATGAAAAATGGACGCATGGACTGGGTTATTTTCCTCCGAAAAATAATTGTTATTGGTTAAAAAATAAGCGCCACTCACGCATGTCATCCACCGTTTCTTGAACAAGCACAGTCTCGGACGCAGGCAGTATTTCAGACGAGGAGAGCACTGTCATCATCGCCTCAGAATCTTTTTCGCCAAATTGTCTGGTGAATTACAATAGTAGTTCAATTAGTCAATTAATTTTCTTAAAAAGTTTGATTAAGTAAACTCAGTAGCCGGGGCTTATCTAAAATTTGGCTCCACAATTGACTTGACAAGTTCGCAATCAAGAGATTACAGCCTGTGATTCAATTCCAAACTGTGCAAGGTTTGTTGCAATTTAAAAGTTATCAATGCCTATTGCAGAGGTTTTCAACCTTTTTTATCTCATGCACCCTTTTAATCCTTATTCACAGATAAATCCCCCCAGGGGCGGATCCGGGGGGGGGGGGGATGTGGGGGATGCATCCTTGGTGCTCTCTCCCTGAAAAAAATTTGGTGCTCTCTCCCTGAAAAAAATTCTGAATACGCCCCTGACATGAAACATTTTGACATGAGACATGAAAAAAATTTGGTGCTCTCTCCCTGAAAAAATTCTGAATACGCCCCTGACATGAAACATTTTGAAAGGGCTTATTTACGCCCGTTTCCGGGTCTAAATGTCTTTGTATTTAGTTAACATTCAACCTAATTTAAAATCACATCCCCCCCACCAAAACTTTCTGGATCCGCCCCTGAATTCCCCCTCCCCCTTTACAGCCAACGATGACACAACGAGGTCAGCCCAAGTCGTGGCAAACACTTCTTATAGCGTCTAACGGAGCAAAATATGAATACAAGCATGTGCTTTGAACTATTACTGCTGACGCTACTCCAGGTGACTGCCACAACCTCTGAAAATTCTTCCAATGTTTTAAATTTGTACGAGTCAGTGCTCACTTTCGCTTTTCTCACACAAGGAACGAAATCCATGTTCGTTTTACTTCGAATCCTAACTGATGCTGACGATTAATTCAGATATAAATGCTGCAAAATCTCTCCTACGCTGATGCGGATTTGCACTCTAATCGCACGTGGTCAAAGAGGCAGAATGACTGCTGACTTTGCGTTATATACGTCTTTCAAAACTTCCCATTGTTACATAGCAGCGCATCATATCAGAAGTGATGCCGTTCTGAACGAAGTGCAGGGCCGACATGGGCTATAATTTGTGTGCTGCGCATAAATGGGTGGCAATTTAGAAAGCAGCTGGGAGTGCTACAGCACAAAACAATTAATTAACTTACAGAACTGGATGCAACAACTAATGCATGCTTAAATTATATTACATTTTACACAAAATCCTAACCACAGAATTCCCCCTGGTGGGAAATTCCCCCCCGGTTGAGAACCCCTGGTCTATTGCCTACTCAAAATAAGCTTCGGAATACAATAAATATGGCACGGAAATAGTTTAAAGAGGAAAATAAGGAATTACTGTGGCAAAACTAGTTGTTTTTTTACTCATGGTAAATTGATGATTAACCAGCCCTACCATAAACCAGGAAAGACCAATTCTTTGTAAAAAACTGGTTTACTGTCGAGACTTCAAGAAAATGAAAAAAATTACTTCTTCACTTCAGTCAATCCCGGATGTTCAATCGCTTGTTCTCCAGATGTTTCAACGTCATCAGCTGCAATTTCATCTTGAGGAGGTTGAACGATTTTCCGTTGAACAGTCGTGATGGACGTGGTTTTACGGACTTTGGGTTGTAATTCCTCCTGGAGTTCAAAACAATTAGTAAAAATCAGAATAGCCTACAGTAGAAGTTACCGCGCATACGTAACATTAACGTCCCCCCCACCCTAGAGCTTCATAGTTAAGGAACCCTTGGTAAAGTATAAGCAAAAAAAAATACTGACATACATCAATGTGTCGATTAACCCCAGAATTTAGGACACGAAACGAGCATTAAAAATTCTATCAAATTGTTGTATAAGTATAATAATAGTTGTGTTGAAGTGGGCAATCAACTTGTGAGAAATAACGTTGCTGTTTATTTTGCTCATAATGCTGTGGTGCTAAAAGTTCGGTCAGATTTGAACAGAAACACACTTCATGAAGTTATGTAATCCAAAAATTTGATTTGAAATGTACAGATCAACGAAGTAAGGATATTGACAGTCTTTCTACACAAAATGGACAACTAACCTTCGAGAATTGAATGTTAACTGCGCCTACTTCTTTGCTTTCTACTGTGCTCGGGGCTGGGGTTATGAGGGTAGCCGCAAGATTGGTTCCGGTCGCGAGTAAAGAACCGGCATCCGGTGCTGCAACAAATTTACGCTTAACTGATACTGAAAACCTTTCAAACATTTAAATTGAAATTTGCACTTCGCAAAGTTAATAAGAAATGCACAACACTCGGCAAACGATGGTAAAAATTAACAAACTTAATTTCTTACATGCATCTTTAACATCATCTTCTTTTTCATTCTCTTCTTTATCTCGAGAATCATTTTCTGTGATCTTGGCGTCTTCTTCTTTAGGCAAATCTTTTTTTTCCTCCTCTATGTCTTCATTTTGATCTTGAGAAGTTTTTGCAGGTAGTTGCTCTGTGGATTCTGCGAGATCAGTCTGTTTCTCTTCTGAAACAACTTCTTTTTCTTCCGCTTCTACCTCAACATCCGGACTTTTTTCCAGGGTTTCCGAATGTTCGGGAAAAGCATCTTTTACGTCAGCTTCCATTTCAGCCACAGCAGACTTTCCTTCTTCCTCTTCAACAGCTTCCTCCACTTTTTCAGTAGATCCGCGACTGGTTCTCTCGGATGAAGATGTTGCATCAGCCTCCGATTTATCACCCACTATTTCTTCAGTATCGAGTCCGGCCGCAGACGATACTTTTCCCGTTGTTTCGGTTTCTAGTTGGGCAAAATATTATCCTTTAAATTCTAATTCTATTATGAGATGTCCTTGACGCAGAGTAAAAATTACCACAATTTCCAAAAAGAAATTTTCAAAATTTATTGCAAAAAAAAGAACATGCCATGGAAGTTGTTATGCTGTGCTGAGCTTAAAATTGGACAGAGAGCTTTTGCTGCCATTTTTGTTTGAATTTTAATTATCCTAACTAAAGCGATCAGCTTTGCATTCACGTTGAAAGAATCACAAATAGGGATGCCTAAGCGCTTACGTAACAATATACGCATGATGCAAACTAGCCATTGCTTTTTTACACTTCATGATGAAAAAAGTTGAAAAAGCGTACCGGTATGAAACAGCAATAACTTTGCCAGTAGTAGTCAAAGATGTAAAAGTATTTGGCCAACTGACCGATTCGACCGAAATAGCTAACCAATGTGACTTACGAGCAGCAGAGACAATTGAAACTTCGTAGTTAGTGCTACCATCTTGCTTTTCACCACTTAAAGACAAGACTGAGTCTTTGCTAGAATATTTTTCCTCGGCTTTTGATTCAACTTTTTCGGATACTTCTCGACTTGGCGCAACACTTACAGGCTCCTCTCCTAATTAATGATAACTTGGAGTTAATTTTCAAACCGACCCAACATTTTCGGGCGCCTAAAAAATTAGGTAAAAAAAGTCAATGCTGAGCAAACTGCAGCTGTGCTGTCATCAGCGAGATGGCCAGCATAAAACTTCGGGTCTACGGAGGTGCAAAGTCTGTGGTGCTTCATACAACAAACAAACAAACACAGAGGTTGCAGAGTGAGCGATGGGATAAGAGATTAACAGGATTGATTCGCACGTTATTGTCTTACGAGTCAAAATAAAGTAATTTAGTACAGACGTCTTCAACAAATCGTGCTTTGATCTGCATATAGCGCTATTTTCAAAATTTACGGTCGAGTTTGTCTACGAGCATCCACTCACTACTCTCTCCAACTTGGCTGGGAATTGGCATCGAGTTCCATTCCGATGATCCAAAATCATCCGCGGACAAAACAAGGCTTTCGTCACTTCCGCTATCTTCGTCAGTTTCCGGATATAAGTCATCAATTTCATCTAATTCGATCACAGGCCCTGTGAATGTAATAACATGGCGTAATAAAAAAAATCTTCATTATACCCGCGGTATTACGTGTAGTCGGGCCCATCTACGCGGCTTAGTGCCTGGGCAAGACAGCTCCGAAAGATCGCAACGATGGCGAGGCGTTGGCGACACTGTTTAATTTGACCAGTCCGGTAATTGAACCCCAGGCCTCCCGTACCGATGTCTTTAACCACTACATCTAACGGCTTCTTAAAAATTTAATAAGGTATGGCGTCAAAACAAAAAAATAGCTTAATACGCTCGAAAATGAGCAATTTTTTGCTTAAAAACACCAGGTTGTCACAGAAAGCAGTGTTATAGCTCCAGTTGTAGCCCAGATCAAATACATAATACTGGTTTCACGAGGAAGTAGCCCCACTTTTCAAAAAAATCAAAACTATCAAATCAGTTACTTTTGCAATGCACTGAAAATAAAGCATAGCAGTATGAAGTAGCAAAGCACGGCAGCAGATCCCGAAATCGGCGTCAATTGATGTTACAGCAGCTCTAGTCACGAATCAAACCCGTAAGGTAGAATTTTCAATATCAGTCCTTACCGGTTACGCTAACTGATAAGAAAATAGTAGCACTTTACCACACATCCCTTACATTTCCTGGGATTATGCAGACGAACTTTTTCATCGCTTTCCAGTTTATCCCAGAATTTTTCCAGCAGATGCAGCATCCTGTGTCGGTCAATATAACCACAACTTTCACTGTCAATTGTGGTGAAAAGCTAGAAAAATAATAACTTGATGTCCATCCAAGCATTGAAGAAAACATTTACAAATTAACCAGCTGCTCGGCGTAGTGGTTTGAGACATCGCTATCGTTGCGGAAGGTCTGGGATTCGATTCCAGGTCCGCCAACGCTCTCCACCGCTGCGACGTTTCTTCGTAGCTGTTAGGCCCACGCGCAAAGCTGCGAAGATGGGCCCCGCCACTCGTCACACGCTTCGGCGTATTACTCTTCGAGCATCACCAAGATTGGATTTTTTTGATTTAATATGGTTTACAATTTATCGAGCTTTCAAAAACTTAAAACTGAAATTGCAGAACTTACTTTGACAAACATGTCTCTCCACACCTCACGTTCGAAAGTGCGCCGAAACGCAGCTGCGCATTGATCCAAGTGACGTAATAATTGAACAAACTCAGGCATTGTCATCTCGCAAATAAATTCCTCCAAATACTAAATAAACAACTTGATTTCTAGCATTGATATTCACAACACTAACTCAGTTGTTACGCACATTGCTGTCGATGCGAGAGGTTTGGGGTTCGATTCCCGGGCCGATCAAATCGGCACAGTGTTGCCAATGGCTCGCCACCGCTGCGACGTTTCTTCAGAGCTTTGCTGCTCAGGTGTCAAGCCACGGAGATGGGCCCCGCTATTCGTTACAAGCTTCAGCGTAACATGGCAAGTACGAAGAAGATCCAATTTTTGTGATTTTTGACTTTATAAAACCTTCATAACACAGAATTCTTTTTTAGAATACCCCTGATTACGCATCATATTAGCGATTTTATACCTCCCCCTCCCATCCCCTCAAAACTTAAAATTAAAGGATACCATCCATGATGACCATTTAAAGATCGCAATAAGACGCTACCCTAAAAAGAGGTTAAAAAGTTTTTACTTTTTCCCAAGACCTCATTGCAAAACTTAATTAAATTCCGAAAACGCTACTGGCAGTGTGCCACTTTTAAGTAAAAAAAAATCACTCACATCAATGTATTCTTCCACTGTTAACGTTTTTCCACTTTCATCAGTCGGATCAAGCTCACGGTTGTAGTGGATCACTACACAAGCATACGTTAGTAAACTAAACTGATTAAAAACATATAAATGTTTTCAAACCGGCCGGTTAGCTCAGTTGCTAGGACGTTGCTATCGGTGCGGGAGGTCTGGGATTCGAATCCCGGCTCGGTCACATCGGATGCAGTATCGCCAACGGTGCGACGTTTTGTAAGAGCGGTGTTGCCCAGGCGCTAAGCCGCAGAGATGGGCCCCGCCCGCCACTCGTTACACGCTTCGGCGAAATACCGCGAGTATAATAAAGATTTGTTTTTCGTTTTTTTTTTATAAAAGTTTTCAACTACTATCCACCTATATCCCCCTTAAAACCTTTTTCTTTCAGCTACTGCTAAATCCGACTGTGCAGGGCAGACTATGGAAAACAAACATGGCAATCTGCGATCAAGCGCTGTGACAATCTGTCTCGCAATAAAAACAGCAAAAAACTGATATCATAGAAAAGATTTTACAGATGAAAAATGCGGAGTAGAGTTACCAACCGCCACCTTTACCTTTCAAACTTGTCGCAACAGTTATAGTTAACGCAAAGGTCATTGATAAGCCATTATCACTGGCCAATCAAATAAAACAGAATTGAACTAGACAATTTCTTTATCAAATACACAATTTTTTGACCAACAAAGTTACCATTGTCTGTGTCAGATGCTAAATGCGAGGAAATTTCGAGATAGGAATATAAAGCGTTCTGTACAAGTTGCAGTTGGAGCTTTCCAGAATCCACGAGCCAGTGTGGAAATTGCAACTGCGAAATAAATCAACGACTGTAAGCGCAAATTTACGGCTAGAAACTGAAGAAAAACAACCATAAGCTATAAACAGCTGCGACATCAATAGTTATATATCTTTACTTAAAAGCTTAATATGACAAAAATTCCAAGAAGAAGTATATATCAGAATTCAAAAAAATAAAAACTTTGGCAAGTCCAAACCCAGTTTGGATTCCTCCAACGCAGAAATGCATGAGTCGCATTTTGTGAAAAAAGAATATGAAGAATTAATCATTTTTTGTATTTAGCTGCATATTTAACCTCCTGTCACGAGAAAGCGAGCAATGCGCTGTACGAGCTCGCTTAGGAGTTGCCAGCCCTCTGTCTACCACATCAAAATGGAGAAATCCCGCTAAGTGCTTTTCCCAACGGCACGACAAATAAACTAGCCGGCTTGTTCTTCACACTGTCCCTTTAATGCTGAGCGTCAAGCGAGAAGCTGTGATGTGAACACCAATTTTAAAGTCATTGGTTTAACCCGACTTGGAATCAAACCCAAGTCCACAGCTCCCGAGGCGGATGCTCTCACTACTCCGCCATCTGGGTTGATTAGAACGGTGGAGTCGTCGAGCATCATGAGTTTTCAGCGGAACAATTTAACAAGGATTACCTTCAAAAGCCGTGCTCTTTCCTTTGCCTCTTCTTTTTTCCTTTTTTCTCTCTCTTCCACACTCTCTCGTTTTTGTTTAGCTTCAATTTTCAGTTTTGATAAGCTAAGCGAATAAAATAGTAGGCTACAATATAAAGTATTATAGAATAAAAAATAACCTTAGATACAAAGATGTGCTGTCACAGGCCCTAACACTACTGATGCCCACAAGTTATGCTGTGTTAGAGATTGCCGTATTAGCTTCTGTTTTCACACCGTCAACAGCCAACACGTTAGCGCATACAACAAAAAAGATAAGTCCACAAAAAAAAAAAAAGAAACAATGAACGATTAGCATGCAAAAAGAAAAATGAAAGAAAACATAGGTACGGCTGCAAAACCAACATTACGGTATGGTTAGAGCGTTCAGAGTAGGCATGGCTGCACTACCTAGAATGTTTACAACACCTATAAACTTACTTGCTCTCTTGGGTAGCTCGTATGTCACGTTTCATTTCCTCTGAGACTTTTTTCAAGCCTCTCGCGTATGGAGAATTTTTATTCAAATGACTAAATCGAGGATTATTTCTCATTAAATACTGAGCCAAGTAGTTGATTGGACTAAATCTTCCTCCTAAGTCATCCGAAGGATATTCTTGATTAATTAAACCAAACTTTTCAGCTTCCAAAAGAACCTGAGAATAAAAATTAGTGTTACAAGATGTTAATAAAAAATTGTAACGTCCTTACCTGGGTAGAATTAGCAGGAGTAGTAGCCAAGAGGCAGCAAAGTTAAATTTTGTCAAAAAGTACCTTTTTTTCTCAAAATTTATTCTACTAAAACCAAAAATACGTCTTAGTAATCTTGAAGGACTGTCACAGCAGAAATTTATTTTGTTTTAGAGCCACACAACTAAAATCACTAATTTCCGGTAGCTGAGTTGTTTTACCTTTTCCATTCCCAGTACCAGTGTTGGTAACAATCTGTCAACAAGATAAAACCGTAATTCGGAATTCACCGGACTTTCATTGAACCAATCCAACGTGAGAAGGTCCATCGGCAACTAAACACCAAAAAAATGTTAAATTTAACTACAGAAAACCAACTTCAAATGCATAAACATAAACGGCATGCGGAACTGATGGCCTAGCAGTGAGTTATTTCATCTACAAGTTGTAATTCAAAGGGTCAGTAGCAAAAAACAATCATGAGGGCAAATATCAAACTGGAAAATGCAGTCTTAAGTACAATGTGATTATTTTGGGACTTCTTCTAGCTAAAATTTCGCACTGCGCAGCTACAATCTGTGTTTCGATAAACACCCCCAAACTTACAGTAGGCACTGTACATGCATGAAGACCCTATGTTGCATGATTAACAGCTACCAGTTTTCAGCATTTTTTATAAGTATTATACATACCAATAATGATAACTATCTAGTACAGTGTTCTCATTCTCAACCTTTTCTGGTCTGTGGTTCCCTTCTAGAAACTATCAGCACCAGTGGCCCCTTGCTCAGCAATAACATTTTTTGTCGGTATTTCATTCATAGTATAGTTACAGTTGTCCGCAGGCTTTAGTGGTTACTTACCATTAATAAATCTTGTACGTGTGGCCCCCTGGTTAATTTCTTGTGGTCCCTGAGGGAGCCAATGGTGCCTGGTCAAGAACCCCTGATCTAGTACATATTAAAGTCGATTTGCTTACTGTACGTTGCAACTGCAAAGCAGCAGCTTTTTCATCTCGTTGTCTTTGTTTCTTTAATTTCTGGGCAGCAACTAATTTGTCTTCGACAACTTTTTTTTGAGAAGCAAGCCAGCCGCTATCAAGAACTTCTTGGGCTTTAGCAGATGTAAATTTTCCATAGCTTTTGGATGAACTTTCACCACGACTAAGAACAGACATTCGGTCTTTAGAGGTTGTTGGTGAAAAGCTGCTTCTAGCAGAGAGACTGGAATGCTAAAACAAAATTTAAGTTAAAAACAAAAATTTACTAATAAAGAAAGAGTAATTAAAGTCATTTTCAAATCATCAACTTAAATTTAATTTCAAATTTTTAACTTAGAAGTTCAACAGTGATTGAAAAAAACTGAAAAGTGAGCTTGCTTTTTTTGAGTCAGCAATCACATGATTCTGGACATACAAGTCAAATGTGATAGGCTCCAACAGAGAATTCAACCAGTTATAAACAACTCCTTGGCACGTGTAGTACCGGTAATACTAGGAGCAGGAGGTGGTATTACCTATCAGCCGTCCACATTGTTATAGCATTATGTCACTATTGCAACTGTCTATAACGACATCAGATAACTACACTAAACCCAGTATAAGTGACGCTGTATTGAGCCAGAAGCTACATAAAATATATTCTAGTCAAAATCAATCAACATGAAAGCTGTATATATACTTTTTTTCTGATGCAATACCACTATGCCGTTGAAGTTTAAGGCTAAATTTTTCCTGAAACATAGTAGTAATGCACGTAATATTACAGATACCGTACTTAACCATGGAAAGCACAAAGACATCATTCACCTTTTTCTGTAAACTGCCAACAGTGGTTGTGATAGAACTTCGTTCAAGAATGGAAGGGGTTAACGATTCAATGGCATTTTCACAATCAATATCTTCTCCATTAATGGAAGTAATGTCAGGATCAAAGCTAACAGTCACTGAATCTTTATGAGTTGATGTCGTTGTCGTAGAAGGTGTTTCTGCTACAGGTGTAGTCATTGCAGCTTAACAGGATTGAGATTACTCCAAAAAGATGAAATTTGTTGTTCCAAAATGTATTAATCACCTCTATGTCTTCATTTTGCAACAAGTCACTATTAACAAAAAATGGTATGGTACCAGTATAGACTAGTTCTGAGTTAGCTGCTCATCTAAATACCGGTATGGGTAATAATATTGTATCAGAGTAAATCGCTGTGCAACAGCTACCACACAACTGAACTATGGACTAAATTGCTCAAAAAATTTTAACCAGAGTCCGATCTGCAGGAAAAAAGCAAAAACAAGAAAGAGCTTTTTTTGCTCAAAAAGCTCTCAGTCTTACCGGTAACCTACCGGTACTTGTTGATTGAGAAAAAATTTTAATCATCTGCCAAAAGCTGTAAAACCTACCGGTAACTTAAATTTCAGCATACTTGTACCTCATTGAATTTTCTTGATAATTACATAGTCTAGGCAGGCTGGACACTGAAACCAGATTGATTCTGAACTTTGTGATGTGGTACCGGCACCAGTAATCTACTGCTACTCCACACTACTATACACAAGCATACTGATAGCCTACATCGAAATCTGGAGATACCCTAGCAAGCTAAGCCGAGGAACGTGAACAATCTGCAGTAAGTATAGACAGATTCAACAGTAACATCACAAGATCACAACCTCAGACCTCAACGACCATGGTCGATAAGATATTTTGCAATAGGCTATCCTTTTCCTCATTTCAGTTTGGGCAATTTACATTGATTGCTTTAATTTCTTGTCACAAAAAGTAATGATTCAAATAAGCTACGTATTAATTAGCTATAATTGAACGGAGTACAAGATCACTTTCTCAGAAATTGCAAAATTGCGGACCTCAGTAAGTAGGCTAGGCCTACCAGTATCTTCAACCTGAACTTCAACCTCACCATTCATAAATTCAATTCAGCAGCGTTGTTTCCATGGACGGGAAGCTGTTATAATTTTCTGGTAACCGCATTTTTTTTTTCGTAAAAGAAAAGAAAAAAAAAAGTGAGAATCCTACTTTAATTTCAAGTTGGCCATGGGAAAACTAAATACAAAATAATCTTTAAGTAAAATCTAACTGATTACGAGTCTAGAAACAACTTCAAATTAGTTCTGCCACAAAAAAATCGCTTAAAAAAAGTGCAAAAATTATTGCTTCCCCCCTTTCAAAATTTCTCGCTTCGCCACTGCGTAGAGCTAGAGATAAATCTGATAGTTGCTCACGAGCAGTGGCGTAGCGAAAAATTTTAAAAGGGGCAGGGCCATAATTTCCACATTTTTTTCAAGCGTAAATTTTTTTTTGGCAGAACAAGTTTGAAGCTAATTAAGATACAAGAAAAGCTCTAAGGCAGCGGTTCCCAATTGGGGGTGCGAGAAAAACTCGCCAATTTTACCGCTGATGAACGGTATCGTTGATTCTCCCTAGCTGTGTGTTTGTGACGTCCGAGACGTTCTGTGTGCGATTGGGCCATGCCCCGTCCCTTTTGACTCTGCCTTTTAGTAAAAAGAACGAAATCAAAGGTGCCAAGTGACTGAAATAGGCCGGACTCTTTTGATGGTTTCTGTAGTTTATGGCCAGGGGCGGATACAGGGGGTAGGATGAGAAGCATGCATCCTCCCACCAGCCATTTTCAAAAATGTTTTTGATATGTACAATTTTTCAATAATTTCAAACCTTTTTGATAGCAACAAGCCTTACGCTTTAAGCACGCATAATCGAAAATGTGCGAACAAAATGCATCATATTTGGCGAAGCACTCAGAATTAGGGTCAAAAAATTTCAACAAAATTTACCTGAAAATTATTATTCAAAAAGCACACCGTTTCATAATAGCTTAATTGAAGTGTGTGTCTTGCCGGGGTCTATTAAAAAAGTTTTGTTCTGTTCTTACGTCTTCAGCAAGCATAATCGAAATTTGCGCACAAAATGCATCATATCTGGCGAAGCACTCAGAATTAGGGTCAAAAAATGTAAACAAAATTAGCGTGAAAATTATTTGAAAAGCACTAAAATAGCCATTACAGCATGTAAATTTTCAAAAATTTTCCGGGGAAGCATGCCCCCAGACCCCCTAAAAGCATTTCTTGTTTCTCAATCAGCTTCAAATTTGTACTGCCAAAAAAATTACGCCAAAAAAAATGTGAAAATTATTGCTCCCCCCCCCCCCTTTAAAATTTCTCGCTACGCCACTGTCTGTACAGAAACAGCGCGTGAGTGAAGTACTGTGCAAGGGGTGTGAGAATGATTTTTCCTTGCCGAAGGGGTGCAGGCTTTAAAACGAATTGGTAACCACTGCTCTAAGAGGTCCGGGGGCATGCTCCCCCGGAAAATTTTTGAAAATTTACATGCTGTAATGGCTATTTTAGTGCTTTTCAAATAATTTTCACGCTAATTTTGTTTACATTTTTTGACCCTAATTCTGAGTGCTTCGCCAGATATGATGCATTTTGGGCGCAAATTTTCGATTATGCGTGCTGAAGACGTAAGAACAGAACAAAACTTTTTTAGTAGACCCCGGCAAGACACACACTTCAATTAAGCTATTATGAAACAAAAAACACGGGCGGCGAAGTATAGCGCGAAAGACCATTATTCTGCAGCCGAAGGCTGCTTGGTCGCCGAGTCTGCGCCTCCTCAACAAGGCTTATCGCTATCGTAAAGTTTATTGCTATCGAAGAGGTTTGAAATTATGAAAAAATTGTAGCATATACTGTACATCAAAAACATTTTTGAAAATGGCTGGTGGGAGGACGCATAACTCTCATTCCACCCCCCTGGATCCGCCTCTGGCCACAAGCTGCAGAAACCATCAAAAGAGTCCGGGAAATTTCAGTCACTTGACACCATTAGTTGTTCTTTTTTACTAAAAGGTAGAGTCGAAAGGGGGAGCCATGTCTCAATGCCCCCCCCCCCTAAATACGCTTCTGCTCACTAGGGCCTCATTGATCAAATAGCCTAGGGCCTCACATTGTCTAAATACGGCCCTGCAAATAAGTTCTAGACAAGCATTGACATATTATCTAAAAAGTAATCATGCCAGAAAGCAGAGGTGGGCATTCCGCAATTTGAAGCGCAAAGCGCTAGTTGCGCAACTTCCGCACGTGCGGAAGTTGCGAAGCGCTTTAACAAATTATTTTTAGCCATTGCGCAAGTTGCGCTGCGCTTCAAAGAAAATAAATCCTTCTTGCGCTTTATTGCGTTGCGAACTTAAAAAAATCTGGTTGCTTGCGCTTTGTTGCGTTGCGCACTGTCGGAAGTTGAAATACTGCGTTGCGCTTTGTCGGATTAATCAAAGCGCTATGTGCTGGAGTAAGCAGTTTGTTGTAACTGTTTTTAATAGAATAGCAGTTTGTTTCTTGATGCGTACAATAGGCCTATAGGTCAATTTATTGTAGCAGAAATTTTCAGCTCCTCAAAAATGTGGTACACTAAAGTCTTTTGCTTTTTAAAATAATTGCAAGTGCTTAAAAAGATCATTGAGTGTTGAATAAACCGTATTTACTTGTTGTTGTGGAGAACTTCGCCGCATATGCAAATTATGATTTACCGCGATGAGGTGGTTTTTACAGCACGCGACAATGCAACGTGGCGCAGTAGTTTGGAGCGTCATTGTAGAGCGAGACAGCGCTGTTTCTGGCTATTAGCCTTCGTCAGCCGCCCTCAGGTAAGAAACATTCATCTTCCAGGACGAATGATCTTGCCAGGATCACTCATCCCTTCGGATAAATATTTCTTAAAGAATTTAACCTTTGTGGTAAGCATATCCACTCGTGTGGCTACGTCACCATTCCAGTCAAACTCTTTACGTGGCCAGGGTGAAGAGCAAACAACTAAATAGCAGTGTCCTTCCTGGCCTACCGGACGGGAAGTCATGACGACTACCTCTTGTTGGGTCAGAGGCTGTAACAGCACTCCATCATCAACAGTGCAAAGCACTCCAGTAAATCGTACCGTAGAGCGAGACAGCGCTGTTTCTGGCTATTAGCCTTCATCAGCCGCCCTCAGGTATCCTCAGGCCTCAGGTAGCCAGCCTTCATCAGCCGCCGTCATGACTTCCCGTCCGGTAGGCCAGGAAGGACATTGCTATTTACAGTAGTTGTTTGCTCTTCACCCTGGCCACGTAAAGAGTTTGACTGGAATGGTGACGTAGCCACACGAGTGGATATGCTTACCACAAAGGTTAAATTCTTTAAGAAATATTTATCCGAAGGGATGATTGATCCTGGCAAGATCATTCGTCCTGGAAGATAATTGTTTCTTACCTGAGGGCGGCTGATGAAGGCTAATAGCCAGAAACAGCGCTGTCTCGCTCTACGGTACGATTTACTGGAGTGCTTTGCACTGTTGGTGATGGAGTGCTGTTATAGCCTCTGACCAAACAAGAGGAAGTCGTCATGACTTCCCGTCCGGTAGGCCAGGAAGGACACTGCTATTTAGTTGGAGCGTCATTTTTACGACGACCATGATCGCAAGGTTAACGGTTCAACTCCCAACCTAGTCTCGTTGTTGCGTCCTTGGATAAGATGCTTCACGTTGATTACCTCTGCTTGGTGAAATCTAGCAAGCGGCAAATTAAATAAGTCAGAAGCAAAATTCAACCGCAAAACTCGGAAACAAAGGCAACTCCTAAGCGAATCTGGATTCGTCCCAAGCAGCGCCTCCTTCGCTTTCTCGTGATAAGAGAATGAAGGTGAAGAAAGCAACCATCAGCAACACATCTTTTTTCGCTTCTTATTTAATTTTCTTGTTCATTGACCACGCAAAACCCTGTTACAGTCACTTGCATGAAAATCGTTGTCGCGTTGCAGCCAACTGTGTGCTGTTAAAAACAGCTATATAAATAACTCCAGAAAAAATTGCATTGCTTATACATCTACTCGTAGCGCTTTATTAAATTTTTCATTGCGAAAGTTGCGTTGCGCTTTTTCTTTTGTATAAACCTCATTGCGGAAGTTGCATTGCGCTTTAATGCAAAAAAATTATTGATTGCGGAAGTTGCGTTGCGCTTTAATGCGAAAAAATAATTGATTGCGAAAGTTGCGTTGCGCTTCAGTCAATTTAAAAATTAGGTTGCGCTAGTTGCGTTGCGTTTCATGACTTAACAGAACTTTTGCGCTTTGTTGCGCTACGCTTCAACCAATTTTTAAAAAATGCCCACCTCTGCCAGAAAGCAGTAAGGTGTAAACAGTGGATACAATTTTTCCACACTTTTAAATCTCTTCGATAGTAATAAAATGACTACACGAGTAGTGCAGGCTTAAGCACACATAAATAATGTGCGAACAAAAATGCTTCATAACTTATTTGGTGAAGAAGTCAGAATTAGGGGCAAGAAAATGCTTTAAAAAGTTGTTCAAAAAGCTCCAAAATTGCAATTATCGCACGTAATTTTTCAAAAATTTTCCGGGGAGCATGCCCCGGTCGCATTTTTCGGAACGGTTCTACAGAATAAGATAGAGCTCAATCAAAATGAGTGTAAATAGAAAAATCTCACTGAATATTGCAACAGCGGCGTGGTGTATCGGTCAGTATGCAGGGCATTCTATAGAATGGAATGGAATGGAAGAAGAATTTTGATATGGAATATGGAAGATGCTCAGAATGGAATAGAACGAAAGGTTTGAAAAATGGAATGGAAGATCGACTTCCATATTAACTACACAATACAGTACATACCAAAACTTACAGCAAATTGCAAAGTAGGCCTACTACTAAGCTAAAATGAGGATATTTAGTCACTTTTCGGTTCTGCAGTGTAAGTTTTTGGCATACTGTGACTGTATCGTTTTTTTTGCGTAGAGCATCAATACATTGTTTACGTCTATGCAGGAGCGTATTAGGGGGGCATTGTGCCATGGCCCCCTCTTTTGACTCTGCCCTTTTAGTAAAAAAGAACAAAACTAATGGTGCCAAGTACCTGAAATATGCCAGGTCACTCTTTTGATGGTTTCTGTAGCTCATGCCCAGGGGCGGATCCAGGAGGGGTAGGATAACAGGATCATGGGTATGCCTCCTCCCACCAGCCATTTTCGAAATTATTTTGGATGTAGCCTATACAATTTTTCCATAATTTCGAACTTTTTCGATAGTAGGCTGATAAGCCTTACGCCTTTAAGCACCCATAATTGAAAATGTGCGAACAAAATGCATTATATTTGGTGAAGCACTCAGGATTAGGGTCATAAAATTTAAATAAAATCTGCGTGAAAATTATTCAAAAAGCACTGAAATAGCCACTGGCCATTACAGCATGTAAATTCTCAAATTTGGTCTGCGGGTCCGCATACCCTCGGACCCCCTAAAGCTTTTCTTGTTTCTCAATCAGCTTCAAATTTGTTCTGCCGAAAAAAGTACCGTATATGCTTGAAGAAAAAAAGAGAAAATTATGCCCCCCTTTTTCAAATTTCTCGCTACGCCCCTACGTCTATGTTTACATGCATGTGTTTATTTATTATTTTTTGCAAAGTAGATTTGTTCAACGAATGAGCATGACTAGTTTTAGATTGGAGAGCTTATCCTGCAGATAATGCGCATGCCGCATAATGTAATAATAGGGCATTTTTTCCATTACGTTGAATTACATTAGTATGGAAAAATGGAATGGAATTGTTGCGTAACCGACTGCAAAATAAGAGCCCGGAGGAATTCCAAGGCCTTACTAGCAAAGCATCTGACGTTTCAACCAAACTTAAAATATCTTGAATTTATTCTTAAATCTTTCTGACAAGGCCAAACTTGAATCCAAAACAAAAGCAATTTCACGGAAACAAAGGGTCAATAACATTGGATAAAATTGTTTGCCAACTACAGACTTTGCCTGTAATAAAACTGAGATTTCTTCTCTCGATAAAATAGCGACTTAAAATCAAATCAAATCTTCATTATACTCGCCGTATTACGCCGAAGCGTGTAACGAGTTGCGGGGCCCATCTCCGCGGCTTAGCGCCTGGGCTACACAGCTCCGAGGAAACGTCGCAACGGTGGCGAGTCGTTGGCGACACTGTGCCGATTTGACCGGCCCGGGAATCGAACCCCAGACCTCCCGCACCGATAGCGTGCGCTTTGCAACTGAGCTAAAGGCCGGTTTGCGACTTAAAATAATAAGTTAAAATTGGTCCGAACCACAACTGAACAATAACGAATCTAAGGATTAAAGGTGCTATGTGCTACAAGAAAACAAATCACGTGAACAGTTGCGCAACACATTTGTTAGGGCGTTTCTTAAAATTGCAATAACAAACTGTGGAGACACAAAATGATTATCTGCTATCCAAAAGCGGTGACTAGCGGCATAACAGTTTCAAACCAATTAACAGGAGATACACATGTTGAATCGAACTCAGCCCAGGTCCAGGTGACGACAATAGCAAAGCCGGTGCGTCAACAGGAATATGGAAAAAATTTAGTATGGAATGGAAAATTTTTAGTGTGGAATGGAAGAAATTTTGCACTATGGAATATGGAAAAATTGCCTTCCATTCCATAGCATGCCCTGTCAGAATGTTCAACCGCGTCGCAAGGGGTCAGGGTTCGATTCTGCTCTCAGTTTTGATTTTAACCACTTTCAGTAGATTTCACAATAAAACACAATAAAGTGCGCGCGCCGAATACTGATAGAGTCTTAAATAATACAATATAAAACCACAGTTGATTATGCATAATGGGCCATTTCAACTGCTTTTCCGAACACTTCATATAATCGTTGATCCATAAAATTCATCCTCAGAATAGTGTTCCCTGGAAAATATTCCATCAGTCTTGATCTAAGCTTGCTGATTTTTCGTAAACAATTTCATTTAATAAACTATTGGCTGTTATGGTTTCTTTCTGATTATAAGCAGGAAGTGTCACACAGTAACACGTTAAAAATCAATTAAATTTCTCTTTCTCAGATGTGTGCTCAAAAGCATGAATCTTAGATGTTGCACTTATAAGGATGCAGCTAAGCTAGAACAAGGCTACATTTTGCTTTTACCATGTATTTTACGAGCATAGCTTCGAAGAAACCGCGCTCATCAAGATAATCTTTTAGCACTAGTAGTAACTTTTTAGGTCATTTTTCCACTGACAAAGTAGGCGATTTCCTTAAACAACTTTTTTTCTATTTCGAATTGAGTAAAACTCTGTGAAATTTCTTTGCAAAATTTACATATTTTCCACACACTCTGCTCTATGAAGAAGCTTGCCTTTCATAACATTTGACTCAGCTAACTGTCACAAAATTAACAATTAACTTTGGCTAATTACTGCCATGCTATTGTATAGCTAGAATCACAAATCTACTTCAGATTGCAAGACAATTTGCGTTAAAAATTGTAATGAAAATACTGCATTGCAACAAGACAAGAAAAATTCGTGTAATAATGAACAGGAAACACGAAGACAATGTATGACATAAGGATTAACTGAATAAACATTGAAGTAATACTATTTCGCGTAACTGTAGAAAAATTGATGATAACCAAATTAAACAGTTGTTCCACAACAGGGTGACCCAAAAAAAAACGGAACCGGTGTATTTAGAATAATTAGAATTGGGTTCCGTTTTTTTTGGGTCACCCTGTATAATTAACGGTAACAGAAATCAATGTAATTATAGCCGGCATATGCTTGTTAATTGTTTTAAGCGAAATTACTCGAAAAAAAACTTGATTGCAGTTTGTTGGAAATGTCAGGCTTATCGAGAAAGAAAACTTGAAATTTTAGGGATTCATGCAGATATTGCTTAAAACTTGTCTTACAAAATTTCGTTCGCAGTTATCAGAGAAAGCTGTTGATCCGAATTTCTTCCTCCTGATCCGTTGGATCGCTTACCGGATCTTCCGGATAAGCTACCTTGTCCATCGTCGTTTACAGATAAGGAATGGATAGAGCTCATTACTTTGCTCTTTAGTTGATTGATTTGGTTTTTAATCGTCCGCGCTTCTGGTTTAAGAGCTCCTTCGACCCCAGACACAGCTATTACTTCTCGCGTGTGAAGAATGTCAGTATCATTGATGTACTTGGGATGACCAAAGCGATCCACAGATGGCTTTTTGTATCTGAAATCACATAACCAAAATTATAACCCTAGACCCGGTGAAATTCGTATGACAAGAATTTCAGAGAAGTCTCACAAAATAATAGGATCAAATGATTTCTTTAAATTGGGAGCTGTAAACTCGGGTTTGATTCTGAATCGGGTCAAACCAATGACTTTCAAATTGGTATTAACAGCTTCCCTGCTTGACGCTTAGTATGAAAGGGACAGTGTGGAAACCAAGCCGATAAGTTTACTTGTTGTGCCATTGAGAAAGGCACGTAGCGGGATTTCTCCACTTTGGTGTGGTGGACAAAGGGCTAGCAACTCTTAAGCGAGCTCGTATAGCGCATTGATGACTTTCTCGTGATAGGATAACTATGCAAAAAAAAAAATTGAGCAAAACTGATATCAGCAACGCAGAAACATATTAAAAACACAAGCACCATGAATTTTTGGTCATAAATAATTATGAATCAGTAATACGCCACGAATATTGCGACATCCTACCAAATAAACTAGTAGTGAGGAAAAAAACATATGTTTAACCGTTTATCGAAAAAGTAGCGCTGAACGAAAGTCGGTCGTATTTCGCCAGAATGTTGGTCTTTGCGAATTTGCAGAATGGCTAGTACTTGCGGCAGATAATCTTGCGCTGACTTGCTACAGAATCGTCATGTTGAAAATTGAGCGAGGTGAGAAAAACATTAAACACAAAACTGACCAAACGGTTCATCCAGTAATACTATAATCGCTGACTACAACAGCTAGCAGTTTGTTACTTTTGAAGTATCAAACTTCACTACGTAATATGCTACGGTAACACCATCCTGAGTACCAAAAAAAATCGGTCAGCTAAAAGGTTTGATATTAACCATTTCCATTCACCACCTAAATCTCGATGACTACAAGTCACCTTTGTTCAAGACCCCAATCTAGGGACGTGTCATCAATAAAGGGGATGCTATTGGCATGGACAAGAGCTAGTCCTGCTATGGAGAGAGCGTCATAGCTGCTAGTACACGAAAATGCATCCTCGCTAGAAGAACAAACTGCCGCTTCAGACGCAATTTTTTGACCGTCGTGGCTAGCTTTGTTTTTAACCATTCTTCTTCCATAGCTGAGAAATTGTCACGGAACAGTTATTACAGTGGATAAAAAAATCTCAAGCCGGCATTATACTCGTGTTATCACGCCAAAGCATGCAATGAGTGGTGGGACAGTGGCACATCTCCGCAGCTCAGCGCCTGGCAACACAGCTCCGAAAAACATCGCAGCGGTGGCGAATCGTTGGCGGCACAGCGTCAAATAGCCCATACGACAATCTTTTTGCTGAAGCACTCTTCTAATATTTTTTTTTTCAACAAAAATTATCAAAAATATTATGAAGTACGTCACATTCGTGTTTTTTCCCAAACAAACACATCATTCTGAGTAACTTACAGTTTCAAGAGGAGTGATGACGCAACCACAGACACTGAACTCATTGCCATGGCAGCGGATGCCATCCAGGGTTCCAGGATGATACCTAGTGGATAAAAAGCTCCGGCTGCAAGAGGAATTCCGAGGACGTTGTAGAAGCAGGCCCATACAAAGTTGTATCCAATACGTCGAATCACGTGATGAGAGAGATCGATAGCAGCCACAACGTCCATAAGGTCATTCTGAAAATATGATACAGAATTTTAAGTACAGCAGAAGTTTATAACTAAAACACTGCATATTTTGGAAGTGCGTCAAAAACTAGCAACTGTGGTTGCGGGTTAACCATTAACCTAGTGTAATTTAAACTATTAAGTTAACAAAATATGGATTTAACCATACCTAAGCCTTACTTAGATGAAATTATATTCCCTAGACAGAGATACTTTATTTTAGTCAAAACGCAACATATATCGGTTATACAAAAGAACATAATAGGCTACACAATAAGCTAAATTTATAAGCTTAAGTAGCCTTATATTCCAGAGTTTCCACCAATGAAATCTTACTTTTCCCTCTTAAACATCTTAGTCCTTCCGAGAGTTTTCAGTCAACTTACTCGAATTAAAACGACATCAGCGGCCTCGACAGCAACATCTGTGCCTGTTCCAATGGCAATGCCCACATCGGCCTGGGCCAGAGCTGGCGAATCATTAACTCCGTCACCAACCATTGCTACTTTTCCGTCACCTTTCTGGAGCTGTCGGATCTTTTCCACTTTATGAGATGGCAACACTTCAGCATATACGTTACGAATACCAGCCTATAAGATCAAAGAATTAACATTCAAACCAAAATTTACGGAAGTATTACTGAGATTATTTTCAAATCTTATACTGAACAGAAAATTCAACAGCAATTGAGGGGGATTGCGCTCTTCGAGTCAGCAGCACCCGGTGTATACGTCAAATGCGATCAGCTCCAGCCGTGAATCGAACCCATCGCGTAGGATCTGCAATCAGTGCGCCGTACCGCTAGGCTATGACGCCGACAAGCTACACTGGTCCTTTATTTTAACAAAAGCTAATTGTAACAAGGCAAGCTTGGCCAAACAAATCACAATTTTTAACGCTCAAAGAACACTATTGAGCTTTACGAATATGCTAAAGCTCATCAGCTATTGTGTAACTAATGCCGTTAGCTTACACGATAGACTTCATTCTTCAAATCTTCATTATACTCGCCGTATTACGCCCAGGCGTGTAACGAGTGGCGGGGCCCATCTCCGCAGCTTAGCGCCTGGGCAACACAGCTCCGAAGAAACGTCGCAACGGTGGCGAGCTGTTGGCGACACTGTGCCGATTTGACCGGCCCGGGAATCAAACCCCAACCTCCCGCACCGATAGCGTGCGCTTAGCAACTGAGCTAATTATTTAATTTGGATTTTACAGTTTACTTAGGTAAAGTCCTCACTTGTCGAGCAATAGCTACAGCTGTTTTTCGGTTGTCTCCGGTGAGAAGAATTACTTCAATTCCCATATTCTTTAACGTATGAACTGCCATGGCTGCCTCTGTCTTCAATGTATCAGCAATAGCGAGCACACCTTCCAAATTATCATCTACTGCGGCAAGAATGGCAGTATAACCACAGTCTTCTTGCTCTGTGCGAAATCATAACTAACTACTATCGAAGCAAGTAAGGAAAAAGGAATGGAACAGCGAGTTTGAGGGATGCGAGATACAACAGCATCATCTCACATCACTTTTAAAACTTTTAACCTTACACCACTTTTCAACTATATCTTTTAAACCAAGAATTTAACCGATGCTTATTATTCAGCCTTGTCGCTTGCAGGCTCATAAATGGCTAAAACGTCTACAATTCTTGAATCGTTTCTGTTAATGAAAAAGTACTTGAATGATAAGCAACAAATTTTTATTATACTTTTTCAACTAAGTTACACCATCTGACTCGATATGCTTTAGTTTGCTATTCTTACGAGTACAATAGATAGAAACACAATCTCTGGAATAATTGGATCGCTTATGAACGTTTCAGCCACACCTTCACCCCACTCGGATATTTGTCAACTGCCACAGCGGTGTTACTCATTATAAAAACAGACTTTCAAAACAAATGTAACACCAGCGCACGTTTTTCGTTATTCTAAAGAAAACAAAATAAAAAAGCACTGACAAATCGACATCACTCATATCATACACTTCACGTTTATTTCTAAAACGATGATCTGAAACTTCCTTCAACATTAACAATGCGCGCAGAACTGTTTAAAGATGCTCTTAGTAATACACGTCATGAAAAACAAGATAAGAATTTTAGAAATCTCAATAAATATGACCTTACAACCAAAGCTTATATGATTACGGTTTCACTGCATATGCGTTTATTGTTAAAGTTACCCTATAGGCCAGTGGTCGGCAACCTGTGGGCCGCGGGCTATTCGGTTCTACTAAGTCTTTGTGGGCCGCATGCTTGCTGCAAATAAAAAGCAAGCCCAAACAAATAATAATAAAAATCTTCCCTTTGATGCTTTGCGCGTAAAACAATCTAATTCTTTTTCTCCCGGCAGTACATGGCTACAAAAGCAAAACTAGTAGTACCATGCACAAAAATGGGTGCCGTGTGTCCAGTGTCCCATCCAAGATTTGGCAAAGGGGGACACAATCGGGGGTCTGATGGCTATCCCGTTAGGTGTCTTTCCCAACGGCACAAAAAGCGGTTTTCACATAAAAAACACTCATATTAGCACATATTTTATCAAAAAAGGGCATGCAATGAGTGCAGTCTTTATAGACAATGCAAAATTATTTTCGCAGCTTATGTCTAAAAGCAGAAACTTGGCTGAAATCAGTGAAAGGAGGCTGAAACTATTATCAGTAAACTTGAAAAATTATAGACTAAAAGTTAGATTTTGCCACCTTATTACAGGGTCAAAGGGGGGGGGGGCATGGTACCGTGCCCCCCCGCGTGCGCTTATGTGTGTGTCTGCATCTCTTTCATGCAATGCTCACTTTGTTTCTTCTGTTCTATCGAGGCGAGCGAGTAGAGAAAAAGCACGCGCTTTGCATTTTCTCTGCTTCTAAAACAACGCACCGTTTTTTCATTTTGTAGTTTGTAGTCGTGTTGTATATTCGTTTGGTAGCCGTGGTTTTAAATGTAGAGGGCCTTCAATATCTATTGAAAGAATGATCTGGGCCGCGTTAAAAAAAGGTTGCCGACCACTGCTAAATGCAAAAGACTTGGGCCTTTTAGTTTGCAGGCAGCAAATTAACAGAGTTGTATCTGTAATTCAACCGGTCGTTAGCTCAGTTGCTAAGTGCACTGGCTATCGGCGCGGAAGGTCTGGGGTTCGATTTCCGGGCCGTTTAAATCGGCACAGTGTCGCCAACGGCTCGCCACCACCGCGATGTTTCTTCGGAGCTGTGTAGCCCAGGCGCTAAGTAGCGGAGATGGTCCCGCCACTCGTTACACACTTAGACGTATTAACGCGAGTATAATGAAGATTTGATCTGATTTTGATATTTATATGCAATTCTGCATGTGCTCTCCACCTATTACTGCTTATATAAGTGTATCGATAATACACACTAAATACTAACATTAAAAGCCCAATTTACCTGCCATAATTGTGTCAATGGTAACAGGAATGACAATGCCTGCTTGCCTCATTCCTTCACGATTTCCAATAAGTACACGATACGTCCGTGTAGATGTTCCAGAGGACAGCGATGCCGTCTCCCCGGCCGAAAGGGGGTACTGCTGATCTTTATCCTATTAACGTAATAATGACCTCATGAGATACGAAAATCGTCATCAGCAAATTGCTATTTGAAATTTACGCTACGCAAATCAAAATCCATTACGTACAATTTTAAATAGTCTGTTTCACGCTAAAGCATCATCATCGAAAATTTACAAAACGGCATCTATACAAGTTAACGAATAATAAGGTAATGTACTGAGGAAAACTTCAAGAAAATGAATAAAGCCTGGTGCATGACCCCTGAAAACAATTTCCTGCCCAGTAGTAGACCAAAACGTGCATTTATGGTTCAAGCCAACAAAAAACATTTGAAAAAGGGAGCAAGGGCCAACGCAATGTTTCGCTTGGATTGGCTGTGCGTAGTAAGGCTGACCAGACTTCGCTTACAGTCAAAAAGACTTGTATTTATTATTTTACCTGTTGCGAGTTATTACTGTTCAGTAATACTGTTTCAACTCCGCTAACTTTACATTCAATTCCACAACCAGGAATTGTTTTGAAATCCGTTGCATTGGCAAGAGTTGACACGCCCAGTAACTGCAAAAACAAAGTGTTGTAAACAGGCTGTTGCTTCACAGATGACTGATTTTCATTGTTTCTAAACTTGAACGCATCGCTGATTTCCAAAAAACGATAAACACGAAAGCCACTTATCACGAAATTCTTTTGAAACGTAAAAAATGCAAATAGGAACCAAACCAGTAAGATTATTGCAAGTAGTTGGTAGAGAGCAAGCAAATGGACGTGCACAATTCTACTTTTTATTCAAGCGTCTTTGACACGTTGAACTGAAGCTACAAACTGGAATGTCAAGCTTGAAAATAAGTGTTAACAGTGAACAACTTTCATTGGCTTTAGTTCATCTGCTTTTAAAAGGCAGCTGTTGATAGTTTGCAACATCAATAATTGATCACTAATCCCCTTCACACGCCCTAAAACGACTTTCACGGTACAAAAAAAAAAATACCCAGCCAATATGCTGCTAACTCTGTAGGCATACTAAATCGCTTGGAATGCAGCTGCAAAGCAGACAAAAAGTAGGCTTGATTTTACTTAAAATCAACTCCCACCGACCTCCTTTGCTCTTTTCACAACAGCAGTGCCAAGGGGATGTTCGCTAGCGTTTTCTGCACTGCCAATGATAGCCAGGAAGTGACGTAACGACATTCCACTCCCGCCTTCGTCTTTAGAACAAAGTCTTTCCAGAACAACACGAGGCTGTCCGTAAGTGATTGTTCCAGTTTTATCAAAAACAACTGTTTTGATCTGAGAAACAATGAATGAAAATCAACCAAAATTCTTAAATTAACCTCCCGTGTAGTCAAACAAAAATCATTAATAGCTTTATGTTGAAAACCGCCGAAATATTACGTTCAATAAAAGAAACTGCGGAAAATAACAGCGCACAAACATTAAAAGCTTTCTTTCAGCATACAAGTGATTGTGAAATTTAATAAAAATTTATTGGTTTTTTGGTAATACTGAAACACAGCACGTAAAGCCGCAGCCTGTTAGGCACAATACACTAAGCTAAATGCATTTGAAAAACATTTCTGCGCTCAACACATGGAAATCTACTAAGTTAAATATACAACCATTTGAGAACTAACTAAGCAAAAAAAGCGTCGGGACTGTAAGTTATCTTAATAATCTTACGTAGTGGGTACGATTTAAGGTAAGAGCCAGCAATTTTTGTTTAATATATACCTGATGGCTGTTAAATCAAGAGCAAGTTCGCCAAGCTACAGTATCTCTCTCAATGCAATGATTATTAACTAAAAAAAATCAATCTTCTTTTACCTTATGTGATGTTTCTAATGGCTCGCCTCCTTTAATAAGAATACCATTTTGTGCCCCCACTCCTGTGCCCACCATGACAGCTGTAGGAGTGGCCAGGCCCAAGGAACATGGACAAGCAATGGCAAGCACAGTAATGGACGTTTGAAACGCGAATCGGATCACCATCTCGTGCGTAGTTAAAAATCTGTAGAAAACGTAAGCACAATGTACAGGGTTTTCCAAAATTCTTACGCAAATTTGAAGTTCCCATATCTCCTTAACTTTGAATGGTAGTAAGATAAAGTCGCGCCATTTTAAAGCTAATTACATTAAGTTATCTGTAAGACTATTGATTAAGTTTTTTGTAAATTTAGATTGCCAGAGACTTTAAAGTTCAAAAAAGTTCGTTTAATATGTCAAAGCTTCAAGGGTTCTTATTTAATTGAACTTGACACTAGTTTCCTGTACTAAACAATGAAATCTTTTCCATTTACCATCGTTTATTTATTTATACAAATGATGCACCAAAATTACACAACACCACATACTTGTGAGTTTGGGCAAACGGATCCAACACTTCAGGCTTAACATATCCAATAATAACCCATATAACCCAAGTTAAAGTTGATAAAACAATGACTCCGGGGACAAAATAACCGGCTATCTTGTCTGCAACCTACAAATGCAAAGTGTTATGCAACAACAATACTCTAAAACTGCAAAGGTATCTCCATTTAACATGCATTATAAACAATGTATGAGTGATCCAGGTAAAAAAATCAAATCTTCACTATATCCGCGGTATTACGCCGAAGCGTGTAACGAGTGGCGGGGCCATCTCCGAGGCTTAGCGCCTGGGCTACACAACCAGAATGACGTCGCAGCAGTGGCGAGTCGTTAGTGACACTGTGTCCGATTTGACCGACCCGGGATTCGAGCCCCAGACCTCCCGCACCAATAGCAATGTTTTAATATTCAATCTTGTTTTTGGAAAGAAACGACGCAACGTGAAACGAATAACATATCGATACCCAATCAGCACGTCGACAACATTACATTAATCGTTTTTTCAACAAAATAAGTTTTTTAATCTAAAACAACACGGCTTAAATGATTTTTGGCAGTGTTTGCTGATAGTAAAAATAATGACTCAGTAAAAGTAAAAACACGCCCAGTTTTGAAACAACACGTACAATAAATTAAAAGGTAACGTTCTATATAGCGATTCCAATTTACAAGCTCGTCACCTAAGTTCGTCAAATACCTGATCTAACAACAAAAGTTTACAAAAAGGACTGGAGCAGACAGAACAAAAAATTTTTAACCCAACAAGCTGACAATTTACGACTGAAATTTCATTTTTATTGTGAGCGCTCGACAGTTAAAACGAGCAAATTAATCGCTAACTGACTTTAACCAGCTTACACAGGTTGAGATCAACAAACAGGTTTAAAAACCAACTCCAACAGAAATAGCTGGGTTATACACTGAAGCTTGTATACGAGAAACCAAATGCTCTAACAATACCAGATGCTATACAAACAATGCAAACGAAAGAAGTCAATATCGGACATTGTTAAGCAATGAATAAGTCAAATAGCAACAAGTTGCTGTGATATGGACAATGAGCTTAAGCAGTTTCGCGAACAATAGTCACTGTAATCAGCTATATTCCGTAGCTGTCAATAATCAGCTATATTCCGTAGCTGTCAATAAAATAGCACATACATAAAGCAAAACTGTAGTTACAACCAAATGTATAAACTGGGCGTAACAAAATTCAAGTAATCTACTCGAAATAACTCTAAAAGGAAATAACTGAATCAAAAAGCTGTTCAAATGGATACAGGTTATACATGGCGTCAAAAATACGTGTATATGTTATTAGCCTACGCGATAGTATGCCTAGCTTTTGCCTACGCACATTGAATTCAGTAACAAATACCGGTAAGTATTTACATCGGTGTCGATACCTAAATAAGGTCTTCATAGCATGATGCAAATACGAAAAGCGGTCCATTTACGTAGATTTGCGCACATAAATCAAGCGAAAAAACAACTTCTACGGCTTAGCGCGGAGTTGACCATGGAGAAACAACTTGTTTACCTACTGTGACATCATCACTACACACTTCAATGATTAAACACAACATACCTGTTGAATAGGGGCTTTTGAGGTTTGGGCCTCTTCTACTAACCGTACAATTTGGGCAAGGGCTGAATCCGCCCCGACATGAGTTGCTTGCATTAAAATAGATCCGTTTAAATTAATGGATCCTCCAATAACAGATGCCCCGGGCTTTTTGGTGACTGGCATTGATTCACCTAAGATAATGTAAGCAAACATAGTAAGTAAACAATCAGATGTCTTTAATACACGTTTAACAATAGTAAGTTGACACAGTTTGACCAACATGACCTCATACAACACCGTAACAAGACAATGCAAATTACTCAACGCCAGGGTACAAGATGACGTCTTAAAACTTGCGTTATTGCTACCGCGTAATACTTGTCACTTACACGTTTCATAACGCTTGAACAATTAGAAATCACATCAAAAAAATGAAACTAAAATGTCAGTAGAAACTATACTTACTACAGTTTATAAGTAACTTAAAAAAAGCCTAAATTTGGCAACAAAAAACAATCGAAACATAGCTCTAAAGCGCAGCATGCCACTGGCTTAACAATACAATCTGTTGCTAAAAGTCTCATAAGGATACGGGTGTCACTCATTTTTGCAAGAATATTATATACTCATTCATAAGAACACAAGCATGTGGGAATACAATAAAGAGCTGCTACAGAAGGCTGTTCTATTTTCAACGTTTTAAAAACTTTGTCAGCAAATTCAACCTGTTCAAGGCACGTTTTTTGGTCCTTGACATATTCAAAAGCACAGAAACATGCTGAAATGGTGAAAAAGATCGAATACAATGCATACACTCGTATCCTGGCAACGATTACTCAGTCACATGATAAGCATATAATGAACGAACGAAAACAGCTTGCATATAAGACCACAAGATCTACCCTATTGTCAGCCAAAAATCACCCAGTAAGTTGCTATATCTAATATATGTACAATCTTATCGGCTACTGGTACCAGCCATGCAAAATTCGTCAAATAAACTGCATTTCATAAGTATGAAAGAAAAAATGAACCGTGAAGATGCTGTGTTTTTTCTAATTCAAAAAGTTTAGTTTCGTTGCGTCCACATTCGATATGGGGCCCCTTGTATTCCCTTTTGTGCATGTGTGGTTAATATCTTGTAGGCTTTAAAGGTTGCGTAGTTGAATATTTTCTAAAAGTCAAAATCACTTTCGGATGTCACAAAATCCAAAAAATTTTAACAAGGGTTACAATTTTTGAGCAAGCAGTTTATACTCAAACAAACCTGTTATGACCGACTCATCAGCCATTGATGTTCCCTCGACTACTTTTCCGTCCGTGGGGATTTTTGTGCCGGGAGCAACTCTCAAGTAATCGCCTCGTTGAACGAGAGAGATCGGAATGCTTTCCTCACTCAGCACTGTTTTTCCGTCGTCTGAGAATTTCACTAGCACTGCTTCAGTAGCTTGCAATTGCATCAGCTTAGCAAGAGCTTCGGAGGTTTTTCCCTAACACACAAAACATTATTAAAAAAAATTTTTTTAAGGACCAAAAAAAGACCTAACATTCAAAAATAAGTTTCAAGATCAACGTAAAAGGCGAAATTTTCTAACAAGGCCAACTTGGCGAAGAGATATCTAAGCTTAACAACACAACACTATCCCTTAACTCTAAGACTAACCCGAGCCCTTAACCAATCCAAGCCCAAAATTCTGTCATAAACCACGGTGGGTTATACCGAGTTGTCCCACGCCGCAAAGTCCTGTTTCGAAAGAGGATTTAAGTATGTGACACAATTTCCTTACCTTTGCAATGTGTTCTAACCATCTTCCTAATGCTATAAACACAAACAGCATGGGAGGAGTCTCAAAAAAGGTTCTAGGACTCCTGGCAGCTTGTTGGAGCATAGCAACTATTACAATGATGACTGAATAGGCATATGCGATCACTGTAGTCATGACAATCAACACATCCATATTAGCAGTCCTGTGCTTGCAAGCCGCGTAAGCTTGGATGTAAAAATACCGACCACCAAAAAACTGAAAGACAGTAAGAAGTTACTCCATGTAGCATGCTCTTACCAACGTCTTAACCAAGCAATATAGCCTAACTTCATGTAAAAAATACGGACAGATATTATAAGGAATCACATCAATTGCATTATATCTTGTACATTAATAAATCGGAGCGCAATCGACGCAATGCAATTTCAGTCGTTCAATACACCTTCACAGTCGGCTCAGTTCCACGTATTGACTACTATCGTCATTGCTACATTGGTTCGCTTTCGGTATTAGTCGGGTCAATCTAGTTCTACTTCTTTACCTGAACTCTTACCTGGACAGGGGTGCTGAGTAAGAACATAAGAAGGTTTTGCAAACTGAGACCTGGGGCAATCATAAAAGGAGTATTGTGGGCACCGGAAGCTCGATAATAAATCATAATAATCATGACTGGAACTCCAAAAATAAGAGAGGTAAAAAAAGAGCGTTTCCATTGTTGAATTTGTACTTTGTGATCCAGAGCCCCAACACGACTCTCTTCGTCTCTAGGAGAAGCACCAAAACCGCAATCCTAAAAAAAACGCAACAATTAAACGCAAACAACCAACATACGCAGTTTTCTAAACGCAATGTTGAAAGCCAACAGAAACATACAAAACAAACAACAATCCAAAAAAAGACAAATTACTGGAATTTGCTAGAAGCTCATATTCTCAGCTAGTGTAATTGAAGTAAATAGTTAAATAAAAGATAACAGTAGTATTTACTCCAAGTGCATCAAATGCTCGATGACTAATAAATTAGAAAACGTACCAAACTGAGAGAAATATCTCAATTTACAACTGCATAACTGACGTGACAGTACACAAAAAAATCACGGGCAAATTTTGGGTATTTACAGCAATGAATATGTTCTTACCTCAATGATTTTGACAATATCTCGAACACCAATTACATCTGGATCGTATTTCACCACAGCACTGCTAGTAGCCAGTGCTACCGACGCGTAATTAACCCCGCGAACATCAAGCAGACGTGACTCGATAGAGTGAACGCATGAAGAACAGGTCATGCCAGTAATCTGGAAATAACGTCACATGATTTCATAAGACCGGAATGACCACGCAATACAGAAATTCGAAAAGCTTTGAAACAATAGCAACAACGGCACTACAAAGGACAGCATACTGATATCTTATTCAGTATACATCATTTCAAAAACGATTTTTAGCAGTCAATTCTAGTGCACTAAAATTAAAAGCAATCAATTTTCAAAAACATTTCAAAACCAAAACGTGACAGAACATGTCAAATAAGAACAAGGTTTAACGACTAACCGCTCCTTACACGGTCTTTTAAGGGTCAATTTTCAATTTTAACAAAAAAAAAAAAATGATTGGTGGCACGTTACAAATCAAGGCAAAACGAAAATACTAGTTTTCAAAGTTGGTAAAAGCTTACAACCAGTTCCACTTCCCCACTCTTTTCTCCTCTTTCTTGGACATCAGCCCCGAATCCGAGGTCTCTAATAAGATCGGCAACTTTCTCCGGACTGGTTAAACCTGGCCTGTACTTCACTTCGGCCTTACCAGCCATTAATCCAACCAAAATGGCTACAACGCCTTCCTCTCGGCCTAGAACAAAAGGATAGCATCTCTGAAGTTTCGGAATTAATGCTCTAAGTGGCGTAGGCATAATTATGTTCTAAGCATACATCTACTCGCTACAGAATCAAGCCGTCTGCAAGCAAACTTGGCCTAATTCAATCAAAAACCAGAAGATGGACTTAGAGAAAAAGTTTGCAAGTAAAAGCATTAAATGTGGCTAGTTCAACATACTTCTATGACATACAGTAAAACAACGGAATAAGTCTGCGATTAATTTTTGATTAATATCGTGCATATTACCACACAATATAGGAATAACACCTTTAAACCGCAGAATTTATTTCAGCCAGTTGTAAATCTGCGAGAATAAAATCAGAAAAAATAGAATTTTAAAAGTATAAGGTCACAAGACAGCAAGGGGGTAAGACTACGCTAAGATAACTATTATAAACCATATGATTCTTCTTTACTTCATAGTGCTTGACGTGTTTTCAGGGACACCTAGTCGCTGTTTTAACTGAGTCATGTTACGGTTATTTGTTTTATCTGAATACATTCCACAATCAAGAAAGTTTAAGCACGTTTTAAGCAAACAACGGCTATTGTTAGTGGAGAAAATGTTCTTACAACTTTTTTGAAGTCATGTATTACGTCATAAATGCGTCATTTTATAGGAGATTGCTTTTCTTCAAAACCTAAGTCAATCCACACTGTGACGTAAAATTTCTGACGTGTAGTGGCTCATAGTCCACACCGAAGATAAAAAACTAAGCATGGATCAAACACATAAAAAATACGATTTTTGAATGATTTAAGAGCACCTTGTCGTTAAACTGTATCTTTCATTCAAAAAGTAACATAAGATTAAGAAGGTTAGAATAAGGAACTTGCGACTTTAAGCATCAACTTTTCATACTTGGTAGGCTTTTACCCAGCAGTGGGATTCAAATTTTTGTCAGCCGGTTCTATTTGCAAAGGTTATATTTTCAGCCGGTTCTGTTTCAACTAATGGTACAAGTATAAACAGCAATGCTGGCCAGTTCGCTGACGTAATGAAATTTCGTGGGACGGTTCTGTAGACCGGTGCGAACTGGCTGAATCCCACCACTGCTTTTACCCTTCTGCTATTATTGAAACACAATTTTGTGTAATCTTTACACTAAAAAAGTCTTCTTTTAGTGGGTCAAAATGGGCAAACACTTACCGATGTTTTTTTCAATGTTTCCAACACATGAAGCGCACGTCATTCCTGTGATCGTAATAAAACAGCGTTCCACATCATCGTCCATTGCAATGGATATGTATTCTGTCTTTGATTTTGATTTTTTCGCACCATGCTTTCGAAAATTTTGTTTTGTCTTGCCTTTAGAAGAGTTTGGAGCGACAGAGGAACTGAGACTCTGAGAGCTTTTAGTCAACGGCAAGATGGCTACTTGGTCAAATGAAGTCTCGGCAGCATCGCTTTGTGTGTCTATATTAGGCTTAGCATCATTACTTGCAGATGGAGGAGTATACACTTTACCATTTGGCAACGTCGTTATGAATTTTAAAGCACTTATCCTCTTAGCTAAATTTTCATGTGTAAGTTTGCGGTCATCAAAATAAATTTCGGCTGAACTCTCGGCAAGAGAAACTTTGATGGAATGAATTCCATCTACAACTTTGATATTGTCTTCAATTTTACGCACACATGATTTACAGTGCATTCCGGCAACGCCAATCACAACTTTAGATTTTTCAGTATGGCTTGGACTGTCCGGTGTTTGTGGAGATGGGATGAGAGCATCAGTGCTTCTCACCACAAAATCATCAGTAAAACTAATAAGGTCATTTGGTTTCGCAAAATTAGTTGACGAAATTAAATCTGATTTCGGTTGTACAACAGCATCAAAACCCATGTCTTCAATAGCATCTTTAATCTGTTCTATATTGATCAGTTCTGCATTGTATTCAACAACGCCTTGACGAAGTTCCAGAAATACCTGGGTAAATTAAAAACAAGATGAACACAACATCGAAATTTACAAAAGGTCTTTTTTATTTGCGTTTCACAAGAAAACATGTGTAATTGAAGAACAAGCAACTAAAAACCGTCATTTTTGGAATCATTTTTGGAATAGAGTCATTTTAGAAGATGTGAATGCCATTAACTTTTGCAACGCTTGAGGCGCGTTTATTGATACGCGACCCGCCACACGCGAAGGTCGGTAACAACGCTTATAATATTGGGTTGCTGCAGCAACTTTTTACGTTGTTGATGAACAGAATGAAACAATGTGAGAAACAAACTGTCGCGAGCCGCAAGTTGCATTGTCGTCTGCACGTATCGGTTACTTTGAGCTTTTGACGTCTCTGACGCATTTCGCAGCGGAATATTTTGATCATTATGCAGGATTTAACTCAAGCTCACATATAACCACAACACTCACAATAAAACAAGACTCTCTACACCACAGCATATGAACCATCGCTGATAACCGACTCAACCAAACCACAGTAAACTTGGCACCAAACTAAAGTTCTTACCTTTATGCTATGAACACCACTGTATGATCCTATTTGTTTTTCAATGGATTCCACACAGGAATTGCAAGTCATTCCTTCAATATGTATAGTTCCAGTGGTCGTTCGTTTCGTTAAACCTTGACTACTGACAGAGGCATCAAATCCCATATCTTCAATTTCTTTAACAAGTAGATCGGGCTGAACCAAGGAAGAATCGTATTGAATAATGCCTTGCTTATTTTGCAAAGAAACCTGAAATAAGAAAAAAATTCTGTATGCCATACCAGATCAACTTTGTTAAAATCACCTCAACATTAAATCACACATTATTTAGCTATCAAGCGCTTTGGCTAAATTTTTCATATTTCACTAAACTTTGTGCTGTACTTCACACTCCTATAAGCAATTAATTAAAACAGATAGCGACTTAAGTTAAAACCACAGACAATAAAAAATAACTTCAATATATATTACAAAACGTTTACTATACAATAGGCTGCCTGCTAATGTATATAAATGAAGCTACAAAATTGTACACTGTAGAACTACTAATAACTATCTGTCATCATATTTTATGTACAATTTCTGTTATAGTCAAAGCAAATGCACTTACTGAAACGGGTACTGTTATGAAAAACTTACTTTTATGCTTTGAACTCCATTAACTTTAGATAACTTGCTTTCAATAGAATTAACGCAAGCATCACATGTCATTCCATCAATGTTTACGAATAATGTTGTCAAAATTCCACCTAGAAAATCAAGTTTTAAAACTCTTCCTTTTAATCCTATTTAAACTCACAAATTCCTATCAACTGTACTATAACCGAATGATGAAACAGCAGTTGACAGAATCACATTTACATTAAACACTTATCATGAAAGCATTGCTATGAAATTAGCCAAGTCTATACACTTGAAGATTCTGACTGTGAAGTGAATGGCATTACATATACACAATCACACATAGATAATAGAAATGCTGCACTCACTCATCATTTTTGCATCGAAACCCATGTCTTCAACCACATCAACAATTTGCAAAGGTTTAATCACATTCGGGTCAAAATTTACAATTCCACTTGCACTTTCCAGTTGCACCTAAAAAGCACATAATATACCAGTTTAATCCTGCATCTCATAAGATGCAATCGGACCCAACCACCAAGGTGAACAGAAACAACCCCATTAGAAAATACATTTTAACCAAAGATCACACAAATAAAACATTTTGATCAACATTCTCGGTCCAGCGCTAATTTACAAAATCGGTTTACATTCACTTTTAGATGCTTCCTTACAACTGCATTATTACTTTTTTTGAAGCATCAAATACCAATAATTCTAGGGATGTGCCGGATACCGATTAGATATCCGGAGACCGGATAGATATCCACTATCCGGCGCTATTTGAGGTATCCAGCCAGATAGTGCTTCTCTATCCAGCCAAATACCGGATATTTTTACAGTTAAGGGGAATTGCGTAGACTTGTTAAAAACAAAATTTACCTTCTCGATCTATGTGAAAAAATTGGGTGCAAGTTTAAAAACTTGAATTTTTTTAGACTCTCTACACGAGTCCTAACCTTAGACTACTTTGATAATTTTTTTTTAAGTGGATTGAAATTTAGTTAACAAATTTGTTTTCGTTTGGCGCTGCAAGTTTTGTTATCAGGGAAGTCACTTCAATGGTGTGGCAGTAAGGCAGTAGTCAATTCGCTTCAAACCAAGATGGTATAAGTTCGATGACCACCACCGTTGCTTCATCCGTAGAGACCAGGCAAATAATTTACGTTTGAAAGTCTGTCTTCTGTCCTATAACTTGCATGTTTATCTTTTGTTCAAAAAAAAAAAAAAAATGCAATGAGCAGCCGACATATGTGGTAGGTGCCAATTTTTTCTCCAAGGCAAATAGCAGGGGGAAAGAATTTTCTTAGAAACTTTGTTTTCTACGTTCAAAAAACGATATTTCAAGGTACCAATTGCATTGTAATGGATGTGTTTCTGCTTTTAAATGTTGTGTGGTTTTGTAACGTTATATAAGTTGAAGTCTTTAATTCAACGTCCATAGTCCATCAAGCAGCTGTTTATGTTAAAGTTTGACGTAATTTACCCATTATAATATAACAGATTTACCGCAGGATCGATTTTTTGTCAGCCGGTTCTATTTTCGATTTGCAAAGCACGTTACGATGGTTTTTTACTCTATGCAAGCAAACCTTAACCCCCATTCTACCGCTCTTTCATTGATATCTACCCGATCATGAAATCAACTTCGTTTCTGGTACTCGGTCACAAGGCCAAGGGATCTTTCTGAGGAATTATTTACAACTTTCAGACGAAGAAGCCGAGATTTCATCCGGATGCAACTTTCTTCCTTTTCCCAGAGGGAAGCGGGTTTACACAAAAATACTGGGATTTTACTGATGAGCTTGAAAATCACTCACGAATCTGGTCCAAATAAATCTATTAGCTGGGTAAAAGCAATTATTGCTGGCATCTGCTGCACTGAGTGGTCAAAAGAAGTATCATTTTGATATTTTTTCATGGATTTGGCCATGCTTTGATTTTCATGAACACTTGCACTTCTAAAAAGTACAAGAACCACCAATTGCTCTGTCAATTTAAATACTAAAAGTGATTTTCAAGCTTGTTAGCAACGGCTTTCCTGAGCTTCCGGAGTCTTTCAGACTCATGGTTTTTAGCATTGGCAACCATAGTTTTATACAAGCTCAAATCTTCATAGAATTAAATCATAGAAGCAGCTGCACTATAAATCACGGAAGCAGCTGCTTCACACAACAATTCCATCTCATGATGTCGACAGGCCAATGGCACAAGTTTATTTCCAAGCGTTTTTTCCAAGGACACAGCCACATCATTGGTTTAGTGTTTGATACAACAGAACACTAAAACAATGATAAGGTGCTTTTCAATGCTCCATTTATTAAGAGTGTCCAAAAGCATTTTTGTTTGTACAGTAGCTGTGCTATGTTTTTGATCAAGACTAATTTCGAGTAAAATATCGGATTTGTTTATGCTCTGGCGTGTACCATTGAGCTCTTTGTTTGACATAACGGTCAAACCACGTTTGCATACTTAGATCGGATATCAAAGCACAAATCCCTATATTATTTCAAAGTTGCAGCTGGTAGAGTTTCAACTATGCTGTGTGCTGTGTAGAATCTGGCTGGCACATCATTGAGTGCAGAACTCATTTTTAGTTACATCATGCGTGCAAGGTAAGTCTATCCTATCCTTGCAGTGTCTGTATGTAGGCTAGTAGCTACTAAGAATAGACTGGGTTAATTAGTCTCTCGAGCTGCAGACTTGCCTAGCCAACTCCTTGAAGTTCAACCCCCCTTTTTCACTTGAATTACCTGCAAACGACTTGAGCTTGCCTAGCTAAGACTTACTGTCAGCAAAACGCAAAATCTTTTAACTGTTCTCTTTAATAAGTCTTTCAGCAACGTTAATTCTTTCACATCAATTTGGTTATTTTTTAAGGCTTCACAACAGCATTTTGGGTGCGGTAAACTTGTTTTTGCAAGCTCCAAAAACACTTTTTTGAGATTTTATTTGCTATTAGTAAAATCAAAGAGGCTCAAAGCAACACCCTAGAAAATATCGCTGTCTAAACATGCGACACAGATGCAGAATATCGTGTGACGCGACAATGATTGGTCATGACGAATTTCAATCATTTTTCAAAAAAAATGCATTATTTCATTTGGTTTAAATCATGGTGAAACATTGTAGTTACACAAAAACTAAGATATCTAATATCAGTAAGCAAAACACACAACGTATGAGACAAAATTTTGCATGTGGTGTTGAAAAAAATTTTCTGTCAAGATGCCATTTATACAGCCTAATATTTAATATTTTCCAAAAATTTCGGAATTTCTGCCTAGGTGAACCAGAGTCAAATGTGAAAACTCGACAAAAATTTCTGGATCGCAGTTGTCAGGAACCAAACTGGAACAACTTTTCAAACAGACAAAGATTTTTAAGAACATCAAGGAAAATGAGCCACCCTAGTGAGCATCTCAATGGCAATCCTAATTCTCGCTATATATACCATGACAATACACTCAAGGTTTCCGTTTATTTTGACAATTTATTATTATTATTATTATTTCAATCACGCTAAGGTGTAAGGCAACAAAATCTCTCACTCTGATAAGCGAGCAAAAATGCACAAAAGGAAACAAAAACAAATAAACTGGTATAAACAAAATATTCTAAAACATTAATGTCATAACTGAGTGTAAGTCAAACTGGAAAAATTTTTTCTTAAAAAGATGCAAATTTGAAAATAAAACTATGTCTTCAGGCAAGGAATTCCACAGAGCAGGTATGCGATTACAATAAAAATTGGAATAAGATTTAAATTTAGGTAGGCCTATACACTCAACAGATTTTAAAGTCAATTTGTGTCTTCGTGAATCATAATCACTATTGCAATATTCAAAAAAATGGCTAAAAGGGATCTCACACAACTGATAGCATATTTTATAAGTTAAAATTAAATCAAATTCTACTCTACGATATTCAAGTGATCTAATACCTAGTTTTGTTAGTTAGTTTTGCATGCCAACTCTTCATTCCTCCGATTGAAACTCTCCAGCTAAGTCACAAGTGACTAAGTCGCAACGCTTTCCTAACTTCCAATATTGCAAACCGCAAAGTGCCATAACTTTGGCCCAGTTTTTGACTTCAAATAAAAATAGCTTGAACAGCTTTACTGAATTCTTAAGTTTAGTGCAAGAAAAATCATTTCTGCTATGTTGTGCTTCAGGTGCAACAACTTATTTTCATGAAATAAAGCCCCTAAAATGAAAAAACATGCATGGGCTATGGTTTGGCACCAAAATCCAAACTTTGTTCCACAGTTTCAACAGTGTATTATTTTTGATGGTTCAAGTCAAAAGGGCCAATGACTAAAATTAACCAACTGATGCTCTTCAAAACAATCAAAATATCTACTATAAAATGCCTAATAACCTGCAAGAGCAAAAAATAAAAATCAAGCAACTGATACAGCAAATTTAGCAACATTTTTACAGCCAATATACGCAGTTCTAGCCAGTGGAATATATACCATGAGACCTCAGCACTTAACACAGCTGGCCGACCAAACGGCTTTGTGTGCAGACCTCTCAGCTATATATAATTTAAGGGGGCACATCTACTTAAAATTCAATTTTTTTTTAATATTGTTATTTTTATTGATTTTAGCAGAAAATTTATCGCAGATTTCAAATATGTTTTCAGATTTTTAAAATTCGCTCTCTAAGTGGTTCAATTTTTGTGTTTTGTAAAGACACTCGTGTGAAAGTTGGCAAAAAAATGCTTAAAAATATTTGCAATAAAGCAATGAACAAATTCAGCCATTAGCATTAACAAACCTTTTCAAAATCGAAAAAATAACATCATTTTGCTTAGTCATCTCATATCAGCTAAATTTCAAAAAGAATGTTTGAGTTGCAATGGTAGAACCAAGTCAAGCAGGTTAACTTGACATGCAAAACAATAGCTTAGAAAAGCAGGTAGTTAGGCTGGTATTGTAATTGCAACCAAAGGACTTTAGCATTGCATCTAGTGTACGTAGTTAGTTTTAGTTTTATTTAGGCAGTTTTGCTAGGCTACTTTCACTTATTATTTTTCAACAGGTTGTTACATATTATACGGTAAGTTATAATAATATCATGCCTAAAAAAAATAAGCGAGCAAGGTTTCGAGGTGTTGCGAAGCAGTTTTTGAGTAATGCTGTGGATAGCAGTGTTCCAAACATTGACTCAAGTGCTGGGCCTGCTTTTTATGTGAACAAGAAAACTGTTTCTGAAAAAAAGCTTAGTACCGGTACCAGTGATGGTTCTTGTCTGAAGGACTTTTCTTCGGCTTCTTTGGATGCGAGTGAGAGGAGTGTTGGATATTGACTGATTGATCTTCAATGTTAGAGTAAAGCAATGTCAAAATTGCATATGTGTAAAGAAGGTACGTTTGTGGTACCAGTAGGCCTACTTGTAACAGTGCATAATAGAAGGTAAATTACCCTGTTGAACTAACTTTCTTCAGTTTTGAAGTCAACAACTAATATTGTGATGCAATAGCCACTTTGATTCTTGCAGCAGCTGACTTATTACTGATAGTGCTCATTTTGTAAAAGTTTACTTTCGGTAGTGGAACTACACATCGTAATTAGCAGTATCAGGGCTAGTGGTATGCTACTGGTCTACTACTGATGTATTTTGTATAATATATATTCAATTTTAGCATCATTATAGTTTTACACATCACTTTATTTTTCAGGTTCATTGACTGTGGTTGATGAAGGGAAAGATGGTGGTTTGTGCTCACAGCTTGCTTTTCAATGCACAATATGTGGCAAAGAAACAACAATGGCTACGTCACTCAGAAAACGAAATTGCAACGAGATAAATGTTAGAGCCAATTTAGCATTTTCAGAATTGGGACTTGGTAGGGAAGCTTTGGCAACTTTTTGCAGCATTATTGGAATGCCTCCTCCATCAGCACCATCCAGTTGGAGCAACCATCTACTTGTGATTATGTGCCTGGTGGTCACTAAATTTTAGACTATTTATATAATTGTAACTTGCTTGGTATTGATTTTATGTCAGTGTATGTGCATGTAAACCTCATATGACAAGATGATTTTTCAATTGCGATTTTCTCAAAATGATAATTTTTGCCACTGAAATTGCAACTATTCCTACAATACTTGTCATAGATGGCTAACATTTGCAAGTGTTGTTCAGCAAGTTGTAGTGCAGCATTTTATGGAGTTTTTTTAAAAAAAAATGAGAAACAAAAAAGGTAGAGGTAAAATTAGGTAAAAATATTTTAAAAAAATGGTCCACTTTCAAATTGCTTAATATTTTGTGTTTGACCAAGACTTTTTAAAAGTTATTCCATTATTTTATTGCACTTGACCCGTACTACTTACACATCAAAAGGAGGATCCATACCTCTAAGCATGTTTCAGTTTTTGAGATTTTTTAATTGCTTTTCAGGATTTGAAATTTCAAATTTGAGCAGTTGTGACCATTTCTAGGGCATACTTACATAGCTTTTTTTTATTACCATTAGAAAGCTTATTTCCAGACCTTTCAGCCAATATATAGTTTGCTGGGGTTATCTTGTTTAGTTTTATTGATATTTAAGAGTTTGTGCAGCTAACTAAAACTAGCAATACAAATAGATGTGCCCCCTTAATTTAAGATCTAAAAATCTTATATTTTTTTTCTGCATTTCTTCGGTATATCTTTGCATCTTTTATCTCTTTCAAACACTGCAGAAGATTTTCTTCTGAATTTTTGCAATAGGAGCGCTTGGGACTCATGAATAACTCTAAGTTTTGATATCAATACAGTATTAATAATGAGCTGTAATATTAACGCAGTAAACTAAAAATAATGTCAGATAGAGAAATTGAGCTAGTAGGAAAAAGGGCAGAAAATAACTTTACATCAATATAGCTGGTAATATCTGCAGTGACAGTAAAAAATCACTAATTTATTTCCAAATTTGATAAATCCCCAGTCACATTTTCCTGACTTTGTCCCATTGGGCTAAAGTTAGGAAAACAGAGGGCTAAACTTGGGGATACTTTTAAAAGTGCCTCAAACTTGGTGTCTGCATATAGAACAGCAAATAGGTTATTGCAGTTATATTGTATCACTGATCATAAACACATTATACTTCACTATAAAAGAAAAGTCCTGCATTACTGGCATAAAAAACATAATATACCCATTTTGAATGTTGCAAAATTGACAAAAAAAAAGCAGTACAGTTGTTTGTCAATTTTTCAGGGATCTAATCATCACAATTAGTAACGCTCTTGCAGTTACCATATCATGCTAATTTAACCTCCACAGCCAATAGTTTTCTAAATCTTCTACAAGCATTATCAGCTATTAATCTGTTAATGAAAGTCATCTGGTCATATTTGTTTTTGGGCCAAAGTATGCTCTCGGGCTAATGTAAGAAGCTTTTATGGAATTTTGAAATTTCTTTTTTTTCTCCTTACCCAATGCAATTGCCGCAACCACATGTGTTCAGAGCATGTTTGCAAAAAAATGCACAGGTGAAATTTTCAAGTGCATAGATACAGAGATAGAATTGTTAAGTAGTCTCAAAGCAGTTATCCGCAGCAATAAAAAGTTGTAGACTGTTAAAGAATTTTGTTGACTTGGCTCTCGAAGTCCAAAATCATAATATGCGGCTAAGTAGTTCTTACTATAATGCGATTATCGTAGTTTAATTCGATTTTGTATTATACCACGAGTGGCCCCGACTGTACCATAAACAAGTCAATGCACAATGCCACAACACAGCAATGCAATAGCCTAATGAAAAATACTCACAATTTTTTCCTAAAATAACTTTGAAGTTCACTGAATATATCTTAGACATACCTTAACATATTTGACTCCATCTTGTGACATAAGTTGCTTTTCAATAGATTCAACGCAGGAATTGCAAGTCATTCCATGGATTGAAATTGTTATGTTTTCCATTTTTATTAAGTTAGATGATTATTGCTTCTGAGACAATCAAAAATTATCAATAAAAACATACAGTATACCGGTACTAAGCAAAAAAGACACTTTACTGTTCAAGCTACAGGCAACAGCAGTACCGTACAGTTCAGAGATACTCAGTAGACTACTTGCCTGCTTCACTTCTAAATCAAACACAAAAACTATAATCTGCAAACAATTGCAATAAATTAAATACCGATACTGAATATACGAGTACAGAGTAGTCTAGCCAGGCCAGCCTTGAGGAAGCTAGTATAGGCTTACTTGGGATTGTAATATATTTTCAGTCCACTTCACCTCAAAGTTACCGGTAGCTGGGTAGTCTACGATACCTTACCGGTAGGCCTATAAACCATTCAAACCTTCTGTACTCTAATCAGCAAGTTTTAATTGCACAGTATACCGGTAGTTTAAAATATTAGTAACATCCGCTGATTTAGCGTACCTCCACCAGATTACTCGCTGACTGATCATTGATACGACTACTCCCGCAGTCTAGCTTGTTCGCGAATGGTTTATCATTTCGAGAGAATTTTCCACAATTTCTTTTGCTTTCAATACTTCATCAACAGCGGAGTTAAAGCGGATTTTTGTCAAAATTAACAGTACCGTCACCATGCCGGGTTTACGGACTACTGGGTACCAGACAATTGGATACCAGGACAATTGGGCACCGGACAATTGGGCACCAGGACAATTGGGCACCAGGACTACTAGGCACCGGACAATCGGGCACCAGGACAACTGGGGACTGGACAAATGGGCACCAGAACAGTTGAACATCGAAATTTGGGCACCAAAACAACATGGGCACTAGGACAACTGGGCACCATGACAATTGGGCACCATAGAACAACTGGGCATTGTAAAATTGGGCACCAGAACAACTGGGCATTAGGACAATTATATTGCTGGACACTAAAAATTTGGGCACCAGGACAACTGGACACCAGGACAATTGGACACTGGAAATTTGGGCACTAGGACAACTGGGCACCAGGACAATTGGGCATCAGGACAACTGGGCACCGAAAAATTGGGCCCAGTTGTCCTGGTGCCCAACGTTGTCTTGGTGCGCATTTGTTCCATACCCAATTGTCCTAGCCCCCAATTGTCCTGGTGCCCAATTGTCCTGGTGCCCAATTGTCCTGGTGCCCAGTTGTCCGGTGTCCAATTGTTTGGTGCCCAAATTGTCCAGTGCCCAATTGTCCTGGTGCCCAATTGTCCTGATGCCAGTTGTCCTGGTGCCCAGTTGTCCGGTGCCCAATGGTTCTGGTGCCTAATTTTTCTTTTTCTGGTGCCCAGTTGTTCGAAGCCCAGTTGTGCAATGCCCAATTGTCCTGGTACCCATTGTCTCGGTGCCCAATTATTCTGGTGCTCAATAACCGGTGCCCAGTCGTTGTCCTGGTGCTCAGTTGTCTTGGTACGTGCCCAGTTGTCCCGTGCCCAACTGTCCTGGTGCCTAATTGTCCTGGTGCCCATATGTTCTGGTGCCCAATTGTCTGGTGCCCAATTGTTCGGTGCCCAAATTGTTCGATCTGGTCCCCAGTTGTCCTGGTGCCTAGTTTTCCGGTGCCCAGTTGTCCTGGTGCCAAATTGTTCAGGTGCCCAATTGTCCAGTGCCCAGTTGTCCTGGTGACCACTTGTGCTGGTGCCCAGTTGTCCTGATGCCCAATTGTCCTGGTTCCCAGTTCTCTTGGTGCCCAATTGTCCTAGTGCCCTGTTTACCGGTGTCCAGTTGTCTGGTGCCCAGTTGTCCTGGTACCCAGTTGTCTGGTGCCCAATTGTCCTACATTCCCAGGCGTCACCATACCGCTTTGAAGCAGACTTGCCGATCGGTTCAAAGTTACGACTGCTTGCTGAGTACATAGTGTAACTGAAATTTGAAATGTCGGTATAGGCTAGGGCTTAGGCATACTTCGGCACTGTTAGTGTTTACAAAACAATCAAAAAAGAAGGTAGAGCAAAGCTATAAATTTGATTTTTTGCATTCTCTAAATCAAGATACGGTACACAGTACGGGTACCTACCAGAGTAGGTACAGTACAGTGAGTAGGCCTACACTCTGGCTAGACTACGGGCAGACCAGTTAAGTACTCAGTATTAGGACTGAGGATTGTATGGGCACTGGTTCGGTACCCAAGTATTTGCAGCATGGGCACTGCACCACCAGCTGTTATGGACATAGTCCTAAAATTTTGCAAACTGAGGTAGTTTTGCAGTTTAGTGACTTACAACTAGCCTAGGAACATTTGCTAGTTTGCCTCAGCTACTCAGCTGTCATACAAAGCAACATGAAAAAGCTAAAGTAGACTAGGTATTCAGTCAAACTACAATATATACACTGCTGCAGGACCAGAGGACCAGCCTACTCACCACAAGGTTTCCATAACATAGTGAAAACTCCGATCTGATAAATTCAGTGGTGTAAAGTAACGAAGTACTTTTACTTACGTATTATTGTGTGGTAACTAGGCCTAGTACTTATCTACTTAAGTGATTTAAATTTCAACTATTATACTTCTACTTTTACTTACCAATAGTTCAATCAGAAAGTACAACTCTACTTCAGTGACTTTAAAAATGATAAGTATCTAGTTAATATTAAGCAATGTTTCACGCAAATGATAAATAATCATGCTTGATAATAACATTAGCAACATTAGTACAGATAGTGTTCGACTTACGACCGCGTTCGATTCCGACCATCCGGTCATAAGTCGGAGTGGTTGTAAGTCAAATCTCATATATACATGTATGTATGTATGAGGGCAAAAATTATCGATACGGCTGCCTAGCCTTGCCAGGGAAGCGGTCGTAAAGTCGAGCAGTCGTAAGTCGAGCAGGTCGTAAGTCGAACACTACCTGTATTAGATGTATTGTTTTATTTTATATCCATAAGTTTTACGATAATCGACCGGTTAACTCAGTTGCTAAGCACACGCTATCGAAGCGATAGGTCTGGGGTTCGACTCCCAGGCTGGGCAAATCAGCACAGTGTCGCCAGCATCTCACCATCGCTGCAATGTTCCTTTGGAGCTGTGCTGCCCAGGCGCTTAGTGGCGGAGATGAGCCCCCCACTCGTTACATGCTTTGACGTACTACCGCGAGTATAATGAAGATTTGATTTGAAGTTTTAGGCCTACAATTTCAAGTTATTAAGTGGTTTTTTGTTGTTTGTGTTTGGCATGGACAATGATGTTGCATTTTGCTGATTATGACACACTTCACTTTGTTATTTTTGTCAAATAAATGTGTTAATTATCCTAAATATACTTAAGCATCGGCAAAATATGTGTCAAGTTTGGAAGTGAGCATTGAGCAAGTTATCTTTTGTCAAAACTCAGCTTTATGGCCTTGGTTTTGCAAACGCTACTTTTTGCTTAAGTAGCTTCAAGTTGCTGGCACTTTTTACTTTTACTTGGTTACTTTTTACATCTGTACATCCCCTACTTTCTACTCTACTTCAAGTAGTTTTCGCCATCAGTAACAATACTTTCACTAAACTAGATCTCTGGACTACTTTTTACACCACTGGATAAATTATATTTAGCTCATCGAACAGATTAATTTTTGTGGCATCATATGAGAAGAATTTTTAACGGCTTAATGGACTAGAAACGTATATATACCTATACAAAGTTGGGTAATGTTTTGCATCAGGGCTCACGAGCTCCGGTATTGATGTTGTTATGTTCTCTGCTATGGTGCTATGATGTCACTGTTGCAACCGTCCATACTGATCTGTTGATGGCTAACCCTACGTACCCAGTGCCATAGTCATTGACCATAGTCATACCATAGTCATTGTAGTGTACCATAGTCATTGACCATAGTCATAGTACCATAGTCATTGACCATGGTATTCTACTTTTAATGCTTTACCACAGTACCATGTCTGTATGTATATAACCTACGATAGCGCATGCCAACATGGATTAATTTACTAGACTAGAGCTTAGAAATGTAGCCTACTGGTATTACTATAGTTCATTGCTATATGTTATTTGTTAACAGATAAATTGAGTTGTGGTGTTGCAGTATAGTTGTTATAACTGTACAGAAAAACAAATGGCTTCATTTGAAACTAAAGATGGATTTTATCAATCACAGTACAATGATCCAAACTATGCACAAGGACAACAAGGCTATGGCAATGCACAAGAAGGGTTAGTTGGTTTTGTTGTGCAATATCAGTTTGTGTTAACTCTTGCACTGAATAAACTCTTTCGTTTTTCTAAAAAAAAAACTTTGTTTCAGGCAATTCTAGACTATTTGTTGCTACTTTTTTGAAAGATTTTAAAATCTTTTTAATTGAAAATCTTGACATGTGAGCAGTGTTGGGGACAAGTTGCTGAAAGTCGAGTCAATGATGTCAAGTCCTGAGTTGAGTTCGAGTCTTTTCGCAGTGATGTACTCGAGTACAGCTTTTCTGAGTATATACTCGTACTCGAAACTTTTAATCTCAAAAAGTACTTGTACTCGGTCTAAAAATCAGTCGAGTACTTAAGTACTTTGATATTTTTTCTGCGAGATCTCACGATCGTGGCGTCATTTAAATAAACGTTGTTGTGATTTTTAGGCTATTCCTCGACCCCTGGGCATTTGCTGGCTTGTTCCGGTTCCTGTTTTTTCACCAAAATAAGTGATTTAAATGAAAGTGACCCAAGACTTCTGCCGTTTTCAGGAAGAATATAACGTAGCCAAATTTTCGATTTTTTTTTAATTGGAAACATTTGATGTTTAGTCTCTATTCTTCATTAAACGTAACAATCAAATTTCTATCGCATGTAGTTTTTGAGATATTAGCGAAATGAAATGGAAAAACACAACATGGTGTTTTATTATTGATTTTAAAGTGTAAAGTTTAACTGCAAAAAATCAAAATATACTCGGTACTCGTACTCGAAGCAAACTACTCATACTCGAAGATTGTCAAGGCAAGTTCTCGTACTTGAAGGTTGAGTACTCGACTCCATCACTGTCTTTTCGTGCTATGACTCGAGTCAATTTGCTCCACAGACTCGAGTCAAGTCAGTTTACATACTGACTCAAGTTAAGTGTGGACTAGTTTCGAAAGTACTAGGCCAATAAAGTTGTTAAAAATTTTAACTTGTGGCAACTTTCACAGCATACAATTTTACTATGAAGCAATTGCGCAACATAGACCTATATTATACTGTAAATTAATATTAAATATACTGGTAATGTAGAAAAGTGCTGAATTTTTCTTTTTTCTTGTAATATATATGCATTTAAGTCTCATATCACTTGGATATTCAAGACCTCTCCACCTAGGTGTAGAGAAAACTGAAACAATAATATTTACAAGGCCAAAATAAGAAAGGAATAAAACAAGCAATAAAGTTTAGAGATTTTAAGACATAGATAGCTTAAAAGTTTCTGTCCAAAGCCATTTGGCAAAACTGATTCAGATCGAGTTCTAGAAAGTCTAGCACATTTGTCACAAGCGTATTGAGTTTGCGACCTCTCCTGGTGTTGGGATGTTTTTCGAATGTCATTCGTTTGGTAGTACAGTCACTTGGTTTTCTAGCTATGTGAGCCAGAAAGTTGACCTGCTGGTTTCGTATGTATGTAGAGATATCTTCAGTTTGGCAAATTTGGTGCAATAGTTGATTGGATATTTTGTAACGAAAGTCATTATTTTGTTGGTCAATTCGTCTAAAACCACCCCAGACCATTTTGCGTAGCATCAGCCGATAGCTTCTATCCAGTTTGTCAAGGTTTTCCTGTATCACAGATCAGCATTGGCAACCATAGGTCATTCTGCTTCGTATGTATGAATTTAGAAAAATGATGTGTGTTTTCAGGTTGATGTGATGGTTGCGTAGTACATATTTGTATTGCTGGAAAGCAGAATTGCCAGAATTTATTCTATTATTTAGTTCTGACGGTCCAATTCCTGGATAATTGAAATCAATTTTGCATCCCAAGTATTTAAAGGTTTTTACATTGTTAATCTTTGTGCCTCTAAGGGAACATATAGATTGGGGATAGGTGCCTTCTTGTCCCAGAAAGTTAATGATCATTGTTTCTGTTTTACTGCAATTGATCTGTAGGCCAAAACGTTCAAAGACATTATTTAGTATCAGCAAAGCTTTTTGTAGATCATTTGCAGTTTCAAAAAAATTTACGATGTCGTCAGCATATCCAGAACCTTTAACGGTTGCAGTGCCATTGTAGTCATTACAAATTCTTTTGTCGAACTGAGTCAATGATACGGTAATCATATTTTACAAATTTTGCGTTTTCGTTTTTGCATTTGTCAAAGAATATTCGCAATGTGTAATCTATAAAAAGATTGAACAGAGGAGGTGATTCTGGACCACCTTGTCGGACACCTGAGGTTGTATAAAAATTCAGCTTGGGGTCATCCTTTAATTCTGTGTTAGATGAGAAATTTGCAAGGGACAAATTAATGTTTCGACTATAACCAAAGTCTCGTCAGCCTTGCTACGCACAGCCAATCCAGGCTAAACTCATTCCAGACTGTAAAGACTCTGTTTTTGCATTGCTTTACCTGTACATCTTGACTTCATTTTTTTCTAGGTTGTGCCCTATTTTTGGCAGGCGACTGGCCCCAAATAACGATACCCAATGAAAGAACCTATAACCACTAACCCACAACCAAGTTACCGTTAGCCTAACTAGCCCACATCACTAGAAGCCCCCATGGTAACCCACTCACAGTCTGCAAATGAGTGGGTTACCATGGGGGCTTCTAGTGATGTGGGCTAGTTAGGCTAACGGTAACTTGGTTGTGGGTTAGTGGTTATAGGTTCTTTCATTGGGTATCGTTATTTGGGGCCAGTCGCCTGCCAAAAATAGGGCACAACCTAGAAAAAAGATGAAGTCAAGATGTACAGGTAAAGCAATGCAAAAACAGAGTCTTTACAGTCTGGAATGAGTTTAGCCTGGATTGGCTGTGCGTAGCAAGGCTGACGAGACTTTGGTTATAATTCTGTGTTAGTTTGGCGGTAAAGATTTTCCAAAATATTTGCAATTTTGTTTTGTTTTTCCGCTTCAGAAAGTCGGTTTCTTATTGTCCAAAAAAGCCATTGGCGGTTGATATGATCAAATGCTGATGATAGATCTACAAATAGAGCAAAAATCTCTCTACTTGTTTTGTAAGCAATGTTCTGTGTAATTTTAGTGATGTAGATTCCATCTGAGGTCCCTCTTCCTTTTCTAAAACCATTTTGAAAATCAAGCAGTTGACTTTCATACCATTCTGTAAATCTGTTGAGAATCAAAATTATTAACGTTTTGCAGAAGATTGATCCCACCTGTAGAGCGCGGTAGTTTTTGGGATCAGATTTGCTGCCTTTTCTTTCCATAAAGCAATAAGTTGATTCTTTCCAATAGCTATAAACACGTAATGCAATAGCTATAAACACATAACTTGGATGCCAAAAACAGATGGTGCAAAAAAATGTTAAAAATTATGACATATGAGCACTTGAGCAGATGAAACAAGCTGATTTGTTTGTAGTTTTGAAAACTGCTTGTTATTGTCGCTAGTTGCTACATTTAACTAAAATGCACTCTACGTAAGTAAGTATACTATACATTCATCTATAAATTTTAGGATTTTAACGTAAGTACTGGTATATTAAACTGTGTCACAATACATTAGATGTTTTCACGGATGAACGACATCTGAATATACCATCGGGATATCATGCATGAAAAATCCCCCTGACTACCCAGATTAATTTATCCGAAGTAGTCACAAGCTATTACAAATTGCAACAAGCATACACAATCTATAAAAAAAACTTAGTATTTTTTTTCACTTAATTGCTAACCCTTTCATATCAAAGGTTTTACGTTACACTTAAACTAGGGCAAATCGTCATTGAAAAAATCGTCCATTTAGTAGGCCTTGAACTAAGTTTAAAATACCATGCTAACTAAATTCGATTACAATTTCACGCTTGAAATAAAGCCATTTGGCGTAATACCGGAGTTGCTATTTATTTTGCTACACCACCTAAATTGCCACAAGCCAACTCAAACTGTCAACACTTAAATATATCGTGCATACACAAAGCTCTTTTTAAGTCTTATTTTTTTCATGAAAATAATTAGATTATCAGGAAGTGGTTCGAGTCGCTACTCGACTTTGAGTCGTAATGGTCGAGTCACGAGTCACTAAAGTCAAGTCCAAGCCATTTGTGCAACTACTCGAGCCAAGTCATTTTTTGTAGCGACTTTGAGTCTCCCCAACACTGCATGTGAGTGCCATTGATGTCTTGTTAAAATGTTCGCAAATCTGTACATCTGCTATACACTGATCAATTGATTGTGGCTGGTGGGCATTTCTTGTAATTATGTGTATGTTGAGATAAAGCTTTGGTGAGTAAATTAGTTGCTATAATTTAGGTATGGATATTATGGGGATCAGTCCCAGTACGGTGCAGGTTATGGTGGTTATCCGCCACAGCAAATGATGCAGCCCGACCCCTCACAATCGTACTCTGGTCAGATCATGCAGCCTTCTCAAGGTGCACCTGGTGGGCAGAATAGCTTCTCTGACACCGGATATTCTGGAAGTTTTGATGATGAACCACCTTTGTTGGAAGAGCTAGGAATAAATTTTGATCACATTTACAAGAAAACGCTTGCTGTCTTGAATCCTTTTACTATCACTGATGCTGGAATTATTAATGAAACTGACCTTGCTGGTCCTTTGTGTTTCTGTTTGGCACTTGGTGCAACTCTGTTACTGGTATGTGCTCATGGATTTTGCTCGTTTGCCTTTCAGTACGCGACTTTTCGGCGTAACCGATTCGACGTGAGATGACTCGTCGTCGGGACGTCTCGTCGTTGGGATGACTCGCCGTTGGGACGTCTGGGCGTTGAGACGATGCGGCGTGGAAAGGTGTGTGATTTGTAAGCGGACGTAATCATCGCGTTTCGCGCTAGAATGTGCGAAAAAACGTAATGATCACGTTTTGGAAGTGCTAAAAGTAAACAATAAACGACTTTATATTTGCGGCTTTATAAAAAAGTTTTGCGAGATATTATTTTAAAAAAGTTAAAATTGTTCGACGTAAGTTTAACCTAAAAGTGGTGAGAAAATTGTTTTACAACTTTTAGTATTTGGTTTCGTGTTATAACATGAAATACCATTGTGCGTTTAACAAGCAATTAAATAGCGCTGCGACTGCACTTTGATTTTCATCTTTTGATCAATATGCAGCAAAAAATGTATGTTAATTGAACGTAAAAAAGGTTTAAAAAACACAAGATATTTTTGTTGACGAAAAATATACCCGCGTAAAGGTCAAAGCCTCGGCTTGGTCGACTGCGGCTTATTGGAGTAAACTAAATCGAAAGCAAAATGCTTGATTATTATGCGAGCAGCCCTACACGGCATTTAATTTTAATCGCCAACACATGGTTTCTCACCTACCAAGCATAACAGTGATAGAGCTGCACTCATGATCAATTGAGATCAAGAGTAAAATTCACCTTAATTTCCATGTGAAAAAAAAATGAACCATCTATCTGAGAAACCATGTGTTGGCGATTAAAATTAAATGCCGTGTAGGTCTACTCGCTTAATAATCAAGCATTTTGCTTTCGATTTAGTTTACTCCAATAAGCCGCAGTCGACCAAGCCGAGGCTTTGACCTTTACGCGGGTATATTTTTCGTCAACAAAAAATCTTGTGTTTTTTAAACCTTTTTTACGTTCAGTTAACATACATTTTTTGCTGCATATTGATCAAAAAATGAAAATCGTAGTGCAGTCGCAGCGCTAATTAATTGCTTGTTAAATGCGTAATTGTATTTCCTGTTATAACACAAAATCAAATACTAGGAAGTTGTAAAAACAATTTTTTCACCACTTTTTGGTGAACTTACGTCGAACAATTTTGAACCTCGTTAAAATAATATCTCGCCAAACTTTTGTAAAGCCGCAGATATAAAGCCGCTTATTGTTTACTTCTAGCACTTCTAAAACGTGATAATTACGTTTTTTCGCACGTTTCAGCGCGAAACGCAATAATTACGTCCGCTCACAAATCACACACCTTTCCACGCCGAATCGTCCCAACATCGAGACGTCCTAACGACGAGTCGTCTCACTTCAAATCGGTCACGCCGAAAAATCCTGCCCCGTTTGCCTTCGTAGTTTGTGAGGCATTAAAAGCTAAGATAAAAAACATAACATATGTTTTTAGAATGAACCAAATCAATTTTAACAGTTGGTTGAAATGCTGGGTAGAATTAATAATTTGAGATCAGAATTAATACTCTGAAAACTATCAATTGCTCCTCCTCATTCTTATTATGCAGTCTGTGTGGTTTATGATATTGCTTTTGTGCAAACAGAAAATGGTTAAACATTGAGCTCTTTACATCAATCAATGCTGTGGTCGATATATTTTTAATAAATAAAACCAAAATGCGTATTGATTAAGGGTAAGAGCGTGTCTGCATTGCACATGACGTTTTGGGAAATTCCCATCAGCTTAGGGTGAGCCATCCATTGTAATATGAAGCGGCTTAATTTGTACAAGCCCCTAATCTGGCAGCTATTAACTTTCTAGTGTTTGCTTTGATCAAGTTTTATTATCATAGAAAAAAATTATAAATAAAAATAATACCAATGCAAACTAGTTGGCAAGTCACTCAGTACAGTTTATGCGGGTGAGGTGAACAATCGGCCGTCAGTCTACAATCAACCGTCCACAACTTTCTCCTTTCACCTTCTTCTGGGTTAACCCTAACTCTTAGTCGCTCTATGTCGCCTGTTGTTAGAAAACGTGAAATAAGAAAAGTTGCAAACTGCCGATTGTTACTGCACCCTTTTATTTAAGCTTATATTCTGCTTTTCGAATATACATTAACATTAACAGCTATTCAGGGTGCAAAGTATCCTTTGGATACATCTATGGAATTGGTGGTCTTGGTGTGATAGCAATATATGCATTGTTGAATATTATGTCAATGACTGGGTTACTTTGGGATGTGTTGCTTCAGTTATTGGATATTGCATCTTGCCAATGGTTTTTCTTTCTGCATTTTCAATTGTTTTGTCTCTCAAGTAAGTGCTTTTAGCGCTCGTGTGACTTGTTGCCAATTTCCAAAAATTTTTTCCATTTTCCTGATAATTTCGAATATGACTCAGGAAATTCAAATTTGCTCCGAGGGAGAAATGGTATTCTATTTGAAAAAAGTGTTTCCTGAAAAAAACGTGAAGTAAAAACATTGTAGAAAGCTTTCTAGCTACCAGCACTCTTGTAAAGCTTTTGGATATATGTGATTTCATCAATATTTTAATTTTGTTTTGCTGCTTGGTATAGTAGTTAAAAACATTGCTTTTGGTACGAAGGTCGTCGGTTCGATTCCCAGAATCGGCCAAATCTGACTCAGTGTCGCCAACAGCTCGACACCACTGCGACGTTTCTTCGTATCTTGAAGCTGTGTTGTCGAGGTATTAAGCCGCCAAGATTAGCCTCGCCATTCGTTACATGCTTCGCCGTAATACCGCGAGTCTAATGAAGATTTGATTTTTGTTTGTAGGGGTTTGATTGAATCATATTGACGGTATTCACTGTGACCTGGTGCAGTTTGTCGGCATCAAAGCTATTTGTGTGCGGATTCGCTATGGACTCGCAGCAATTACTTATTGCTTATCCTTGTGCACTTTTATATGGAGTCTTCGCACTCTTAACAGTATTTTAAACATGAAACATTTCCACATACTTTGGTCCTACTTGTGCAACATCACTTTCTTGAGTGTACGTCTTCTACTGCTATTTCATTTTTGGGCTTACCCAAGATCATATTGAAGCCCATAATAATTTTAAAGAAAGAATTATTGACTTCTTGATGGGCAATCGTTTGTTACAGGCGTTTGTTTGTTTGTTAGCCTCGCGTTTTTATTCTTTCTATGTACATCTTGCTATGTAGTAATGAAAGTCTGTGATGAAGTAGGGTACTAACAATTCTTTTAGAAGTGAAACCTTGATTCTAAATGCAAACTTATCTTTTTATTTAACTCCCCTAGTACCATTCTTTAATTATGAACATTATTACGAAAAGACAATAAAAAGACTACTACTAGCATATATGGTTTTATCATATATAATGTTTATCCTATTATATGATATGTCCGAAGCATTCATAAGTTACAATATCGAGGACATTTTTTGTTGTGCTACCAACCTTTATTTTGCTGGGCAGCTGTTTGTATGTTTTTCATTCGCGGTAAGTAGAGTGTGGGTTACATTGCTTGTATGTTGTACTGGCATGCATTGTAGGGTGTCCCATTTTTGGGTGACTTCTCAGGAAAATTAGGTTCGGGTCGCATTCTGATTGGATTTTCGTCGCTGATTACAAAAATGACGTCATAATGAAAAAATGACGTCATTTTTGCAAATCAGCGACGAAAACCCAGTCAGAATGTGACCCGAACCTGATTTTCCTGAGAAGTCGCCCAAACGTGGGACACCCTATTGTATTGTACAGTTAATGTTTTGAGTATTCATGAGTTAAGGATTGCCGTGGACTGAAAAGTTTACGAGTTATTTTGAAAAAACGTGACTTTTGGCCGTTTTGCCGCCGAAAAGGGACAACACTGCGAATATGACGATCAATATTGAAGTTTTAGGTAATCGCAGTGAACTTTGCATAAATCTTTTAGATATGTGTTCATTACAACTTCTTGTTGGTAACTGCAGACAAAAACACTGTTTCGACCTTATAGGCCTCATCAGCGCCGTTCGAGAAATGGGCCTACTGTTTACGAGACTTTTCTACGATTGCCTTAAAACAGTAGTATTAACTACACAACACACATGCCATGCATACATGTTGAAACATTGTAACATAAAAAAACTGGTTTAACATTATAAACACTGTCAACTCACTTCTCCAGAGCTGTTGGTTACACAATATTATGCATAGCAGCAAGAGTACGCAAGTCTGTTTGTACTAAATTACTTCGGTTATCTCAAATGAAGGCGTTTACAATGATTTTAAGTTTGCCAATGAAGCGCTCTGCGGCTCGATTGTTTTTCTCAATACTTTGCCAAAATCCAGTAAGAGGAGGATTATGAATGATGCAAGGAGCAATTTTCAAGAGTTCATTGGTCAGTCTGTTGTCGCACAGAATTGCCACGTCGATCCGCAACCACACACTTCGTTTTGGTTACATTTTGCCCAGTATTATCAATAACCTTTTTCAAAGGGCTTGCACTATTAATCGCACAAACAAAATCTTCGTCCTGGTGTTTCATTTCTAATAAATCTGAATATTCACTGTCAGGCGTAGTAATTTACGGTTTCGGCCAAGCTGATTCATCTTTCCTGGGCCTTCCACTTGGTTTTTTTAACCCTTCCTGCGGTTCTGAAACTTTTCTCTTTTTATATGATATTACATCTCGTTGCTTTTGATAAGCGCGATCTACCTTGAATGATAATATTTTCCTACCGCTTCGCTGATCTTTTAAAAACTCAAACTCTTTTTCAGGAATCCTCAGCTCAAAAGGACACTTACACTCATATTTTTCATTCCAAAAACACAATGCAAGATCTGCACTTTCTTTACACTTGCATGGAGATATGTCAAAAAGTTCAAACAACCACTTTTCTGTTAAAACATTCTGTTGATTTTTGCTAGCTCTCCTTTTTGCTGCTCTCAATTTTTTTATGACTTTAAATAGCTTAGTTTCAATTCGACTTTTTGAAAGTACAGGTAAGCTTGATTTGATCCGCAAACTGACATCTGACACCAAATCAGTTTTTAAATCACTGAATTCTGGAGACTTGGCAATCAACTTTGAATCAGTCTGCTCAAGAAAACTCCACTTAACATAATAATGCTTGACGACTTCTTCATTGGTAGGGAGAACATTTTCTCTTAATTTTGCAGCAATTATATACTTTTCTGACCATCTTGTTTCGGTCATGCTTTACTCCTACAACAACTCTTAAACTGAAGTGCAGATCTATCTGAGCATTCTAAAAAATAAAAAAGGAATGTAGAATCATAACGTCATATTTGATTGAATTAGTGGAAAAATCCCAAAAAATTTTATTGCAAATGCAAACGTACGCAAAGAGAGTTGCAGCATTAAACTGCATTCTCGCTCTTTCACGGACCAATGCCATAAATAAATCATAAATGTCCCGTATCCGCACTAATGAGACCAGTGTTTCTCGAACGGCGCTGATGAGACCTATAAGGTCGAAACAGTGTTTTTGTCTGCAGTTACCAACAAGAAGTTGTAATGAACACATATCTAAAAGATTTATGCAAAGTTCACTGCGATTACCTAAAACTTCAATATTGATCGTCATATTCGCAGTGTTGTCCCTTTTCGGCGGCAAAACGGCCAAAAATCACGTTTCTTCAAAATAACTCGTTTTCTGTCGCAGTTAGCGTTTTGTAACGTATTGACCACAGACAGGAAATCATACTTAGCGAGCATTTTGGTGCAAGTTCGAACTCTCTAGCTCTTTCCATATTCAAAATACCTCCCAAATTTACAGAAATCCGCTAGGTGGCACCTCAAGATGACGTCATAATGAAAAAATGACGTCATTTTTGAAATCAGCGACGAAAACCCAGTCAGAATGTGACCCGAACCTGATTTTCCTGAGAAGTCGCCCAAACGTGGGACACCCTATTGTATTGTACAGTTAATGTTTTGAGTATTCATGAGTTAAGGATTGCCGTGGACTGAAAAGTTTCCTAGCGTAAACAAGTATTTATGTATTGTTGACTTTAGGTATTTTCTACGACTGGTGTTTTTTGAAAAAGGATATCTATGTAGGAATAGTTTGTCAATTAAATCTGGTTTCACTAAGGCTTGTTATTTTTGTTCTTTCTAGCCGTGATTCCAGCTGGGACTTTGCAAAACTTCCATGTGCAAAGTTATTCGTGTCGTTTCTTAAATTTACATTTGTGCGTACCTCATAGGAATCCTTAAAGACTAAGGCTTTTTGCAAGTGAATTGTTTTGGGTTTGGTTATTGCGGTTTTAAAGCAACTCTATTTCAGTGGTCGTTTGGCTTTACCAGTTAACACTTAGTAGCTACACCTTCTGGGCCAAACCCCACTTTCTTGGAAGGTGCATTCATCTAAGAATGGATGAGACTGTGTAAGGTAGGTCGTCTATCCAAACATCTCGTTTGTTTTTTTGCAAGCTTGATAAATACGTGGCTAAATACATGAAAAAGTACTTTACTGCTATGTATAACTGTTTTATCGTTTTGCAATTTGTACATTTTGCCTGCTATGCTGGACAATGCAAGTACGTAATGTTGCGAAAAACTTAGATTCGACTTGTCGGAATTGTAAAGCTATTGTAACTCTGGTGGTGGTAGATCAAGAACTCACGTTACTTTTTGTGCTGATTCTTTTTGATTAGCTCCAGTTATTAGCTTTCAGTCGCTAAATTGCAGTTGTGCGCATGCAAAGAAGTTTAAAACAAGAATTGCCCACTATCAAACCAACTGATGGCTTTAATTAGGCACGTCTCGAAGGATGCCAGTTCAAGAGTTTACAATAAGTTTTGTAGCATGCAAGATAGAACTTCGTAATCTAGAAGCAAGCGAGAGTATTTGCAAGGTAGCAGCACTTAGGGACAAGTATGCATGGGTTAAAAAATAAAAGCAACAAGAGTATTTGCAAGGTAGCAACACTTAAGGAAAAGTATGCATCGAAATTGGACAGCACAGCCCAGATAAACCCCTATCCAATTACAAGTTACAACGCAAATACGTTTTCATCCTAAATAATGCATTGATATAGTAATAATATTAAAGAAACCACAGCTCCGTACAATGCACATAATATTATCCAAAATAAAAGTTCTGCAACCGATAGTCCGGCAATGTTCCAATTGCATTGAGTTTCCGTACTAATTGCTGAAGAATTGCAAACACTCGTCATTAATAAGCCTATATTTTGACCATTTTACCTTCATCTTCGTTGCATCCGCTCGTGCTGGAACGGTCTAGCAAAATAAAACCTGATTTACCATTTAAAATAGAAAATCATCGCAAAACAGGTTTATTCAAATCATCGATCAATTAGAAAACGAAGTTGGATGATAAGTCTGCTCCCTGCTTAACTGATGAATTAGTATAGTACCGGTCGATTTAGCGCTCTGCATCAATACTTACGGATTGAGAAGTTATTTAAAATTTGGTGTAACTTGCTGTGGTAGGCTAAAGTAGGGCTACCATGTTTTCACAACGCCAAAGGAGGACAGATTTTTTGAGGGTCATCACGTCCGCAGATGTCCAGTTTCTCGCCCAAAATCAAGTGAAGACCAAAAAAAGGTCCTTACGTCCGCAGATCAGTGGCGCACCTATTTTGCGAAGGGGGACCACAACGGGAGGTGCAGGGTTGAACCCCCCCCCCCAGCCGCCAACGAGTTTTTACGGTTTTCACATAAAAAACACTCGTTCTAGCACACTTTTTATCAAAAAGCAAAATGCAGCGAGTGCAGTCACTATGGACAATGCAGAAATATTTTCGCAGGTTACAGTAGGCCTATATGTCTAAAAGCAGAAGCTTGGCTAAAATAAGTGAAAAGAGGCTGCCACCATTGTTAGTTTGAGAAATGATAGCCTGAAAGTTAGGTTTTAGCACCTTATTACAGGGCCAAAGGAGCGGGGGCATGACATCGTGGCCCCCCCTGCTTGCGCCTATGCCGAAGATGTCCAATTTTTCGCTCAAAATCAAGTGAAGACCGAAAAAAGAAGGTCATCACGCCCGCAGGCCGTAGTTTGTCCTGTAACTTCCCAAAATTTTTCGTGGAAGAATGATTTGGCATGCTTTTACTGTTTATAATGCCGAAAAGGAGGACATTTGGGCATTATTTGGCGTCCTCGGAGGATAATTGTTTTTTGGTTGAAAAGGAGAACATGTCCTCCAAAAGCAGGACGTATGGTAAGCCTAGGCTAAGGTTATATCGTAATTAGGCTAAACAAAAATTTTGTTCTCACCTGTTGATGTAAGAAACGCTTACGTTGTACTCCTGGGTCTAGGATATGTTTGGAAGACGCATATTGCACTTCGACTTAGTCTATTGGGCAACAATCTTTCATGAAATGGATACGTATATCGTTTCTTCACTGTGGCGCTGCGAGTCTTTCGCTTGTATCCCGATTTTCTGAAAACAAATTGTACCCGTATAGATTAATTTTGTAGTAGCTTACACAACTCTTCCCTCAGATTTTTTTCGTTGGGCTATTATAAGCGTTTTCATCCATGTATCTCGAGAAAGCATTGAGGCGCTGCAGTCACGTGTCTACCACTCTACAGTAAGATGGGGTAATCATGTTAAGTGCTTTTTTCTAAAAGCACAAAAAAGTGCTCTAGCCGGTTAGCTCTTCACACTGCAAAAAAAGGATAGAAACTGCAATTTTTAAATCTTTATTTTGACTAATTGGTTCGAACCCTGAGTCTACCGCTCCAGAGGCAAACGCCACTCTGCCTGATTTAGGCTGCTACAGTAATATAAACAGAAATATTATTTGGGGTACTGCTTTGGTTATCAATATTTACAGCTTCGTTTTTGCTTGAGATTCATTTATTCGTCGAGATACAGTAGGCCTCAATTGCAACGTAAGTTATTCAATAATGGGTCTAACAAAGTAATAATGGGTCTAACAAAGTCGGCAGCGTGGCGTAGTGGTTTGGAGCGTCGTTTTTACGACGACCATGATCGCAAGGTTAATGGTTCCACTCCCAACCTAGTTTCGTTGTTGCGTCCTTGGATAAGATGCTTCACGATGATTATCTCTGCTTGGTGGAATCTGGCAAGCAGCAAATTAAAGAAGTCAGAAGAAAATTCAAAACTTGGAAACAAAGATAACTCCTAAGCGAGTCTGGATTCGTCCTACGCATAGCGCCTCCGTCGCTTTCTCGTGATAGGAGGATAAAGATGAAGAAATCAAAAAAAAAGTAGGTTCTTCAAAAGTGCTCTTACTGTAGTGGTGATTGAGTTGGTTTCCATTCGTCCGTTTCAGAAGCTGAAGAAATAATGAATAGTCTAAAATAGGCCTAGCTGATGACATACCAGCAGCTATAGGATGGATGGTTTATTTTTTACAGAAAAAAGTTCAGGCGATACACATTACACGGTCTAGTCGTGGCAAAACTTTTAAATTTTAATCACAGTGCTTAGAGCGCGTATAGTGGCTCGCCATGATTTAATTTCGCAGTGGTTATGAGGTGCCGTTTGGAATAAAATAATATAGATTTTTCCACATGTTTTTTCGGCCAATTTAAGCTACATATTGTCCAAGACATTATATAGGATATTTCCTATTTATACATAAGACAAATATGTGGCTTTAAAAAAATGAAAAACTGACACAAAATATATAGGAAATTTATGAGTCGCCGTTTGGAAAAAAATAATATAGGTTTTTCCACATGTTTTTTCGGCCAATTTAAGCTACCATTTGTCCAATATATTATACAGGATATTTCCTATTTAAATATAAGACAAATATGTGGCTTAAAATAGCCGAAAAAACTGACACAAAATATATAGAAAATTTTCTATATAATTGTTGTGTTTGTACAACCACGCTATTTATATGCTAAGCAATTATATTGTGTATTGTTTTACTTATTCAAATAGAGTTACAAATACGAAATATGAAAAATACAAAAATGATTAAAATAGCAAACTAAGAGTGCTAAGCTACGATATCAACTTTACATTTCACATACATTCAATACGCTTATGCTTAACCAACTACGTAATGTCTCCAATGTTGCCCTTTACATTATAAGAAAAGCGCTGACATGTGAATCATTTAACGAGCGCCTAGTGAATCGCATTTACTCGAAGCAGTAGCATGAGGTCAAGAGAAAACACTGCAGCGCATCCATTGCAGCAGTAGCATGAGGTCAAGAGAAAACACTTTTGTAGATTTACACAGCAATTACGAATAAAAGCAAAAGTTCATAGCTTATTTACAGGTTATGTACGCAACATTAATATATAAGACAAATAATATTATTGCATAAATTTACCAAAAAAAGCAGCGCAAAGCATCGTATACGTTTTGTGCTGCTTTTTTGGTAAATTTATGCAATAATTTGTCTTACATATTATATAGGAAATTTCCTACATGTTTTGCGCTGCGTTTCTTGATTAATTTAAGCAATAATTTGTCTTATATATTATATAGGAAATTTCCTACATGTTTTGGCGAATTTGCGAAATAATTTGTGTTATATAATATAGGCCTATAGGAAATTTCCCATATGTTTTGCGCTGCATGTTTTGGCGAATTTGAGCTATAATTTGTCTTATATTATACATGGGAAATTTCCTATATATTTTGCGTCAGTGTTTTCGGCTGTTTTAAACCACTTATTTGTTCTATATACATGAAGGAAATTTCCTATATAATATATTGGACAAAATGTAGCTTAAATTAGCCGAAAAAACATGTGAAAAACCTAAAACATTTTTTCCAAACGTCGCCTCATAAGTTTTAGACTGCTCGATGTTACTTAGGTGCTCTACTCATGAGTGTGACCAGTGATTTTTTAAGACGTTTTGAGGAACCGAAAAAGTTTCTCAAAATCTGCTTCTACAATAGTGATGCCATGATCTCGTATTGTTTAAGATTTTACCTGCACATAGGCTACGTCTGGCTCACCAACTTACATTGGGAACTGGGGGGATCCAGGAATTCCGTTTACAAAATACTTAATATGCAGTTTTGTAGGCCTACGTTTGTAGCAACAGCACTGACGAACCACAAAAGCAATGCAAAATCATGAGGAAATTCAAGATTTTGGTAGTTAACGGCTACGAAGCGCCAATCAACACTAAACGTGGTTCCTTCTAACTTTAGCAACACGATTAGTAGTGTCAAAGTGCCAAATGCCAGTGCATTTCTAGGCAGTGCCGTAGCAGCTCAACTTTGGGCCCCCCCCGAAAACCCTTTCAAGTCCCCAATACTTAGCTTTCGATATGAATTGTTTTAGTTTTTTTCAGGGGTAACAACTCAGTTTCTCACCACAATGCGAATACTGTGGTAAAATTAAAACATATAACGCGTTATCACTGTGTAAAAATAAAAGGTGTAATTTTAAGACAAGTTTGTTACACCCAATTCATTTTCCATTAAAATCGTTTAGCTCAGGGTTTTTCTACCTTTTTCTGCTCATGGCCCACTAAAATGATAAAATATGATGGTGGCCCAATAACTTTTGCTAAAAGGTACAAAGTCAACGTGATGGCATGATTAGGGAATGCTGATGTCGCTCTCTAGTCAAGCTCTGTGGCCCAACCAATAGGTTGAAAACCTCCGGTCTAGCTAGAGCGCACTTTTTCGTACACAGATGTTCTTTTGACAGCATCATAATCTGGAGATCGGGCGCATTAACTTTCGATTGACAACATGGCTAGCGAAGAACCAATCGGATGGCCGAGTGGATAGAGCGTGTGCTTCTGAGCCTGAAGGAGTGAATAGACTGAGGGTTTGATCACTAGTCGAGTCAAACCAATGACTTAAAAATTGGTATTCACAGCTTTCCAACTAGACATTCAGCATTAAAGGGATAGTGTTAAGAAAGCCGTCAAGTTTGCTTGTGCCGTTGGGAAAAACACTTAACGAGATTCCCCCATCTAAGTGCGGTAGGTAGACAGATGGCCGGCAACTCCTAAGGGAGCTCGTGTAGCGCCCCATTGCTTTCTGTGATAGGTGGATAAAAATGCCAACAAATGGAAAGAAAAAAGATAGTCTGCTGTTTGCCATATTAGATGTAATAAACGTTTTAATAAATTTCAGTTTTCTGAAGCTTTGTTCAGCACTAGTAACAGTAACAACGCATTTTGTAAACTCGAGAAGCAAGGCAAGCGAGCACTTACAGGTATTACTATTGAATTAAAAGTTCAACGGTGTTGAAGGGAGACTGCCAAACGAGCTTGTGTCGTTCTAATCAGCAACCATCTGATATAAATATCAAATGCAATAGACTCCAGCCGTGAATCGAACCCGTCGCAAAGAATCTGAACCTGCGTGCGGTATTGCCAGATCATATTGCTGACAATGGCTGTTCATGCACGAAGCTGCTGGGTGTAAACAGCAATGCAAAGACAGAAACGACATCACATGTCAGCTTAAAACTTTCTAGTATCGACATAATAGCCTGGTCCACCAGTTGTTTTAAAAAGTTTGCTTTGAATCTCTTCCTCAGAAGCTGTACGATATAGATTTGCATCGTAACTAAACATTCTCTTTTTCTATTTTCATTCTCTTTTTTTTTTACTTTTTGATTGAGGAAGACCGGACCAATGTCCAATTCCTGCGCTATTTCAAAAGCACACGTTTTCAAACTAGCAAATCCTTTTTCAATGGACTTTTGTATTCGATGTCAGATTATGGTTGCTGACACAGAAATAGGGTAGGATTGAATTTAATTTACCGATCGGATGGCCGAGTGGATAGAGCATCTGCTTCTAGATCGGTGGACTCCGGGATTCAATTCCGGGTCCGGTCAAACCAATGACTTGAAAATTGGTATTCACAGCTTTTTTGGTTGACGTTCAGCATAATGGATAGCGCGAAACAAGCGGCAAGTTCGCTTGTTGTGCTGTTGGGAAAGGCACTAAACGGGATTACCCCATCTAGGTGTGGTAGACCGATGGTCGACAACTCCTAAGCGAGTTCGTATAGCGCCCCGTCGTTTTTTCATGATAGGAGAATAAAATTGCAAATAAATAAAAAATAAATAGATAAAATTTTAAATCTGCTCACAAGGTGTTAATGAATTTGAATTTAATTTTTTCAAGAGGAATGAATTTGAATTTAAGCTTTGAAAAATGATTGCATCCAACTCTGCACCGGCCTCCTTTTTCAAGTCCTACGCGCACTCTTACACACAGTGTATTGTTTATGACATCATTATGTCATTATGCAGTTTATGACGCTATTTGAAAGTAAACGATAGCGAAAAATTTTAAAACTGAAATATATAGAATCTGAGCGCAAAAAATCCCATTCGCCAAGCAAAACTTTGTTTTTGAATTGATGCAACTTCGGGTCCTTCAAGACAATTTGGGACCCCTTTTGGCAGTGTGGCCCCCCCCAATTGGGGGGTTTGGGGGGCGGCTGCTACGGCTCTGTTTCTAGGAGTAGCCTACGGTACATTTTTAAAGGGCTTGAGTTATCCTATCAACTCCTGGATTCATCGATGGGTAAAACAAAAGATCTCAATATTAAAACATTTTGACTTAAAAGTGATGAAAACTTACTTTTTTTTATGAACTGTTCATGTCGTATCAGCGTGTCAACGGGCACAGAGGTTGAAATGGGGTCCGAATATCTAGTGAGATTCTGCTTCTGTGCATCAAGATTATCTGGGGCTATGTTGTGACTTGTTCTGTTCTTAACTTTAGTAGAAAGAGCTGAATCTGTGCTCACAAAATGCTTGCACCAACCTAAAATATTTAATTTTAAATGTTTTATTCTTAATGTTAAACAACCGGTCGGCAAGCTCAGTTGCTATTGCTATGCACATCGCTATGGGTGCGGAGGTTTGGGGTTCGATTCCAACGTCGGTCAAATCGGACACAACGTCGCAAACGGCTCGCCGCCGCTGCAACGTTTCTTCGAAGCTGTTTGCCCATACGCTTAGCCGCGGAAAAGAACCCCGCCACTCGTTACGAGCTTCGGCGTAATACCACTAGTATAATAAAGATTGATTAATTTTTTTTTAATGTTAAAGAATGGTCCGTTACCATATAGGCGTAGCCAGGATTTTCAATTGGAGGGGGCTAAAGTTTAACAAATCTTACCCAACAGCAGGAACGGATCCAGAAAATTTTAGTGGGGAGATGCAAATTTGAATTGGATTGAGTGTTAACTAGATACAAAGACGTCAGACGTTTACACTCAAAATAGAACGTCAATTCTTCATGTAAGAGGCGTATTCAAAGTTTTTTTAGGGAGGGCACCAAATTGTGGCATCTTTTGTAAGCGTATGTTTTTCCGGCAGAGCAAATTTGAAGCAAATTGAGAAAAAAAACGGTTCTATAGGGGGTCCGGGGGCATGCTCTTTCGGAAAATTTTTGAAATTTCACATACTGCAATGGCCTTTTTAGTGCTTTTGAACAAATTTTGATCAAACTTTTTTCCCCTCATTCGAAGTCCTTCACCAAAATTAATATGACGCATTCTGTGAGCACATTTTCGATTCATGCGTGCATACTTCAGGCCAGGATTGGATGTAGAAAATTTTGGTGGGGGGACGCAATTTTGAATTAGGTTGAATGTTTACTACTGTGAATACAAAAACGGTAAACGTCTAGACGTGAAAAAGATTGTAAATAAGCCCTTTGAAATTTTTTCATGTCTGAGGCGTACCGTAAGCAGAAATTTTTTTAAGGCAGAGGCCCCAAACTTCGACATTTTTTCAAGCGTAGTTTTTTCCTGCAGAATTGATTTGAAGCAAGTTGAGGAACAAAAAAGGCTCCAGAGGGTCCGGGGACATGCTCCCCGGAAATTTTTTGAAAATTCACGTTTGTAAAGGCCATTTTAGTGCATTTCAAGCAGTTTTCGGGCAAACTTTATTGAAAGTTTTTGCCCCTAATTTTGAGTGCTTCACCAGTATCGATACATGGCGTTCTACAAACCGGGTTTCTCATAAGCCGACAAGATGACGTTTTTTTCTTCCGGATTAGAGACATCTTCTTTGATGCAGGATTTCAACCACACTGTTTTCTTCGCACTGGTCTACATTTTAACCACTTTTCGTGCAACGTTTTCAGCATTTTGGATTGCTGAAACTTTACACATGCAGAAGCGCTCAAATTTAAGCAATGCATAGCACGGTGAAAATAATATGCCAAAGGAGATTCGTTTTAAACAATTGAAGTGACGCCTGACTGTTCGTTGGCCATTGCGGCTGCGCCATCATATCTCTGGCCAACGCAAAAAGCAAAGTTGTATTGTATTTCTTCGATGTAAACCCACTTATTAAAATCCCAGCAAGAAAACAACATGCAATGGCAAGAATTTATCCTAATTACTAAGATCCAGAGCCGGCAGCCGAACAGTCAACTTAGGGGGCCAAGCGTTCATCAGGGGGGGGAGCCAAAGTTTGAAATTAAGCACAAAAACTGCTGTTTTCAAAAGAGTAAGCTTTTTGATTGGGGGCCAAACATGTCGATTGGGGATCAGACCCCTCCTGGCCCCCTTGGCGCCGACTCTGCCAAGATCCTTGTTTTTGTCCAGGATGGATTGGGGAGGCCATGGCCCCCGTGCCCCCCCCACCCCTGGCTACGCCTGCGTCCGTTACCGACAATATTCAGACACCATGATTATAAATCATTAAAAAAAATATTTTTTCTCGGCTACAAGGCAGTTGTTGTTATAGCCTACTGTACTTACTGTGAAAGCCAGTAGAACAGGAGCAACCCATTTTAACAAGAATCAATTGTTTGTATATCGCTGAACTCAAGTCGCAACACAAAAACTGGTTAAGCTATCTTCCTTCTATCTTTTAGTTGGTTTGATTTTATTATGACATCATTATAACGCAAAACGTTGAAAAAAAAATACAATACCGTTAATATTTTAACGGCACTAAAAATCATAATTTGAAAAACTGGGTGCTATTTTTTTAGTTATGGAATACTGAGTAGGTAGGCAAAGACCCTAGAATCCCATAGGCCCAATGTAGAACCTTATTAAAGACTTTAGTAGGCTATGTTGTCTCAGTTAAAGCAAAGCAATAAACTGTTGAAAGAAAGATTAAAAGAGCTACGTAAAGAGACGACAAAAGCATATGATGACATTGGTGGACATGCAGATAAAGACAAGCCGGGGAGGCTTGCGCCAAGCCAGCAATATGAAGCTGCTGCTTCTAGGTAAACAGTTAATCTGTTAATGTTGTAGGCCTAGTCATGAGTAATGTGAGAGCGTCAACAAAAAATTTGGAAGGGAAGCAGGTAAAACAAATTCACTCAATTTTATAGCTATAAAATAATAATTGTTCGTAAGTTAAAATACACCATGCAGTTGCGTACGTGGGTATATTATCACGACTTATGCTGGTACTTCTTCAACGATACTGGTATACTAATTTACAGCGCGCGCTGCCGCAGTTGCATGAGCGCTTATATGATTTTGGAGAGATAATGCAATTTTTTAAGCGAACCGTGAACATGAATCATACTAGCAAAGCACCTTTTTTGCTTTCTTTTTCACATTTTTATTTTTTGCTTTTTGACCGATTACGAACAACGTTTATCTTAGTTTTTTTTTTTCACATTTTGCAGATACTCCGGCGTTGCAGATTTCGGTGCATTAATGCCATCTAGCGGTAATCGCTCGCTACTCTCGGATCACGCAAAATCAATCCGAGGGGAAGCTTCAAAACGTATCGATAACCTTTTGTTAGATTGGAAAGAGTATAAGAAAAAAGCTCAAGAAGAAATACGGTAGAGCGAATTACTGTAATGTAACATATAGCACTCCAATAGGTTTTCTAGTATTTTAGCGCACCGCTTTTGCTGCCTACTTCTAGGTTTATTTACACCAAGAATTTTTTATCGTACGTAAGACTAAGAGCCTTCTAGTAAAGAGATAAAGGGAAACACTAAAAACACAGCTTTTACGAAGACTAACACGATCGTATAGATGTGATAAGATCAAAGTAAGACTCAGTAGGAGACCAGCTCTCACAATTATTATCCAATTTTTTCGCTTGTCGTAAAAAAGTTGCCGCCTACTAGGCCTACGGCTAACGAAAATCTAAATAACTATACACCTCTATATCTTTGTTGAGAAATTCTATCCTATTCCTAGCGTAATATAAACGTGGAAACTCTATGACTCAAAGAAGGTCTTGTTTGATGAGAAAGAAGACCAAAGTAAACAATGCAATGAAAAACTCATTGTGATTAAGGTAGAAAGCAAATTAAAAGGACGCTCTTCGAGTCAGCTGCCACTCAAAATAATTATGTGTCAATGCGATGGGTTCTAGCTGTGAATCAAACTCGTAACCAATGATCTGAAGTACTATCCAAGCCCGATAACCGCCAGACCCGAAGGACCCAAGCGCAGAGAAAGGAGCGAAGAATCATTCCTGTGCTGTCAGAATGATACCATTTTTAAGTGGCAACAGTTCTCTGGAGTTACAAGGAATACTAAACCAATAACTTTCATTTGCTTAAATTTGGTTTATCAAAGCACTAAATTTGGGCTTCCAGACATCAAATGTTTTTTTAAACTGAAACAATGAAAATACAATCAGTGTACCGGTATTAGACAAAGATGTAAAATGGAACAAAGTCTCCGAGAATTACTGACAAGAAAAGAGAAGCAAGTGGAAAACTTATTCCAAGAACTTAGTTCGTTAAAACTGTTTTCTGAAGAACAAAAGCAGATGATTGATCAACTCAACGACGAATTGGAGAATGAATCGAAATGCAGACTCCGATGCACGGAGTTGGAGGATGAGGTTTGAGAAAAACAAAATGGAAACACCAATTAAATGATTTCTTCGAGGGCCCATGACTAGCCATTTAAAGCCCAATTTTACCGTTTAAATGCACCATAGGCTACCGGTAATATTGTAGTTGGCTTCGTGTTTACGTCCATTTTTAAGGGAAGACCAAGATTTTCCTTTTGCCTTTCTGCCTACGCCCATGTGTTTAAACTTTCACTTTGATAGTAGCATAGTACAAATATCTTTGACAATAAGAATAATCTTGGTAACTTACTGTACAGTGAAAATGTCATGCAACGTTTAAACTTCTTTTAGTAGAATTTTAATAATGACCACAGTATTTCTGTCCAGAAAGTATTCAAGAGTTCGATTTGATTGTGTAGTTTTTCTTTATTTTGTACGGTATAGGCTACTACCTCCTACAGCACAAAATTAAACGGCGTTACCAGCACTATGTTGGGAATTTTTTATAGAATTGATGTTACTGCAATGTTAGTGTTTTTTAGATTAAAAACCTCACTCGTTGCGTTGAAAATTTGACCTCAGAAATCCAACTGCGGGACGAGATTATTCACTCCACGGAGATCGAAAAAGAAACTCTTAACAGCACTAACATTTCTCTTCAAGAAAAGAATTTGAAGTTGAAAAGCAAAATTGATATTTGCGAACAAGATGTTAACGGTAACATTTCAGCTTTTATTTCAGTTTTGCGCCGATCAATTCGTCGTCTGTATTGAACCTTAAGCGCTCGTATGTTGCAACTTGCAATTTCCATAATATAATTAGAGATGCATTTTCGTTATGCCTGTGTCTTACGCTGAAATGCGGGGCCGGATTTAAACAATGAGAAGCCCAAGGGCCTAGACTGTTTGACCAATGAGGCTTTAGTCATCAACGATTTGACTCATCTCCACGTGTGTAAAGGTCTTTTAATGGTCGATTTCCAGAAAAAAGGTCTTGGTTGTTCGTGACGAGACCCCTTATTTTGCCGAGACCCTAGGCTCCAGCCTGCCTAGCTTTTCGGCAAATCCGAGCCCGCTGAAACGTGTCGTAAGTTGAAGTTGCCCATTTCTGCACCTTGTCATCTAGGCACCACAGCTGCGAACGGAAATTGCTGAGGCGATGAAACACTGGCAGTAAAATTAATTATTTACTTAATCTAAGCTTTTTTTTGTTTTTAGCTACCCGAGAAGAGCTAGAGATCTTGGATGATTTAGTTCAATGTTTGCATGATAGAAAAGATAACATTGTTGCAGCAGGGTCGCCAGTGAGCATAACCCCTTGGTAAGTTCTGAATTACCCAATGTTGATTCCCAAACAATATTTGGCGATATAAGTTGTTTTCAACTTTTCATACAATATTTTAGCAGTTCCGTTCACGACTTTCATTGCGGCAAGGTTTATCCCACCGTTTTGAATTCTTCGAAAAAGTCAAACAAAGCGAGAAATTCTCCTGTTTTCGGCAAAAAGACCAACGTGACTTTGGGATCCCAGCAAGTGAGTAATGCAAAGGTGAATCAAGATTGCGAACTTATTCGAACTCGCTGAACACAGTATTTTTGCCGAACTCGAAAACCACTAATCCTTGAACTCGACTTCGAGAAACGCTTAATGAGTTTTGAACTTATCCTAAACTTGACAAAAATTGCTTAAACTTAGCCTAAACCTGATAAAAATTACTTGAACTTGGCATGAACTCAGTAAAAATTACTCGACTCCAACTCGCAAAATTAAAAAGAAAGAACCTGAATTCAAACTTGGCTAGCGAAATTTTAGTGAACTCGAAATTGCACTCGATTAAAATGCTAGCGAGTTCGCTTCCCTGGTGTGAACCAAGAACGGATCCACAAATTATTTTTTTTATTTTTGGGTGGGGACTAATGGTAGACAAAATGTTTATCTTGCCATTTCTTGAGTTTAGCAGCATCCAAGTACTAATGTTTTAATATGGATCACTAAATAATATTCGTAACCATCTTTCTTATGAGCCAATTTTAGGCTTTTTAGCTTTGCTTTTTCACATTTTCGTTTTAGCCCTGAGCTGGGCAAACTATGGCCCGCGAGGCCATTTTATGTGGGCCGCGGGCACTTACAGAAATATAAACTCCTACCGTAAATCAAGACCTTTTTTCCCTCTTCAATGATTTTCAGTAGAAAACAGTAGATTTTCACCGATTTTCATCTGAGGACGGGTAGACCTTTTTTTGCTCTTCCAATCAGCACGGCTCTCGGCTTCAAAAATTTTTGGCTCATCGTGTGAAAAGTTTGCCCACCCCTGTTTTAGCCTCAGCTTTTTTTTACTTTCTAGAGAAGGACGCCTCGCACTGCTGCCTACATTGACGATACTGCGTACAGACTTGGTAATAAGAAGTCCGCGCTATCAGAACTGAGAAATTTGCAGAGAGAACATGCTGCGAAATGCAAGTAAGGTGATTGTCAAAAAGTCCGAAAGCGTTTTACTTTATTTTGGCTTTTACAGTTTCTTGGCTGACAACATCAAAAAGTTGAAAGATGAGAGCAGAGCTAAGGAAAGAAAAATTGCAAACCTGCAAAAGACGATGCGAAAAGGATATTATTATTAAATTGTACCCGAAAGCAGCTTTTTTAGCGTATTTTGTGGAATTGTTATATTTAAATCTAACTTTGAAATGCTAGCCTACTTTTCAACGTGCAGTGCATTGTATTAAAAGTAATAGTTGCGTACTTTGAATTGTTAAGTGTTTCAGGGGCCGGTCTTGAATTTTGTAGGGGTGAGGGGAGGCCTGAGAAACAAAAATTGCTGGCAGTTTTGTGTGAAGTGTCGAAGTACTAATGTATTGATATGTACGGTTTACAATTTAGGGGAGGATTGACCCCTTATTAGCTCACATGGATCCAGCGATGTGTTTTCACAGCTTAATCATAGACAAGTCCGTAGTATTGTTTCAAACTCATACGCTTTGCTAGCGCAGTGATTAAGCTGCTATTTGAAAAGTAATACCAAAAGGTCTACATTACTAGGCCTACCCAATAGAAAACTGTGCAAATTGAGATTTGTCAAGACAATGATATCGGTGAGGGGAAGTCTGAGGTTCGAACCCTGGGTCGGTCAAATCGAGCGTAGTGTCGTCAAAGGCTCGCCACCGCTGCCACGTTTTTTCGGAGCTGTAACGCCCAGGCGCTAAACCGCGGAGATGGGCCGTGCTACTCATTACACGCTTCGGCGTAAAACCGCGAGGATAATGAAGATCTGATTTTTTTGATTCGATCTTACCAGTGTGTAAAACCTTGTGAAAAAATAAGTTTCACGTAAAGAGCGCTTCTCTCTTCTCTTCAACTTCGCCTGTATTTATTGTAGTCTTATTTTGCACTTTTTTAACTTCTTTTTAGCTACACAATTTTGTCGTTGATAGGAGCAGTATGCCGTCATATTTTTCTTTCATGTTATTTGTAACTATTATGAGTAAAACATGTGCCCTGCTCTGCTGGAAGTGTGACGTCAGAAGTGGGGAGAGAGAATGCAGTTACAAAGGAAGTCGAGACGTTTGCAAGCGTGGCGAGGTAAATTTATTAATTAAACTGCTTCAACGTAAAAATGGATTAAAATATCTATAATTAAAATATAAAACAACATTTGCTTGTGGATTTATGCAAAATATTTTGTTTTTGATAAATGAGTTGTTAATGTTAAAGTTGTTAATGTTAACAACTCTACTGGTTTTCTTATTTAGGCTACTTGGTTCATCTCTTCATAAATATGAATTCGAGTGAGATATTAGCCACTGTAGTAGTGTACTTTGCATCTTTTTAGCGTTTCTTTTTTTTTACGTGGACGCCATCTTTTATTAATAGTTGTCATTCGAATTTTTGATTATAAAAGGAAGCATTTTAATTCATTTTCATTTCACTACCATCCAGTCTTTTATCATCACGAATTTGCAAGTATACCTATCGTAGTTTATGGAGCATAAGGCGCACTGTCAATACATTCCTTTAGATAATTTTTTCATACATAAGACCCAGGGTCGGATTAAGCAATAGGCAAACTGGGCAGTTGCCCTGGACCCCGCGCTTTGGGGGGCCCCGCGCATTTACTGATCTCTAGCTGCTAGATTGTGAAACGATACTAATTTCAGCTCAAACTACGGCCCGCGGATGAGAAATGACCTTTTTTTTGCTCTTCATCCGATTTTGGGCGGAAAATTAGACATCATCCTTAACTGCCCAGGGCCCCGCGATCTCTTAATCCGCCCCTGATAAGACCCACCAAACTATAAAGTGCAACGGCGTTTGAGAAGTATCATAGGTTATCGTATAAAGCTCATTTAACAAAAAGCCGCAATATTTTAATGGTAATGAAGCACTGCCTGGATCGATCCATATATTAGGTGCACCGACTGATGCGGAGCGCGATCAATTTGGGAGAAAAAAAGGATTCAAAGTGCAGTTTGTAGTCCGTAAAATACAGTGCAATGGTTATGCAATGTGCAGGTATGTATGACTGTGGAGCGTGAAGAGAATAATCAAATGATGCTGACTCGACTTTGCAAGCAGCGAAAAGCTTGTGAAAACATGATGAGCATGAACGAAAGAACGTGCAGAAGATACAAGTAAATAATATGAACAGCTCGTGAGAAAAAATGCAGGCTTGCTATGACAGGGCAAGTTGTTTTCATGAATCTGGTTGGCTGAGTAGTAAAGATTTTGACTCCATAGTCAATTCTCGTGACTTTTGTCATAAATTTTCTAAATTACTTCAGTTTGGGGTGTTTAACTGTAACCGCCACTTCTAAACCATCATCGATCAAAGAAATTCAGTTCAAAATGTTTGGATAGTTTGAGCACTTGTGAATTATTTAATAGATTTGCTTGCTAAGCTGCAAAGAGCTTGTCAATAACGATAGAAGATGTTTTATTTTCTGCGTATATCGCATAAAATATTCATGGCTAATGACACTAAGTGATGAGCGAAATAATAACTTTTTATTAAGTAGAGTGATCAAACTTGCTCCAAGTTCATTTGCATATATCACCACAAAAATGCAAGGAGATCACCATAAGTACAAAAACTGTTTAGCAACCAGTGATTATTCTTGTACTTGATAAAGAATTTGGCAACGCAGGATAAAGTTTTGATATAATTAAGCTTTAATTAGCTTTTATTAAGTAGCCAACTCTGATGAGTAGGACAAGTTTTTGCACCTTTTTTTACAGCTTTCGACAGCTTCCAAAACACTCAAACTCAACGTAGTTTAGTGTTTTAAGCTGTTTCCGTAATATTTATTTTGAAAATTTTTGCTACTTTTTTCGATTTTACGTGCAACTTTATTAAATTTGCGTAAAATGTAAAAGTGAAATGTGATTTGAAAATTATGCTTTGAAACTTGTACAGAATTTATTTTAATTATTTTCTTTGAATTGTATAACAACGAGCTTGGTGACGGATGGGCTATGTCTCAATGTTATCTATGATGCAACAGTTCATTTGTCTTATTTAAGTTCAGCTATACAATCGTAGAAGTTCTAGTACCATTGTGTCAGAACCAGGGTTGCTCGTTATGCATAACCTCGTTGTGCGTAGTCCTAAATCCAACTTTTTTCGACAACTTTCTTTAAAAATATAATTATGCAACTTTTTGGTGCAACTTTTCTTAAAAATAAATGCAACCTTTTCAGAATTTTAGTGCTACAAAAACTTGCCCTACTGATGAGACTTAAATGGTTGAAACAGCACTTCAAGCAATTTGCTGGTTGAAAAAGCGAATTTGCCACTGCAACAGCATTAATAAACTATCCGTACTTTTCGGAAAAAGTTTGTATTTGATTTTACGTTTACGCTTTTGAACGTGCTGTAGTGATCTAATTGTTTTTTTTGTTTTTCAGTCCCATTATTTCTCACAGCGTCTGTTATTATTGTTGTGCTGATCAAGATTATTGTAATGCTCCACATAACGCTCCTGACCACCACCTCCTATTTCAAAGCAGACCTGAGTTCCCAGCGACTACATCTCCCTCTCACCATGCTACTACATCAGGAATAAATCCGTTCCTGCCATCCTCATGTGATCGGAAAGAAATTTGCGGAGCATTGTTCATCGTCGATCCGGACTACTTTGAACAATCAAAGGCTAACTGAAAGCTGATATAAAGGCAAAATGACTCTAAACTTTGAGGGAACACTTTTTGGTTAGACTTGTATTGTTTTGTTTGTTTGACATTCTTTTAACCGGGGAAAAACAAATTCAACCTCCTACATGACTATGGCGACGACTACTTCATTTTTATCCTCCTGTCACGAGAAAGCGACGGAGGCGCTATGCCTAGGACGAATCCAAACTCGCTTAGGAGTTGCCTTTGTTCACGACTTTTCCGTTTGAGTTTTGCTTTTACTGTATTTGTTGCCGGTTAGATTCCCCCTAGCCGAGTAATAGGGTTGAATTACAAAGCCTATAATTTCGGTAGCAACAACTATAGGCCTACTTGTTGTGGTAGTGACTAGTAATGATTGGAAAAAACAAACACTTTTATTAAAAATATGACGCAGAAAGTAAAGCCTAAGAATAAAAATTCGCGTGCTAGCACAATTTGATTGCATTATTATAACAGGTATACGTTTCACATAGAATGGTAGCCTTTATAAAAATGACAGGTTCAAAGTTTTCGCTATCTTGAGAAGCCTTTCTTTCAAAAAAATATAATTTAGCGTTTGGGGTAAAAAGATAGAGCAAATAATCTATGTAATGAATGAGTGACAATCGTAAATAAAAGAATTTAACCGGAAAAATTTTGATATTTTTAACCCGTTTAACTTTTCGAAGATTCAATTTTCCATCTTTCATCTGTAATCTTCTTAAAACAGAGATAGGTTGCTTGTTGCATGGGTGACTGTATATTGGCCTAACACCTTTTTCCCCCTGAAGAGGTTGCACCAATGTGTTGATAGCACAGTTTTTCATTAGCCTATAGCTAAGCTGAAGTCGACAGTAGACGTCAGTCTCTAAATTTCGGCAAAACAATCATACTGTGCGGCTGTGGGCTATGGCTTACCACAGCTTCCGTTTGGAAAGCGCTTACGGCTTTTTTTACTTCACGGGTTTGAGTTTCACAATTTCTCCGTCAACAGATAATTGTTTTCCATTCCATCGTACTTTTTTTCCATCTTTATCCGCTTTTTCCGCATAATCCTCCAATAATTTTTTCTCTTTTTGTTGCAACTCCGTTAAATCTTCTTCAATGCGAATATGCGACGGAAAAGATTTCCGTCTTCGGAATATTTTTGTTCGTTCTTTCCATCGGAGAAACTTTACTAAAATAGGTCTGCGAAAAACAAGATTACGCTATATGATTTTTTAAACAGTAAGCCAAGGCCGGCGTCAAGGAGGGCTTGGCCCCCCAATCAACATGCTTGGCCCCCCAATTAACAAGCTTTTTTTGTGAAGACAGCGGCTGTTGTGCTTAATTTCAAACTTTGGCCCCCCTGATAAACGCCTGGCTCCTCTACGTCGACTGCTCTGGCGCCGGCTCTGCAGTAAGCTGAAACAAGGTAGTCCGAGTCGCCTTGCCAGCATTACTCCGTAAACTCAAGTTCGATTCCAAGCCAGGTCAAATCAACGATTTCAAAATTGGTATTCAGTTTTCTTGATTGACGCTCATCATTAAAAGGACAGTGTGACAAACAAACAGGCAAGTTTACTTGTTGCACCGTTGAGAAAGGCACTTGCAGGATTTTTCCATCTTAGCGTGGTTAAAGATGGTAGCCGGCAACTTTTAAACAAGTACGTTGTTGTGCTTTCATCGCTTTCTCGTGTTAGAATAAATGTGCAATTAAATGTATGAATAGATCATTCGCACCAATCTGATATTCTTGGTTATAACCACTGATTTCATGGAAATCGATGGGTCAGTGTTTTGTCCCAGAAAAGCGGCGAAGGCATTTTTCGCTTGGCCTACAAGCGTTGTAGGCATCTCTATCTATGTTACATTTCTTGATTCTGTCTCTTGAATCCACAATGCACGCATGATCTCCGCAATTATGTGAGAGATCAACAACTAAACTTAGATGAAGATCAGAGCAAGACTTTGCAAACTCAGGCGATCGCTGGATCCAAACTCCTGTTTTAAAGTAAAGGAAAAGTTGAATTGATATGTCGCTAATGCTCCTTTTAATAACTAAATAATATTATATTGGATTAATTGATAATAGATTATTATATGTTAGTTAGACATATTGGATTAACTGATGCAGCGGTATTTCAGGGCAAAGCTGAAGCTTAATGATTCAGAAAAAAACTTGACATCGCGTCACCTTGGGTTTATGTAGTTTGTACAATGTGCAAACGAGGAACCCCTTTGAATCATATAAGGTCTAAAATGACAGTCTGAACCTTGGCGAAACTTTGAGTGGTATTCTTATGGCATTTTCAATGACTTCATCAATAGAAATTCCCGCTTTTTCGATCAATTTTTTGACCATTCCAACTGGACTCTCTTCAGAGTTTGTTTCTGGAACCCCATATATTATTAGATTATTTCTGCAAAACGGTCTCATTTTAACATGATTGATATTATAGGAATAGACAATTTTCAAGTCCATAATTACATTAGCCTACTTGTTAAACAAGTCGTTTGTTATTTATAAATTCAGACTTAAAATTACAGACAAACCTCGTGAACAAGTCAAAACGGATGAAATTTTATCGTGCAATTTCCTCCGTGATCCCTCTATCATTACAAAAATATTAAGAGCGATATTTATTGTATAGAAAATATTTCACAAAGATTTCAAACTGATGTATGTCCTAAATACGACCGGTTCCAATCATTAATTGAACCAGGACGAAAAACTTGCATCCCACGCACGATACTGTAACAACATTCGTTAACAATTCTACTTGTGGGCACCAATGTATATAAGCGCAATCACGCTGAGTGAGACGTCTCAGTGTGTTTAAGAGCTTTTTTGGTTTGTTTGATTATTGCATCACATATGTTGCATGATGACGTAACAATAAAACAACTGAAAAAATGTCTCTTTAACATTGATATGTCGCAGGCAGTGTGATTGCACCTTCACTGTTTCTGCCTAGAGCACACAAATGGATGGTGACAACCGTTTATGTTGTCGAAATCTCCCGATGCAATGCTTTTATTATCAAAATTGTATGTTTTCTTGAATTCAAAAGCTCACCTTTTTGAAGCTTGTTCTAGAACTTCTATTTGCGTCATTTGAATTTTTAAGCTTTCAAATGTGTTGTTGACGTCACTGATGACTTTGTGATGTAATATTTCCAATTTTTCTTGCTCTTCTTTCAAATCAATGACTCTAGAAAGCATGACGTCTATCTGGAAATGATATAATGCTATTTAAACTGCGATTACTAGAGAAACGACATGCAAAACTACACCATTGATATGCACTGGCAAATTCGGGAAGGGGGGCTAGGAGGATCAATCCCTAAATGTTAAGATATCGATATAGCAAACCAAGCGTTTGCAATTTGGAGAGCCAAATCTTTATTCCACTCGAGGTATTACGCCGAAGCATGTAACTAGTGGCGGGGCCCATCTCCGCTTTAGCGCCTGGGCCATAGAGCTCAGAAGAAACGCCGGAGCAGTGGCGAGTCGTTGGCGCTCCTGTCTTCGTTTTCACCAGCCCAGGCATTGAACCCCAGAACTCTCGCAGTGATAGCGATGTGCTTATAGACTGAGTCAACAAGCCGGCTGCATTTACATAAACAGCGTTCTATTTAATTTGACCTAGCAGGTGGCATAGCCAGGTTGTTTTTGTTTGTCACCAAAAACGAAATTGGGTCTGCTAAGGGCGTCGAATCTGAGCTTATTGATCATTCGGCACAAACTCAAGGCTCTTTAACCATTGGGATGCTCTACTCTCAATAGCGTTTAGTTTTTAAAGACAGCTTGAGTAACAGGAGAGTTTTGAAATTGTGGAGCAAATATCTGTTTCAAAAGTTTCAAGCAAATGCTTGAAAATCCAAACACCGCCTAACTTATGCAAAACTGACTAAAATTTTTACTTTAGCATTTTGAGAATACTGCATTTCTGCAATAAACAACACCATAGTTCCAGATAGTAGTACCAGCAGCAAGATTTGACGTAATGCTGCAGGTAGATATCCAATTGTACCACACAACGTCATTACAAGTAGGTGTGGTGAATTTGCCTTTATATCATTACATAACATAGGCTTTATTTAACTAAAAGATAAGCTACAATCTGTTAACACAAAAAGATGAACAACTTGATACAGGTTCACTACTGCATGCGTTTGCACTGTAGGTCTGTTCGAACTTTTTTTTTTTTTAATATATTTTTTTTTTATTTGCATATTTATCCTCCTATCACGAGAAAGCGATCAGTGCGCTATACGAGCTCGCTTAGGAGTTGCCGGCCATCTGTCTACCACACCAAGATGGGGGAATCCCGCTAAGTGCCTTTCCCAACGGCACAACAAGTAAACTTGCCGGCTTGTTCTCCATACTGTCCCTTCAATGCTGAACGTCAAGCAGGGAAGCTGTGAATACCAATGTTAAAGTCATTGGTTTGACCCGACTCGGTATCAAACCCCAGTCTACAGCTCAAGAGACAGACGCTCCATACCACTCGGCCATCTGAGCTGTAAGATTTGTAAACAACACAGTCAGATTGGCGTGCGATTGTGCCTTAGGTGAACGACAGCTCGAATTCGAGAACAAGGTAATCAGGCTGTGCGAGTTAACTGTAAGCAAGATAAAGAACAAACAACATCACGTGACTCACAAAGAACCAACATTACAAATTCACAACAGTAGGCATTCATTTTGATTGAAACAGCGACTGTTTTTTTTCATTAAAGTTGTAACTTTGCATGTAGATAGATGCTTAATATTTCTGTCAATATCCACAAAAGAGTTTTGAACAATACATATTATTAAGACGAAATACATCAGACCCATTACAAAACAAATCAAAAGCAAAAATTACAGTTTAAAAAACTCTACAGTCTGCTCCACGCTTGTTGCTATCGTCAGTAAGTATCTTATTCAAATAAAATGGTTTAAATAGAATTCATTTTACGCTTTTGATCTTTTCGGTATGTTATAAAGATATAACTGAATAATGCTATATGCTTGATGCTTCGTCCTTTTTTGAATTTCTCGATTCTTTTGATAAAGTTTGATGACTGCTGCATGCAAAGTGATTGAAGCTAGAATTATGTCTACGGTTAATAAGTAAGCAAATATTGGTTTTCTCTGACTGTTCTAATGCGGACAATTTTCTTTCCGGGTAATTTTCTATTTATGGAAAAGCTTCTATTAAGTAAATCTTACAATAAACTGTCAATTTTATCGCTTTTTGATTTGTTTCCGATATGCTTCTAGCTTAATTTGGTAACTGACAGCGATGCACAGCATTGACAACTTTTTAGTAATCTTTTAAAGACTTCTTGTTGTCGACTTACGGAGCGTTTGTGGTGTTTTATCTTGCATTATATCTCTAGCTTGCGCCGCGCAGTTTTAAGCAACTACTATAAGCTGTTTAAAAAACAGGTTATTAAACCGGTGAGCGAATTCGCATTTCGAAAACGTTGACACAGCCTGGAGCAGAATATAATAGTTCAAGCGTAGATTTGAAAAATCCTTTAATATCCGCGCAACTCCGCTTTCGTCATAGGCTGTGTCAGTTGCAAATTTTTTTCCAAAAAGAATAATTTTTCTTTTTAGCAAACACTTCTTTATGCTTTAAAAGTCGAGTTAAAAAATACCCACGAATTTTTACAATTGCAATTGTTTCTATTGTATCATCGCCTCGAATCTCCCAATGACCATAATTTACTTTTACCTGGGTTATTTTACGTTTTTTGTATCGATAAAAACGAGATTATACCGTACTAATGTTAAAAGGAATTAATGCAGGACAACGATATTGAAATCGAAAAAAAAAAGAAACAGACGGTAAATGCAGTTCATAACTTTATTAATTTTGACTTGACGTAAACAATTGAATTATGTCAAAACTAAGCTTATTGCTCTTCTTTATTCTCAAACCCTTGTTAAAATTTACTTGTGGGCGTAAAAGTTGAATCTCATTTAGATCTCACACATTGCCAAGTATCACAAGCAACGCCTTGATTAGTGTCGAAATAATCCAGCCCTTTCCGACGTCAAAGTGTAAACAAAGCTCCAGCGAAGCCAATCGTTTGCTGTAGTAGAAAATCCTGACTCAACATTTGCCGTGCTCGACAGATTGATTTACGGTCGCTACCAGAAAAATGCACAGCTCGCATTCAGATCGAGGCACGGGAGTTTGTTTAGCCTCTTCCCGGCAAACCAAGCCCCGATTTCCGGCAAGAAGCTTTGATCAAAAATCGAGGCTAGAAGAGCAAGCTACAGCCGCAACTGTGAGTCTGCCTCAAATTTCAAGAAACTACTCAGCGAAAAATCGGGTTGTGTCCAACCAAGACAATTTGCAGTGGTCACATATGCAACCTCATCAATATGCAATCCAGGGACACAACTGCTTGTATGAGAGAGAGGGAGTTTGGGGAGAAGCAGGCGGGGAAGAGAAAGCAGTCGATATCATCCAGCAAAGTCACCGCCGCCATGTAGGAGGGTATGACGTAGTAAAAAGATATCCGAATGAAATAGAAGAACCTTTGTCTGTACAAAGACATTATGAAGCAAGTTCTTCGTTTTGCAACCCCCCTGTTCTTCCGTCTCATTCATTAGAAAAAGTGGAAGAAACTTACACGGTTTTCAACAAGAGGACAGAGAGCAGCAACGTCAAAGCTGAAAGTAAATCCGCAGCCAAGTTTCCTTGGATGAAAAACACAAAATCTCATCATTTTGAATGGAAGGCGCAATGGGAAAGAGGTAAGTTTAAAAATGGCGTTGTTAAGTGACCAGTTGTTTAGTTATAATCTTTTTTTATCAACCTAGAGGCTATGCATGTAAAAATTGGCTGTGCAAATTCTCGAACTATAGACTCTTTTATGTTCTTCAAAATTTGGTGTTAGCCTATTTTAAGTACGACGGTATAGGATCAAACTAAAATAAATTAAATTACGAATGATCTGAGCAGCTGAGCTAGAATAACTTTTTTTGCGGAACAGCGTTTGACGCATGCCGTTTTTTTTATGAAATTGGTCGTTAGCAGTTGACTCACAGAGCCAAAATCAAATCTTCATTTACTCGCACTTTTCGTCGAAGCATGTAAAATGTGGTTGCGAGGCCCATTTCCGCGGTTTAACGCCTGGGCAACACTGCTCGAAGAAACATCACAGCGATGGCGAACCTTTGGCGACACCACGTCCGATTTGACCTGCCCGAGATTCGAAATGATTGTGACGTCATTAACCACTTACGCCGATGAGCCGGTGCTCAAAGAACCATTTAACCTGAAACAGCTTCCTAAAAGACCGTATCTCTTACTATATGTTGATATAATTTATAACCTTAGATCTCAGCTTTCTAATTTCCAAATTAAATTTGCACGCACTTAGGCTTATGCTGCTTTTTGCGATTTAAACGTACAGTATATAAAACTGATAAATTACTTGATGACGCAGTAACGGAATAGTAAATGTTGCTATACCACAAAGCAAGCCCTTAAACATTTTTTAAATTTTGTCAAGGTGAAGTAATTTATAAGGTGCACTAGTTTATGTTTATTCAATTTTCACTTACGCTACGTTGGCTCTGTGGGTCAAGTCGCTATGGATTCCGCCATTTTAATTTTTAACTATGTCACGACGACCAGTGTTAATGCACGAATATTTTCGTCATAATAGGGCTAAAGCTTGCGTAAAGTTGGGTTAAAATCAGCAATGCAAAAATCGGGTGAATCTTGTATTTCATTTTCATTGTACGAAGACCTGGAAAATTTTTATTGTACGAAGACCTGCCTTGGTAATCATGATTTTTTAAATCGATATTTACCAATCTGACAAAGAAACTTAAATAGTTGCTTGTGTAATTAATTAAAATGCTCTATGTTACGAAAATCAGAGTCAACTATTGTCAGTCAATTGGTCATTATTAGTGTTTGCAGTATTTAAGAGTTGGGCAATCTGTTTCATACCTAAATGCATTCATCAGGAGCTAGATTTGTTGGAGTAACAGTTGGCTCCTGAGTCCTGATAAATGCATTCCTATATGATTTTTAATATGCGCTCCTGCATATGGCGGGCATGATGTGGTGTGGTCGAACTAGTTATCTTGCATGGTCAGGGACACGTTCAACATCTCTCTAATTAGGCTAATTTGCGTATGGATATTTGGGAATGTTTCTCACCGATTTCTCAATTGCGTCCAATTGGCTTACTGCATTTTTTGTCCACAAATTTTTAAACAGTTGGCAGGGTGCATGATGTTAAAGCAAGTAGAAACAAATCTAAAATTTACTTTTCCTTTTTTTGCTTGATGGGCAAAAACCATGGATGGCTAAAGCCCTATCTATTTCATTTCTTTCTTTCTTTATTTTTTTGAGGTGTAGTGGCTTTCTTCTGTACAGGGAAATGAAATTAGTTTAAGACTACAGTTTTGTTATCATGCAATGTATTTTGAAATTGCTTGTGTTGTTATCCGTGTCGTTCAAGGCTCATTTAACAACAAATAACAGGGATTAGGAGTTCTGCGCATGCGGCTTTTGTTACTTTAGGTAGGGGCATGCGCAGAAATTTTCTGAGGGAGCACATTCATCCTGTCCGCTTGTCCCGCTTATTAGTGGTTCCAAAAACCAACTGGTCGTCTGCATCACAATAAAATTTTTGATGTCATAATCTTCTTTTTATTTATCGCATCAAAAAATTGATTATGATACAGATGGCCCTTGGTCTTGTGGAACAACTTACACTGAACGTGTGGACAGGGTAATTATGGAGCAATGCTACAACAGGCACAATGATTTTAGTAGAATCCGCGCCTTAAAAGTTTTTATCGTGTATCGAAAAAGGCCTGAAGAGAAATGCGCGCATAGCCGACCCATCTAGTCTACGCTAACTTTAAATTGCTACTCAAGGTGGCTCATACGTTAAATAAAGTGTTTTCAAATTTTGTTGGTAAATGTCACTAAGTTTCTTTACTGACGCACAATGCGCTTTCCATGTATCAAATTGTTACGTTGAAAAGGCATTGTTGACATATCTTATCTCTAATACGTGTCTGCTTGTAGAAGGGCGAGTTCGCTCAGTGTTTTTTGATTGCTAGATGATAAGAACACTTTGTATTTACCGCTTTTGCTGGGAGCAGTATTGCTCCTGTTAGTTGAATGTTAAAAATGTTGATTATAAGAGCTTTCGGTTGGGTTTTGGTCAAGGCGCTAAATTTAAAACTTTTTCGATTTGTTTGTGATGCGAAACACTGTACCACATTTTGCAATTTCGTGTTTGCTTATTTATCCTATCCACATGAGCTTTAGGCTCGCGGTTTTGGTTCCAGTTTCTGCATTACAATTAATTTTTTGACAGCATAGTTAAAAGGAGTGATTATGACATCAAGAAATTGATTGTGATGTAGAAACTGGAAGCAAGAACTGTTTCATACTGTAAACCCACTAAAAGAAGACATGTGGACAGGGTAAATTTGTTTCCACATTTAGTTCAAAATTTAGAAGACCGACTTCACATACGCCGTTTTTCAACCGCTCAGCTAATTGACATGAAAATTTGAAACGCATTTTTTTGTACTTCGTACTTTCCGGTAATAATCGTAACGTAATATTTTATTTGATTTTTATGACATCAGAGTGTGGACTGCCCAATGACCACTACAATAGGCTAACTTCGGTTACCCTTGTATTAATTATAAAGAACAAATTTGGGAACGTCCAGGTTCCCAAGTCTGATAGACTTTTAGTCAAGTTAAGTTAAGTCAAGGCAATTGATTTCTATGGTGATATTACATTGGTAAGCTCATTTCTTGTTTTTTTTTTTAGTTTCTCCTATGGTCCCTATCGTCTAGTTTATTTATAAACGCACTAAATGAATCTTGAGGCTCTTGGTTTTGGGTAAATTTTGAGGTGCGATGACAGACAAACAACTTTTTAGATTTAAAAACTTAATTTAGTGAACCACACAAACAGGAGCGTATTGAGAGGGGGGCATTGTGCCCAGGAATGTAGTCGAGACTGCTTAGTCCGAGACCGAGACCTTTTTATGTTTTCGACACCGAGACCGAGATTGAGACCCGAAAATTTCGAAACCTTTCAGTCGAGATCGAGACGAAACAGTTGCGAGACCGAGACCTAACCGAAAACAAAAAAAAATTTTGAAATCGAAATTTTTTTATTGAACAGTGAACACTAAACGCAAAAATTACAATTCAACAAAGTTTTTGTTGCACTATAAATAAACTAACGTTGAGAGCAAATCGGATGATAGGATAATTCTGGCAAACGTCTCATTGAAAACATTTTCGCGGGTCAGCATCGGATAGAAAATGACGCATAAGTGAGATTGGCTTTGATTCTGTAATCAACGTAAAAGCGCGACTTCTTCGCTGACATGATGCAAACAACTAAAGTGGGATACCAATAAAAGAAGACTCGAGACACAATTTTTGCTTCAAAATCGAGATCCAGTTGCTTCGAGACCGAGATCCGAATTTTTCACCCAGTCTCGACACCGAGACCTTAAAATTTAGGTCTCGAGACCGAGACAGTTCTCGAGATCGACACTTGTCTCGAGACCTCCATCCCTGATTGTGCCATGCCCTCCCCCCCCCCCACTTTTGACTTTTCTTTTTAGTGAAAAAAATCAACTGTTGCAAAGCGACTTAAGTAAAACATAATCTTGTGATGGTTTTTGCAGTTTATGCCCTTGGGGCTTTCACCCCCCTCTTTCAGACCTTCTCGCTACGCCACAGCACCCACGGAAAACATCTTTTTCTTCCTAATCGCTGAAAAAATTGCTAATAGCTTTTTAAATCGTAAAAAAATTGCGTTCACAGTAGCAAGTTTCAAGTTTGCTTGCGAAAACCACGTAAGCTACATCCTTGTTCTTCGGACGGTTTTCACCATGGCCCGCACTCTCAAAGGCCAAAATTTTTTGCGACCCTCAGGAACTGAAACCAGGCGTCCGTTTCGCTGAAGTTTATTATTAATTTACCCACGCGCAAAAAGCACAGTAGGGAAGCAGTGAAAGACCACAAGGTCACCTAAGTCTACAACTCCCAATCGCAGCACTTAAAGAAAAGTTTCGTTAAAGAAAAGGTTCTCAAGAGTCGTTCTCTAAAGAAAATAAGAAGGTTTTCAGTGGGCTTTCCCTAAAATTGTCAAGTCAGGAAAAAACCTTACAAATCCCATGGAGCGCTTTCGCGACCCCAAGTTTCAAAAGCACTGGGCTACATGATTGTGCGAGTGCGTCGTGAGAAAGGTTTTATTTCTATCTATAGGCTGTATTACTCACGATTGTAAAAGATCTAAGGAGGCTATGGTTGGGCCTGACCAAGCATTAGAGCCCGCAAGCACAGACTGAGTGCTATTCAAGGTTTGTTAATCTGGTTTCGCTGGCCTTTATTGTGAGCATGAAACTATTCACTAAGAAAAATTGATACTTTTTGCTATTTTTATCTCATAAAAAGAGAATGCTGTTTTAATTGTTTCTTTTTCTCTGACGCATTATTTCTAAGAAATTTTGTGATTTAATTAATCTTGTCTTTGTGATGTCACAATTTTATTTGCCAATCATTTAATCTGTCAAAACGACCAAATATTAGTAGCGCAATCTAGTCAACACTGTTGAGACAATATGGTTTTGTGATATCATAAACGTAATGGGATTTTCCCCAGTTGTTACAGAAACTCTATCAATATCAAAAAACAAGAAACGTGGGAATAAATGGTAACAAAATGATTGGTGGTACAAAGCTAAGCCTAAATCATACAGCCGACTGGCTAGGTAGAGCGTCTGCTTTTGGACCCATTGACTTTGGTTTCATTTCAAACACGTCGCGTGAAACCAGCGACTAATACAATTGAATTTGTAACTTTTTGTTGGATAATGATTTAACGTGATTTCCCCATCTTAAAGTGGTAAAGAGACGGCCGTCAACTTCTCAATCAGTTCCTTTGTCTGTTTCGCTTTCTCGCGGTGGAAAAGTAAAAATGCAAATAAATGTAAGTGGTACCGGTCGGTGAGCTTAGTTCCTACGCATATTGCTGTCGGTGCAGAAAATCTGGGGTTCGATTCCCGGGCCGGTCAAAATGGACGCAGTGTCGTCATCGGCTCGCCACCGCTGCAACGTTTCTTCGGTGATATGTTGCCCAAGCGCTAAGTCGCAGAGATGGGCCCCGCCACTCGTTACACGCTTCGTCGTAATACCGCGAGTATAATGAATATTCGATTATTTTACTTTTAAGCTTGTGATGACTAATGCGAAGTGACTCGCCTTGTTTTAGATGTTCTATTTTTTAAATTTGGTTTGGGTGTTAAGGTAGATCTTAACATAGCTTTTATAACAGCTCAGTTGGCCGAGTGGTAAGAACATCCACCTTTGGAGCTGTAGACTCGGGTTTGATTCCGAGTCGGGTCAAACCAACGACTTTAAAATTGGTATTCACAGCTTCCCTGCTAGACGTTCAGCATCAAAGGGACAGTGCGGAAAACAAGCCGGCAAGTTTACTTGTTGTGACGGTGGGTCCCCCATCTTGGTGTGGTAGACGGGTGACCGGCAACTCCTAAGCGAACTCGTTATTGCGCTGTGGTCGCTTTCTCGTGATAGGAGGACAAATATGCGACCAATGAATATACATACATCAATGACTCGCATGAAAAACGAAAAAGCGTATGAAGCAAGCGTAGTATAGTGAATTTCCTAAGGTTTTACTAAAACTGTTTTTGCCACAAAATTTTTGGCTATTAAATAAGATTTTACTGAAATTTTCACTCAAATTCAAATCTTCTTATCCTTAGAATGTTATATGAGTCAAACTGCATTTAAATCTGGATTTTCGCTTTGTTATCTTTTTCAAGTCTGTTTTGTTTCACAAAATGGCGGCTTGTTTGGTGTTTGTTCCAAATCACTTCTCAGTAGGTCGGCTGTAAATCACAAAGACTTTCACACTCAATATAATCTCTTTGTTTACACGGGAATTGATAAATAAACCGTTTTACAAAATTAAAGTTGCTGAAAAGCTATCCTGTAACAAGGTTTTTGCTGTCTTAGAAGATGCAAGGTTTAATTGTTTTCATAAAGCATCATTTAAGTTCAAAAATAGTTTGCATTTTTTTTTATATCGAATTAGATTTTTTATAAAAATTATTATTAATTGACACCAGTTTACATTTTATGAAATTTAGTTTGGGCGATATATGGTTTTGACTTTTTATTTTCAAAATTTAATTGCAATGAAATCTTGCTGTAACACGCTGAACAAATAGTACGTACAATTTAAGGTGCTGTTTTCACTTGTTGCATTCCACGACTTCATTACAAATTACACTTACCCTATCCATATTTTAGTGTAAGCGGGCCTAAAGCTCACTCTCTTTCTATATCATAATCAAATTTTTGATGTCTGCGGCATCAAAAATGAGCTTTAGGCCCGCTTAACCTGGAGATGTGGACAGAGTAAATATGTAGCCTACTAGTTACACAATTTTGAAAAAATTTTGATTATATTGAAAAACTTGCAAAAAAATCCCCCAGTTACTAGTTTGGTTTCAACAAAGTCATAGAGTATACAAGAGCTGCCTCGATTATTAGTGCTGACGTCAAAAGTTAGCTGATGTTTGCTATTGTGTGATTGGGCAAGATTTGCAAATTCTGCGTTGGATATAAGATGTGGCGTTGCCTTTCTTCAAGTTTCTTGACATACACAAGTGGTTAAAACAAACTTATTCTCTACAGAAGCTATTGTAATAATTGAAGGCTGTAAATTTGTGATAAGCGTATTTGCTTTGTTGTCAAATAGACAAGCCTTTTCGTGTTGTCAGACTTTCTTATCAAGATTACAAAGTAAACAAAATCATAAATAACTTTTCGGCTAAATTTGACCATGTTGCACTGGTAAAGTTATTGTTTACCTCAGAACTGCGTAAACTTTTTTTGCTTTGCGACTCCGTTTTGACAAAACATATTTTACCCAACCCTATCACATATAATGTCCAAGTTCATTGTTTTCATCGAACAAATAATTCGTAGTAGCAATGTTTTGCCACCCCACACGGGGTCGCGACTCATAGTTGGAGAAGCGCTGGTCTAGCTGACCTTTGACATCTTTTTGTCTTCAAAATGCTTTTTAACCTTTTTGACGTGAAAGCGCTCTATATCGAATTTTAAAAATGTGACGGAAACTCATTTGAAAATAATTTTGCATCTGAAAATTTTTTGTTATAGCTCTAATATTCAATTGACATGCTTTTATTACAGCGATTGGTTGCACACCCCCCCAATTTCCAGAGATTGATGACAACAAAAGAACCCGCACCGCCTACACGAGAGAACAACTTCTTGAACTAGAGAAAGAATTTCATTTTAATAAATACATTTCAAGGCCAAGGAGAATTGAATTAGCTGCAGGGCTAAACCTCACTGAGAGGCACATAAAAATCTGGTTTCAAAACAGGTAAATTTAATCTGTAAAACCTTAAAATTGAACATGAAATATAACCCAATTCGACTTGTCAGGATAATTAATAATGCTGATAGTTTCTGATTTAACAAGGGTAAGCTATTAGCATTATTTTTAATTTAAAAAAATAAAAATAAAAAAATAATCAAAAAATCAGACCTGCATTTACTCGCGGTATTACGCCGAAGCGTGTAACGAGTGGCGAGGTTTCTTTCCGCGGTTTAGTGCCTAGGCAACACAGCTCGGACGAAACGTCGCAGCGGTGGCGATCCGTTGGTGACGCTGTGCCGATTTGACCGGCCCGGTAACCTAACCCCAGACTTCCCGATTGATAGCGTGTTCTTGACAACTGAGCTCACCGGCCAGCCATTTTTGTTTTAAAATATATTTAAATGATAATCAGGAGATTCAGGACACTTAAATAATTTTTAGGCGAATGAAATGGAAAAAAGATCAAGCGTCTTCATCAAAAACAAATTTAAGTTTTGACTCAAGCTTGTTGCCGCAAACCTGTTCTTCGTCAAAATCATCTGAGCTTGACTCGCCACCAGAAGGAGACATTGAGCGCAGTCATAAAGAACCGTTTAACCAAGCTGAGAATCCCTCTGAACAATCTGGATTACTTGATGACAAACATAGGCCTACTATTTCAACTCTTGCGGAGTCCAAGGACGCAAAAAAGCAATGTCACGTGACCAAGAAAGTTCAAAGTCACTCCAGTGGGTATTCGTGCGATGTCATCAGCACAATTTCATTAACATGACAACAAAAAAATTTTGTTTCTGAGAATTTTTTTATTTTTTACAGAAGCAATACTTATGCAAGTCTTAACACCTTTTCGATTCTGCATACTTATATTGCTGTTTGTGATGCAATTGACTTGAGACGCCTATTCTATTAACCGTTCCTGTTATTTAAAAAGAAAATAAAACCAATCTAGTAATAAGAATCAAATGCTTCCTGTTTTTCGGTGTGTTCTCAGAATTATCTAGGCCAGGGGTGGGCAAACTTTTCACACGAAGGGCCACATTTGAAAAAATTTTGATGCCAAAGGTCGCACTGATTGGAAGAGCAAAAAGGAAAAAAGGTCTACACGTCCTCAGATGTCTTGTTTTCTAGTAGTTGCATATTTATCCTCCTATCACGAGAAAGCTATCACAACGCTATAACGAGCTCGCTTAGGAGCTGCTGACCACCTGTCTACCACACATGGATTGAGGAATCCCGTTAAATGCCCTTCCCAACGGCACAACAAGTAAACTTGCCGGCTTGTTCTCCACACTGTCCCTTTAATGCTGAGCGCCAAGCAGGGAAGCTGTGAAGGTGAATGCCAATTTTACAGTCATTGGTTTGACCTGGCTCGGAATTAAATCCGAGTCTACAGCTCCAGAGGCGGACGCTCTTACCACTCGGCCATCTGAGCTGCATAGATGGCTCAGATGGCCGAGTGGTAAGTACTGAGAATCAGTCAAGAGCAAAAAAAGGAAGAAAGGTCTTGATTCACGGTAGGAGTTTATATTTCTGTAAGTGCCCGTGGGGCCGTAGTTTGCCCAGCCCTGATCTAGGCTAGAGACTCTTAACATTGCAAAACGATACTGAAGGCCCCTCTACCAAGCTACGGGATTCAAAGTTTCCAGAACACGAACAGGTTCTATTTTGTATCTTACCATTGGCGCCGACTTACTCTTAAAACATGGGAAGGCTTTCTGTGAGCACAAGCAAAGTAACAAAGATCACGAAAAATACGCATTAGCCTACTGTACCGCTTACTGCAAAGAATGGGAAGGCTTTCTGTGAGCACAAGCAAAGTAACAAAGATCACGAAAAATACGCATTAGCCTACTGTACCGCTTACTGCAAAGAATGGGTAGGTTTTCGAGACGCATTAAACCTTAGCTTGCAAATGCGTTGAGTACGAGTACCGGTAAGTCTTTTATCCTGCGATGCACTTAGCACTCAATCAGCGAGTTTTTTAAGGCCTGTGCTTCGTTAGCTAACAACACATAGGAGTAAATCGCCACAGGCACACTTCCAGTCAAACCTAAATCAACTAAATATTTTTGCTCACGACGTAAAAAAGGCCATTAAAACTAGCATTTCCTGCTCTTCGATTAGTTCCGCTACCTTATGCAAGCGTATGTTTTCATGGCCTTACATTCCAATTTGTTTTTTTGGAATCGGAATCAGCTGTTGATGTTCTTGCTTTCTCGTCTTCAATTGATACGTTTCACTTGAATTGCCTATTTTCATTATATTGGACTATTTCTCACGCTCAAATCAAATCACTGTTGAAAAAACCGTTGTGCTATGCAAAGCATTTTTCAGACTTTTGGTTTTTGCGATCAGCATATCGCATTCAACCGGGTACGAGCGAGTTACCAATTTACCTTAACAATCCCTAAGATCTTTGAAGTATCACATTTCTCGTACGTTGTTTTTATTTCAACGAAACAAATAATAAGCGCGTTTACGAATAAACGATAGCAACGCGTTTCGGGCTTGCTCATGGCGAATTAACGCAAACAAAATTATGAAGAACTTTTAAAGATGACACATTGAAATGGCAAGTAATTACGCTCATGATTAGGCCTACACAGGGAGGCTCGGCTCTATTGCTCACGCCATTCCCTTTGCCTTCCTCCAATACACGTACCGTCCATAACGTGACAACTGACAAACTGTACCATAACGTGTACCAAAGTTGTACCCAAGGGCGTTGAAAGGGGGGGGGCTGAAGCCCCCCCTACATTTTTTTCAGCCCCCCCATAGAAATTTTGAGCCCTTCTTCAGCCCCCCCTTTCAAGAATTTATCATAACAGTACAGCCTAAGGCACTTCAACAATGGCTTATGGCGTCACTTCTTATTTGTTTCTTTTCTTCATTGATACTATCAAAACCAATTAACGTACTAACTTTTGCAACTTTGTGTCAAAGGCAAACGAAATCGCAAAAACTGTTGGATTTTTGGTAACTTCGTGTACAAGCTCTTAAAGCTTTAATATGATGTCACAAGGAAATTTTCTTCAATTTTAAAAGAAACTTTTGGGCAAATAACAACGAAACAACAAAATATCAAATTAGAATTAGCTAGCTTACCCTAGGAGCAGTGGCGTAGCGAGAAATTTTGAGAAGAAAGGGGGGCATGATTTTCATATTTTTTTCAAGCGTATTTTTTTTGGAAGAACGAATTTGAAGCTGATTGAGAAACCAAAAAAACTCTAGGGGGACCGAGGGCATGCTCCTTTGGAAAATTTTTGAAAATTTAGATGCTGCGAATGGCTTTTTTAGTGCTTTCTGATTAATTTTCAGGCAAATTTTGTTTAAATTTTTGACCCTAATTCTGAGTGCTTCGCCAAATTATTGTCCTAAGCGAGCTCGTACTAGTGCAGCGCATTGATCGCTTTCTCATGATAGGAGGATAAATATGCAACTAATGACGAAAAAATATGATGCATTTGTTTGCACATTTTCGATTATGCGTGCTGGCGTAGGGCTTATCGCTATCAAACAGGTTCAAAACTACAGAAGATTGTATGCATGAAAAACATTTTTGAAAATGGCTGGTGGGAGGATGCATACCACTCATTCTACCCCCTAGATCCTCCCCTGGCCATAAGCTACGAAAAATATCAAAAAAGTCTGGCATATTTCAGGCACTTGGCACCAATAGTATTGTTCTTTTTTACCAAAAGGCAGAGTCAAAAGGGGAGACATGGGACAATGCCTCCCTCTGTAAATATGCTCCTGCCTAGAAGCCTGAGACTAGGAGCTTGTGAACGGATAATAAATTCCTTTAAAGGAGGTTAATTAACACGTTTACAAATATCCATATGGCTACTGTGAGCTTCGTTAGCTAGAGGAAAGCTTGAGTTCACCAAACTGTCTTCAAGTGACTTTTACTTAAGGAAAGTGCATGGTACGCACGACGTCTGTTGCGATACCAAAGAGTGAACGGTCCCCATACGTTGATAACTACAATATGGTAACACAAATTTCAGCCCCTACTACTTAAAAGTACTTCCAACGCCACTGGTTGTACCACAACGTGACAACAGCGGATTTTAGATTTTATTACTTCATTAACAAGGTATTATTCTTTAACACATGAATGAGAGAGATTTTTACGAGTAGGTCTCACCATGCTGCATGCAATGGGGAGGTTAAACCTCCCAATCTCCCCGCAAGTCGGCGCCAGTGTATCTTACTTAGTACTTACTAGAAACAGGAATTCCCTCATTTTCCTTCCAAAACTATAATTATCTCATCACTTCTCCTAACTTATTAAAAAAAATGGTGCAGAATATTAATATACGATGCCACTATACGATAATAGACAACGTTGGCAAAGCGAAATACTACCTTGGAATGAAATTGTTACAGATAACCAACTGACGTTTGAAAGTCACATTAATAATTTCTCTATTGACAGCACACTCTGGTCCAAACTTTCAAGATTCCGGTACTTGTACCCCAATCTATATCAGGACTGCTTTCGCAAAGTAGTGGTTTGTCTTAACTTCGCAATGCTGCAAATTACAGATTGTGTAACTCATCACATTGTTTCGTAATAATCAACTTGGCTAAAATTTTGACACAATTTTAGCGGCGGTTAAGTTGGTATGTATAACTTTAGGTTATATCAAAATTAGGTTATTACCGGTATTTAGGTACCAGTAACTGATAAAATAATTGTAATTAGGTTTACATTGTTAGATTGCCGTTTTTATAAATTGCGAAAGGCAAAGCTTCTCGTAAAGATAGATCAATTGTTCCTACATATACTTAATAGGCTTACACCAAGGTAAGTTTTAACTAGCAGTTTGCTGTTCTGGAGTCGGCACAGTGCATAGGCCTAAGGTCAACGCGAAAGATCAGGTTAATCAAGTTGAAGACCAGTTAATACCCATATAAGATTACCAAGTAACAGCAGAGGCTAGTGAGCCTTAACTGCTTCTGTCAAGGGCTGAAGGCTCTCTGATATTGGTAATTACATTCCGGTTTAGCCTGGCCCTGTGCTTCTCATCTGGGAGCCACTTAGCTCTTCATGGGAGGAAATTGTTAAAAGGGAGGTTGGATGGAAAAATCAAAAAATAAGCATTCCAAAAATCTGTGTGAATGAAATGCTGCGCAATCAAACATCGGTGGTATCGGTTAATCCTTACCCGGGAATTGGGGTCAAAATCTGACCCCAAAAAAATATAAACCAGTAATAACTTACGCTAGTCTTAAATTTAGGAAATGGCTAATGTTACGTGATGCTAATCGCTTGAAGAATTCCTAAATCATCTGTTTCAAGGTTTTTCATATCAAATATTCTCTGATTTCATGTTTTTTCATCATGATATTACATGACATTTCTGGAGCACCTACATAAAAGTTAATTAACTAGTGGCTTAAGAAAGGGCTGAAAGTTCTCGTTACTTTGACTGATGAGTTTTGTTACTTGAGTTGAGTGTGACTTTTTGGGTAAATTTTGCCCCATAAAAACGATTGACTAGTAAGGAAACGTTGTGAATCACTGGCCTAGCCCTAACAGGTATCGTAGCTTACTGGCCTAGGTCTATCACGCTTGCTTGAAAAAGTGGCGACTGTACCAAAAGTTGGTAGGCCCAACTGCTTACGTAAAGGTCAAAAAGTAGGCCTATAGTAAAGCTGGAGCAGAGCAGAACTGAAAGGGTTTAGAGTTGCGGTTCCCAACCTATGTTTCTTGATTAGGCCTACCCACTTTTGTTTTGGTGTGACTGATGTGACATTAACGCATTTTTGATGTGACTGACCCTCAATTACCCACAACACAAGTGCTTTAATGAACAAGACTGAAAGGTCGATTGCAAAAAGCAGCGTTCTCAAACAAAAAAAAAATGGTTATCGCTCCGCTTAACTCCAAATTTGGCTGTAAAAAAAGGAGGAATTACCTTTGGGAGTGAAATTTCGGGTTATTTCTCCAACCAGGACAAGACGGCATGTAACTCCCTACCTAAAAACTCCCAAATTTCCCACTATTGGAAAATTCGCCTCCGGTTGGGAACCCATGGTTTGGAACAGGGCCAGCGCCAAGGGGGGCCTGGTCTCCTCAATCGACATGCTTGCCCCCCCCAATCAACAAGCTTACTTTTTTGAAAACAGCCGCTTTTGTGCTTAGTTTCGAAAGTTGGCCCCCCCTGATAAACGCTTGGCCCTCCTAAGTCGGCTGCTCTGCTGCCGACTCTGATTTGGAGAAAGTGCAATATCAAAATTGCTGAACTGAAAGCCCATACGTTTGCTTTTATGACTACAAATTTTCACTGCATTAGCGATTCGTTGAGTTGGCCCGAGCGTAGCCAAGATTTAAGCGATTGAAGTTACAGGAAGGATTGAGGAAAAACTGAAGGGAGTAAATGCAAAGTTGTAGCAAGCATAGCTGTCGCAGGGTGTTTTGAAGAATTGAAGCTGTGTTAGATGTGATTCAAAAAGCCAATCGGGCGGCGAAGTGTGTAGAGCGTCTGCCCTGGGATAGGTAGACTCTGGTTTCGATTACAAGGGTTGTCAAATCAATAAATCTAAAATTGGTATTCTCAGCTTCCGTGCTTGCCGTTGTGCATTAAAGCAACAGTGTGGAGAACTGGCTGGCAAGTTCGCATGTTACCTTTGGAAAAAGACTTAACGGGATTCCCCATCTTGAAGTGATAGACAGATGACTGGCAACTCCCAAGCGAGCTTGTTACGCAACAGCCGCAGTTCTCTTGCAAAAAAGAACATTAATTTCCAGATAACTACAATACGATAATAGGAACCATGCTGCAGTCTACCTGACGTGGTGGCTCAGTCTTACGAAAGACTTCAAATTTTGTGGCAAGGTTAAGGGTTCAATTTCCTGTCAAGCCTCGTTGTTGCGTCCTTAGATAGGATGCATTGCGATAATTATTCCTGCTTGGTGGAATCTAACAATCAGTAATTTAAAGAAATCAGAAGCAAAACTTAAACTGAATATTCGGCAACAAAGGCAACTCTAACGCAAGTCTGGATTCGTCCTCTGTGTATCGCCTCCGTCGCTTTCTCGTGATAGGAGGATAAAAATGAAGAAATCAATCAATTGGAGCGTGTATGTAAACCATACGAAGGCAAAAAAAACAACAAGTGGCTAGATTCTTTTCTGGATGACTTGTCTCGGCAAAAATCTATAATTCAGTTTACTATGGGTGGAATATAAACAAGATTTGATTCGGGTGAAAACTCAATCTAATAGAAACGTTGAGCAAAGTTGTAGTAGGTCCATTGATTTTCATGTCTTCCATAGCATTTACTTGTGTTTATGTGCTGAAATTGTGGCTAGTTTTTGAATCGCGGGAGTATAAGTGAAGATAAAAGTTTTGCTCTTTCTGTACGATCAAGAATACTATAGGGCGAAAAACGTAACGGTAGCCGACAAGAAAAAGGTAGAAGGACTACAGTTGTCACCTGCTGATGTCTAAATCAAGCCTGCAAAAAGCAAAGGGTCCCGCGAAAAATCAGTCCTGGTCCTCCTAAGGGTAATGCGCCCATGCTTCTTACAGCGCTTCGTTTTTGCATATATTTGTTCCTTAAGACGTTTTCGATTTTGAATTGTCTTTAGAGAATCTACTTGCATAAAATGAAGTTGTATGAATAAAACTAGACACCGACCAGAGGTTGCTTGTGGATATTGGTAACTATTCTTTTTTTTTAAACATTTCATTCACTGTTCAGGATATTAAAAGATGGGAAAGAGAGCATCAAAACTCAGAAACACTAAAAGTGAAAAAAGCGACAATTTCGGTGAGTTCTAGTATCGAAACCAAGCTTGGCTTGATCAAAATATGCAAACTAAAAACAAATGACAGGAAGAACAAAAAAAAAAACAACAACTTCAAACTACGGCTGTATGATTGTTAAGTTTTATGAGCAATGATAACAAAAAATAGTATAGGCCTAAGCTTCAATTCAATAAAAGATAAAAGTATGCGTGTTACAATATCGAAAAAGTTAAGCCCCCTCATTCCCTAAATTGCTATATTCGCTCATTAGTGGTCCCCTTTGCAGTATCTGAACTTCAAAAATGCGTTGGTGATTAGACCTGTAGTCAAACGATGCGTTAGGCTAACGAAATTTTAAATTGTTTGACGGGTACATGAGTTTTTCATTAACTTATCAAGGATAGAGGAAAATTTTTATTAATTCTTCGCATGCAGTATAGTGCAGAGTATTTCTTTACTGAAAATCTGGTGAGATTGTTTGAAAAAATGTATGTATACTGTAATTTGATAAAATATCTGAGAATGCGAAAAAAATTTGGATGTCTGGAAAACCCAGCTAGCTCTTACAGGCACTAGCAATCATTGTGAAACGATGCTGAAGTCAACAATTTGAGCGCTTTTGCGCTATAATTCTGTATGCGCTAACATTTCTGTGGCTTTTGTATTTTGCTGTAATCACAATTAAATAGCTAAATTTTAGCGTGCAAACTGGTTTTAATGATAAATTTAGGTGGTCAAGCGAATCAAAACAGACCAGGAGCATCGCAATCACGGCCACCACCACCACCCCAGCCCAAACCTCAGCCTAAACCCCAGCCTGTGGAAGAAGCTGTCATTCCGCCAGAGCCTGAGGAACAAGGTTTGAATCAGCCAGAATCTGCGCAGCAAGCTTTGGAAAATTCACCGATGAATGAAGACGATGATGAACCTCAGGCAGAAGAGGATGATGCGGCGAGTCCTGTCGAACCGGCGGCTGATGAAGAAGCTCTCGAAAGTCCAGAGCAGGCAGATGTAGCTGGTGAGAAAGAGGACGATGAGCAACCGCCACCTGAAGAGAGCCCGAATGACGGTGAAGAGGCACCGGAGAGTGATAAAGATGCTGCTGAAGATGATGAGTAACCAGTCGAAAAGAATAATCTAATCGCCTGTCTTAGATGATGTTATTTCTGTTTTAAAGTGAAAATTACACTATTGCTTTAATATTAAACTTTGCCACAATTTTTTTCACATTTACCTTTTCTCCAGAAAGCAGAGCAAGTGACGTCGTTCGCGTTTGAGACGAGTGACTCGCTATATTTGCTAAGGTTTCTTTTAGTTCGCCTAACTTTTTTGTCCAAGCCATTTTTTTAGTCTCCTCTCTCGACTAATGTGATTACTGAAACAGTGCAAACGGGTGCTGCTAATGGGGAAGCCTTCATGTGCGCAAACTAGCATTTATTTCACACCCTTGAGTTAGCTTATTTAAAATAGAAAAACTTGTTTCTAATGGAGTTGTTGCACAGATCGAAGATCTTAGTCTTATTTCTGGAGAGTGTAAAAGCATGTGGGAAGCCGAGTTGAATCAGTTACTGCGAAACAGGTCAATTACACACACAAGTTCTCAATTACATTTCCCAGAAAATTGCACTTTTTTGAGACCTCTGAAATATTTTTCGTTTGTCTCTCATTGTCAACTGAGGTTCATTAGTCCTTAGTCATGCCATCACAAAGTTACTTCTTAGCTACATTTTTTTCTCGTGTCGCTAGAACGCGATGGAGGCGTTTTCATGAGCTCGTTTTGTAGCTGCCTCAGTGTCGGATTAATGGTTTCTAAGGCCTGGAGCAGGGGTGGATTAAGAGATCGCGCGGCCCGGGGCAGATAAGAGTGCGGGGCCCCTAAATTATGAAAGGCAAAACAAACAAATACCTTTTTTGAATATTAAAGTTCATTGACATCACAATCAACCAGGAATTTTATAAAATTTATCAAACTCGGGTTTGGGTCGTGCTTAAAAAGATATTAATGTTAACAACAAATTTTTATTGTGATGTTATTACTTTAGATCAAAGAGGTTGAGTCTAATTTGTTATTTTGATTTATCAAAGAGAGTAAATTGTTTTGATTTTGTTCAAACTTTACCTTAAATTAACTTCAAAAGATCGAACATAGAACAAAATTTTCGCACTGTTTCATTAAAGGGACAAATATAAACAACAGAAAATACAATAAACAACACAGAGAGTGCAGTTCTAAGGCTAGTATAGCTCTGCTGGTTTTTACGGCTAGACTATTATAGTTCAAAGATTGAATGGATGTAGGATCAACTAACTGCTCGTTTACATCAGAAAACAACCGACTTATTTTCTTACATGCGCTTGCTTTCAACTTCATTTGATTTTGCGTCTTTTTCCTCTTTTGTTTTTCGTGTTTGACTACCACGCTCATATATTCAACCGACTGTAAGTCACGATCACGAATTTTTCTAGTCATGAACACTTTTAAATATGAAACGCTCTGCAGTGGTCGCGTAAACTCAACTACCGGTATCTTAATCTCTTCAAATTAACTTTTAAGTATTGGTACAAATATAAGTACCGATAAATTTCTGTAATTCCAAAATTTGGCTAACTTTGGGCTAAGTTCTACAGCTCAGATGGCCGAGTGGTAAGAGTATGGTAAGTGCGTCCGCCTCGGGGACTGTAGACTTGGGTTTGATTTCGAGTCGGGTAAAACTATCACTTTAAAATTGGTATTCACAGCTTCACTGCTTTGACGTTCAGCATTACAGGGACAGTGTGGAGAATAAGCTGTCATGTTTGCTTGTTGTGCCGTTTGGAAAGGCACTTAACGGGATTTCCCCATCTTGGTGTGGTAGACAGGTGGCCGGTAACTCCTAAGCGAGCTTGTTATAGCGCATTGATCACTTTCTCGTGTTAGGAGGATAAATATGCAACTAAATACAAAAGTGCGGAGATCCAACACCCCGAATTATTTCAAGATATCAGTCTAATTTTCCAATATCATACATTATCGCCTATAGCTTATGTAGTTTCCAGCGACTTTAGATATAGCTCGTAATGAAATGGCTCATAAATTTACGTGACATTTTTGAATAGCTTGTATATTTATATTTTACAAATTTAGATTTGTCCGCACGCTGCTATAGGTACAGGTCCGTTGGCATAAGATTTTGTAAAAGTTTGAGAGTCGTTCGAGCCATTAATGTAAATGCATGATACCAGTCTGTACTGTGACATTACAGTTACTTTGTAAAGGAAAGTCTGTTCTCATTTTTTTTTTCGTGCCGGTAAATACTTTGATTTCTCAATACTTTGTAAAGGAAAGTCTGTTCTCATTTTTTTTTTCGTACCGGTAAATACTTTGATTTCTCAGTACAAAGTTTACTAGTAATGTACTGCAGGTTATACCGCTGTGAATTTATCTCAATTCAATTCCATAATTAATATAGCGCTGGAAATTAGTAAATGCACGGGGCTCCCCAAAGCGCGGGGCCCGGGGCAACCGCCCAGTTCGCTCATTGCTTAATCCGGTTCTGACCTGGGGCTATCTGGTAGTCAGAGGCCTATTTTGTCTCCGTCAGTTGAAGACCTGCCGAAATATGTAGATTACATAACAGTATTAAACGCATTCAAAAAACATATTTTCTGAATTTAAACAGAACGCCCTATTTTGCACGTAAGTTACAAAGTTTTAGAAGATTTTATACCGCAAAGCCTCACTTCCTGCAAATATGCTTTCTATTTGTTGATTTCTACGATCACGCTAGTTCCCCCCAAGCCATGCAAAGTTTACGTTAACCTCCTTCATAGCCTCTATTTCGTATCTTAACGTCTCTTTGCGTACCAGTACGAAAAATCGTACGGCATTTTGTGTGAAACTATTTTTAATTTACGGTACTGTCAATGAAATATCACAACAAAGTAATCATAAATTTCAATGACTCGCTAAAACGGCTGCACTTCTTCGGAGCTGTGTTGCCAAGCTTGCGCTATGCCACGGTGATAGACCCGCCACATGTATCATGTTTAGTGTTCCCTCCTGGGAAATCGGGACGGGAAATTTGGGGTTTTGAAATCCCTTTTTGTTATCGCAACGTACATCATGCGCATCAATGTATCATGCACTTTGCTTTAATAAAAGTCACTCGGAGACAGCTTGATGAACTCAAGCTTTCCTCTGGCTAGCATAACACACAGTAGCCAGATCGACGTTTGTAAACGTGTTAACCTCCTTTCAATAAACTAATTATCCGTTCACAAGCTCTTAGTCTCAGGCTCCTAGGCAGGAGCATATGTAAGGGGGCATTGTGCCGTGCCCCCCTTTTTGTCTCTGCTTTTTAGTAAAAAAAAACAAAACTAATGGTGCCAAGTGACAAAAATAGGCCAGACTTTTGTGATCGTTTCTGTACCTAATGTCCAGGGGCGGATCCCGGAGGGTAGGATGAGGGGTATGCATTCATCCACTAGCCATTTTCAAAACTGTTTTTGTTGTACACAATTTTTCCATACCTTCGAACCTCTTTGATAGCAATAAGCTTTATACTCCTTAAGCACGCGCAATCGAAAATATACGAACAAAATGCATCGTAATAGGCGAAGCACGCAGAATCAAGGTCAAAAAATAAAACAAAATTTGCCTGAAAATTATTGAAAAAGCACTAAAGTAGCCATTACAGCATGTAAATTTTCAAAACTTTTCCGAGGGAGCATGCCCCGAACCCCCCTAGAGCTTTTTTTGATTCTGAAACAGAATCAAAATTTCTTCTGCCAAAAAAATACGCTTGAAAAAAGTGTGAAAATTATGCCCCCCCCTATTAAAATTTCTCGCAACGCCACTACTTTTAGGATAAGCTAGCTAATTTTTATTTGGTACTTTGTTGTTACAACGTATTTGCCCAAAATTTTTTTTAATAGGATAAAATTTAACTGTGACATCATAATAAAGCTCTAAGAGCTTTGCACGCGAAGTTACTTACCATAAAATCCTTTTTTACTTTTGCTGGTCCATCGTCCATGACTGCTGTAAACGTTTGCGAGCGCTGATATAAGTTATCACATTGTTAAAAATGAATTCAAACATTGAAAATTTTACTAGATTTTACGTTGACGGAGTGAATAATAACTGAGTGATTTTTAAAAAAGAACGGTGATTTTTTGGTAAAAACGCTTTGAAAAATATTTGCTTTATTAAGTACGCACGTTGCGAGCATTAATCCCGTCGCATTCAATGCATAATTTGTTTAATTGTCAAGGGGGGCTCAAATGATTTAAAGGGGGCTGAAAAAAATCCAGGGGGGCTTGAGCCCTCCCTGGCCCCCTACTTCCCGCGCCTATGATATAGCATAAACTTCACGTTGTCATTTGCGCGTGTTCTTAAAAGAAAATTTAAAATGTGGGGTTGCTATTCATCCACGTAAATGTCGTTGCAAGGGCAGGTTAGGTGAAGCGTTAGCCTACTGCTAAAATTCGGGTGCCGTATCGAAAAGTTGTGGTGTAACTTGTACCGGTACTTTTCAAACGAGGCACAGTTAGTCACTTACCCTGTCCACATGTCCAATTTATGTGGACTTTAAGCCCACATTGCTATGGGCTTGTTGCGGTGGGCTTGATATCATAATCACTTTTTTGAATTATGACCTCAAAAATTTAATTGTGATGGAAAAAGCCCACAGGAACAAGCCCACATAAGTTGGAAAATAACATGTGGACAGGGTGAGTTGGTATCATCTACAATCCAACGATATTTACGCTTGTTTCCATGGTGGCCAATCAGTTTTGCATAATGACGTCACAGTTGCTATGAAAATTTCACAACTGCATTGCAAACCCAATGAAGCTGAATTACCGGTAGATTTTAGCAAGGCATGAGAAAGAGGAATTTTTATTATTAAACTTAAAGTTAGAAAATTGAACGAGTTATTCTGGTTTAAAATCATTAACAGTGCATTATGTGAACAGGCTTAGTGCTCAGTAAGCTATCTGTTGTAAGATAGCTTGGGCCTTAGACTGGTAGACCTACCGGTACCGGTAGTTACAGAGTTATGAGCGTGCGGCATAGCCAAGCTACTGGTAATCTATAAATTTTAGGAAGCATGGGTTACCCGCTACCGTACTGCAAGATGTTGGCTACAAGCCATTTGGTCATTCCGTTTAAACTGTCTGGCCTAAGAAGGTTTTACGATTATGTTTAACCTCTGCAGTTCTGCTACCAGTACCATTGGCAAGCTAGGCTACTCCAATAGTTTCTTATATTTTTTAATCATTCATGGCTGTTCCAGAGCCGGCGGCAGAGCAGTCAACTTAGGAGGGCAAGCGTTTATCAGGGGGGGCCAAAGTTTGAAAATAAGCACAAAAGGAGCTGTCTTCATAAGAGTAAGCATGTTAATTGAGGGGGCCAAGCATGTCGAATGGAGGGCCAGGCCGCCTGGCGCCGGCCATGGCTGTTTGGAACGACCCTTATCCCCCGTACGTTCCAGCACTTTGATGAGAAGCGTAGATTTTTCGAGGAGTGTCAGTAGGCTATCTTTTATTCAGGCCTCAGAAGTGAAAGGTTTCCTCGTCCTTTGTAACAAGCTACAGCAAACTGACCGTGTTTATTCATAAAATTGGCGTTAGCCTGGAGAAAAAATAACGTGAACGTCAAAGGAAATTTTTATTTTGCTTTTGAGAACGCTTCCGTTATCTACTTTTTTTAACTACCTACCGTTAACCAGTGATGGGCACGATAAATCTACATGTGCTAAAACGATAACGATAGTCGATAATTTCAAAAAAGCCCAGGGCGATATCGATAATCCATAAATCTCAATTTCTTGAAGCGATATCGGTAATCGATAAATTATCACCGATAAATTTTTCCGGTAAATGTTGCGGTAAATTTTCAATGTGCTTGACAAAATTTTTTTGGTGAGTCAAAGTGCGAAAATGTTTTTTCTAGAGATTTCAAGATGAGAAAGCAGTTCACGGACTTTACCGTGGCATAGTGTACAATAAAAAAAAAATTGTTGGTTGCATATAATATAATTCTTACAGTGGACCCACTTAACAAAAAAGCATTGTTACGTATGTCCACAAAAATGCCTCTTGCTTTCCGAAGAACATCAGATGTTATGTAGCCACTCCTAAATTTTTTGTTCTTACAATTTACTATAAACTAATAAAAATAGTTAAACCGGTTGAACTACATGCCAGGAATAAAAGTAGGGATAAGCTCTACCGAGCTACGGTCATAGTCTAATACAGGGTGGGGAACCGGCAAAGCACAGCGGGCCACATCGATTGTATGATATTTTTTGCGGGCCACATTTACTTTTAATTTGCAGGTTTTGTTTTAAAACACACAATACGACGTCGCAAATTTACAAAGATTTCATGCTGAGTTCTTTTTTTTACTGCAAATTCAGAGACTTTTGGGCGTTTTTTATGCCACAAATATAGCATGCAGTTGAATCTGAAACAGTTTTCAAGAAATCTTAATGTTTCCGATTCTACCAGTTTGTTGTACAAATTTATGACTTTGGCCATATTCAAAACTTGAGCGGGCCGTATTCGGCCCGCAGGTTTCCCTGCCCTGTCTTAATAGATAATGACGTTGCTCGCTATTATTGTAACTATTGAATAAACTAGACTAGAAACTCCTTGTAAATTTCATAAAAACATTTTTAAAACAAAAATAATATATGGCAACATTACTGCTAAGCTGAGATTTTCGTTCCGGACACTGAGCATGGAGAGTGGTTCTACTGTTAGTAATCATAGATACACTGTGAGATTTTCTTAATTTGTAACAAGATTTTATGGACACCGCGTATTTTTTCCATAGCGCCAACTCACCAACTTTAAACCCTGTGTGCATAACAAATCGTTTATCGCGATAATTTATCGGCGATAACAAAATATATTACAAAAGCGATATTGGTAATGGATGAACCAAAACTATTTTAAGCGATAACGATAATCGGTAATAAATTATCGCTGATAACTATCGCCGAGAAATTATCTCGATAAATGCCCATCTCTGCCGTTAACTAGCCTACTATTTTCACCTACATTCTGAGCCGGCGCCAGAGCAGTCGACTTAGGGGGCCCCAAGCGTTTATCAGGGGGGACCAAAGTTTGAAATTAAGCACAAAAGCCGCTGTAATTAAAAAAGTAAGCTTGTTAATTGGAGGGGCCAAACATGTCGATTGGGGGGGACCAGGCCCTCCTGGCTCCCCCTTGGCGCCGGCCCTGCCTACATTCCTGGTGAGATATGACGCACTTTTGTCTCATGTTACGCACCGGTAAGAACCTTCCTACCTCTTCCTTCGTTTTACTCAAGAAAATACTTTGAAGGAAAAGTTTATTTTGGCTTGTGCTCGTTGGTGTTACAGAAAATGGTGAAAACTGGAAATAACAAAACATTTTAAGTTTCAAAGGAAATATTTTGTAAAAACTGGAACACCTGCACAATGAGCAACTCAACCGAACAAACACCAGAGTCTGACCATGTTTCAGCAGATAATGAAATACCTGGTAGCGGCTCACGGTCACTCGCAAGCGTTGAAAGTACAATAAAGGAGCCAGAGGAAGATTTTGCCCAACGCTTGTTACGTCTGCTGAATAAATGTCGATCTGATCATGATCTACCTGCAATGTCAATGAGGCAATCGCTAATTGCCGACGCGCAAGCGTAAGCATAATTTTGAAAAATTCATAACTTTCCAGAGATGATGTTTTACGTTTAGACATTTGTTTCTAAATGTTGTAAACTTGCATCGAACAATCTGATACTTCTCTAAAGCCCACTGCACAGCAAACCCTTTGTGTGTGAAAAAGCGCGAATATTTAAACAATAGGCTTACCCTACTCGAATTTTTTTTTAGTTGGGCGGATACGCTTGCTGTCAAAAATGAACAAGCAAAATGCTCAGAAAATGAACTCAATGGAAGCGGAGAATGTTTGGCTGTAATTAAAGAAAATAAATGGGATGAGAATACTGTGCTCAAAATGTGGTTCAAAGAGATGGAAAAGTTTGATCCCAACACAATGCATCCAAACGAAAATGCAGGTAGATAATTATTCTATCAAAGCTGTAGCATGAAGTGTGCCGACGTTATTTGGCATGGAAAGATACATGAAAATGTAAAAGAGAGAGCGCGAAAGTAAAAAAGCTACCCACCTGTTGTTCTGTTATGAGAAAATCCAAGAAATAACTATAGCTGTACGGCGCTTATCCTAATTTTAAAATTGAGTATTAGTGATTTCAAGCCCTCATGTTTTCAATAGTTTAACTATTGCAACGAGCTATGGTTTCCGAACACGCGTTTTTTGGGTTGCGATTTTCGCTCGGCGATAAACGCGATTGGAAGAAACGCGGATGTGTTCACCGAAGTCCCATTTTTTCATTTTTATGAAATGAAACATGGCGTACGGAGAAGAGGGTGTAATAAATGCTGTAGGACTGTATCCAGTTATTGAAAAGAAAAGGTAAAAAAAAAAAAAAGATGGGCCGTAACCATAAGTCCACTCAATGAAGGGGTACTTCCACTTAAATTGCGTTTTTGCTGGATCACCACTCTTACTACTTTTCTCTCTCGTCTGAGCCTCACATAAACTATCTCGTAAATTTTTCCACTTTGCATTGCATTGCTTGCCTGTGAGCGTAAAAATTGAACTGAGAGAATTTTCATTGACGGGCATCTCATTACGTCATTACAAGAAAAACTTTAAACCAAGGGTGGGGAACCCTCAAGGCATAGCGGGCCACATTGCACGCATGATATTTTCAGCGGGCCGCATTTACGTTTCATGGGTAAAAAGCAAAAAAAAGTTCCTCTGAAAATCTAGTGGAGAGCAAAAAAAAGGTCATCACGTCCGCAGAAGCTAAATTTTTCGCCCAAAGTTAAGTGAAGAGCAAAAAAAAAGGTCATAACGTCCGCAGACCGTAGTTTGAGCTGGGTAACTGCGTTTTGACATGTTTTCACTGTTCAATATGCCGAAATGTCAAAAAAAAGAGGACGTATGGTAGGCCTAGCATTATATGAGCCGTATGTACACGCGGGCCACATGTAGAACTTAGGTGGGCCGCATGTGGTCCGCGGGCCGCAGGTTCCCCGCCCCTGCTTTAAACCTTAATTGAGATATTTGGGCAAATGATTTCATCAATTAAAGTGGTTTAGCGGTTTAGAAACTGATTCAGGTAATGAATCTAGGGAAAAATTATTCTTGCTTTTCTATAATTTATAAAAAATTGAACTAATAGATTTGAATTGGGTAGTTTAATCTGTCCGCATCTCATCAGAATTGGTTTCACCATTACTGAACACAACTATCTCAAATCATTTCAAACGTAACTATGTTATAGGTAGTCAAACCAATAACGTTCATCCCAAAACCCTTTTTGCCCCCCTTCAAACATCCATGCGTGCGAGCACCAAGCACATATAGCTAGCATGCTTCCGGTATCGTACATGTTCACTCATAAACCAACAAAGCAGCTCACTTACCGTCCATGCCTTCAACGTGTATTCAAAGCCTTGCTAATGCTATCCCATGCATTAGCAAGTTTTGTAGCGTTCATGTAGCCGCAAAACATGTTACCGAACCAGCTCTACCACCACCTCCACTGATTCAGCACCAAATATTACTTTTGAATAGCCTACTGCAGTTACCTAGTCCTAGACTAGCTAGCCTACCTACAGGCTAGACTAGCTAGCCTACCGATAGTATCCTCTGTTGCGAGTAGACTATACGTAAAAATGCTGGCTTGTTCTCCATACTGTCCTTTTTAACTTTGAACGTCCAGCAGGTAGGCTGTTGAGTTCCTCGGCTCTCAGTTGCAACGATTGTAGGCTATTGATGTTGTAAGGGTATTTGCAGCAAGATTTTCATGACATAATCATGAGCATGTGCCACTTAATGACTGGCGAAAGAGCAAGATAGCAGACTACTGCAGTGCGGCTGCTACCCTTACCCTGTCCACGTGTCCAATTTGAGTTGGGCCAAAAGCTCACGGGCCTTCTGCATCATAAGCAAATTTTTAGATCATAACTGAAAAAAAGTGATTATGACATCTAATATTTGATTGCGAAGCAGAAAGACAGTGGGCTTTTGACGCACTTAAATTGGACATGTGGACACTGGACAGGGTAACTGTGAACAGACTTTTTAAGGTGCATTTACCGAACACGAGTTTGTGGGGTCGCGATTTTTGCTAGCGTTATTTCATTTAACGCTCTTGCTGTTTTTCAAGCAATTGTTTACCGACCACGCGATTAACGCGCGCGATAACCTCGCGTTATCTGTCCTCACGAATTTTCATCTCGGTGAAGATAAAAAAATCGCTCGTACCATGCGAAAATGCCCTGTTTTAAGAAATTCTTCAACCGCTCAGCTATTCAAGTGGATGGAGCGCCTGCTCTTGGAGCTGTAAACTTTAGGCTCGATTACAAGTCGGATCAAATCAAAGACAAATTGGTTGGTCTGTTCACAGTTACTCTGTCCACATGTCCAATTTAAGTGCTCCAAAAGCCCACTGGGTTTCTGCTTCGTAATCAAATATTTGATGTCATCACTTTTTTTCAGTTATGACCTTAAAAATTTGCTTATGATGCAGAAAGCTCGTGAGCTTTTGGCCCAACTCAAATTGGACACGTGGACAGGGTAAGTGTAGCAGCCGCACTGCAGTAGTCTGCTATCTTGCTCTTTCGCCAGTCATTACGTGGCACATGCTCGTGATTATGTCATGAAAACCTTGCTGTAAATACCCTTACAAGTTTAGTACAATCGTTTCAATTGAGAGCCGAGGGACTCAACAGCCTACCTGCTGGACGTTCAACGTTAAAATGGACAGTATGGAAAACAAGCCAGCATTTTTACGTATAGTCTACTCGCAACAGAGAATAATATCAAGGGGATGAGGGGATTTGGGATGATATCAACTGAAGGATAACATCAACCAAAGGGGGGGGGGGGCAAGAAGGGTTTGGGGATGAACGTTATTAATTTGACTACCTATAATATAGTTACGTTTGAAATGATTTGAGATAGTTGTGTTCAGTAATGGTGAAACCAATTCTGATGAGATGCGGACAGATTAAACTACCCAATTCAAATCTATTAGTTCAATTTATTGTAAATTATAGACAAGTAAAAATTATTTACCCCTAGATTCATTACCTGAATCAGTTTTTAAACCGCTAAACCACTTTGATTGATGAAATCATTTGTCCAAATATCTCAATTAAGGTTTAAAGTTTTTCTTGAAATAACGCGATGTGACGCCCCATAATGAAAATTCTATCAGTTCAATTTTTGCGCTCACAGGCAAGCAATGCAATGCAAAGTGGAAAAATTCACGAGATAGTTTATGTGAGGCTCAGACGAGAGAGAAAAGTAGTAAGAGTGGTGATCCAGCAAAAACGCAATTTAAGTGGAAGTACTCCTTCATTGAGTGGACTTATGGTTACGGCCCATCTTTTTTTTTAACCTTTTCTTCTTAATAACTAGATACAGTCCTACAGCATTTATTACACCCTCTTCTCCGTCCGTCAAGTTTCATTTTATTAAAAATGAAAAAATGGGACTTCGGTGAACACACCCGCGTTTCTTCCACTCGCGTTTATCGCCGAGCGAAAATCGCAACCCAAAAAACGCGTGTTCGGTAACCGTAGCTGTAGCCTACCATCGTTCTAATAGTCCGAAGCTTCTTTTATCCGATAGCTCCTTTCATGCGACCCGAAGAGATTTCACCTGATTTGAAGAAGTGTGCATGAGCCCTGCAGTTGCGCAAAAATGGGTTTCATATATAGGAACAAGACACTGTGTAAGCGTTCCCTTAATATTTGCGTGTTTAAGTTAATTTTGTTTTGAATTATTTAGTGTTTTGCTCACGATCGATGTTTGACAGGTTTTATCTCTTGCTTCAAATGTCGAAAGTTACTTTGTTTTACGAAAATTTACCCATATGTGCGTAGCCAATGTTATGAGGGGGCAGGAGTTAAGCGAATAGGAGTTTTATATGCTCAAGAAATGTTTTTTTACTGATGATTGTATTTTTTCTTAATTTGGAAACATTTTTGCAAAGATAGGTCTTAAACGCGTATAGCCTATGCGTCTTTCGAGTTCTTTTTACACTTTAAAAAAAAATACAGCGCTCATAAAAGTAAAAAAATCTTTCCAGAGCAACTTTTCTGCAATAGGCTACTGTTTGGACCGGTCCTACAAAACACCGCAAAGGACGACAAAGGACCTCGGAAATAAATCTTTCTTTGTCGTGAAAACGTTGGGAATTTGGCGTAGTATCAACTTATGAGTTTCAGTTTCCTTGTAAGCAAAACTTCTGCTCAATTGATGTTTCATTGCAGCACTACAGTGCAAACAAGGGAGCAGAATCGCAGGTGTAAGCTACAACAGTTCTTTGACTACCCTGTTTAAAATCTCACAAGTTTTAACAATATGTTGCAGAGAACTTCATTCAAATTTTGTGGAAATCAACTTTATATTTTGGTTGTGCAAAAGCAAAATCTTCTTCGAAAATATCATATGTAGTGGCTCGTTTTCTCCCAGCTGCTAAATTAGCAGATCCTAAAGCCCTGAGCGAAAATTTTCCAATCCCGAAATGAAAGTACTCATAGATCGCTTTTGAAAGAATACGCAACATGTTACCTCGAGTCAAGAGAGAAATGTAGCTGTAAAGGTTTCATTTTAATGTAAAATGATGTTTTTGTACAGTTACTGTTTTTAAAATTGAGAAAATACAGATTGTAACATCAATCAGATTTATGAGAAAAACTCCGCAAAAACAAGACAAGGGAAGCAATGACAAAAGAAAAGGGGCCAGGGGCTACTTTCCCCGATCTGATTAAAATTGATCAAACCTGTTTTGGGGCAAGTACTCGATAGCTTGCGTAACACTTTTAGTAAAACACAAACGATTTTACAAATGTGACCGAAGGTAGCAAAAAATTAGTTGCGTAAATGCTAATGGTTTGTGTGGTGTAATGTCAACTATGTGATTGTTTTTTTATGCATTTGCGAATGCGGAACATTATGCCATACGTTTACGAGTTGCAGGTTTTAATGATAGCCATCAGCGATATAGGTTTGACTCATAGTAAAGCCAGTATCGCCTCATTTATAAACAATTTGTTTTGTTTTTGTGCAAAATTGATAGTAGGCTTACAAAAATTAGCAGTCGTAAAAGGGCAATTTATGTTAACACTTGCTTAATTGTTTTGCTTAGCACGAAAAGCATGTTTGCAATTCACGACTCTGCGAATTGCGTCATCTTAACACGTTGCACAGAATGTTTCACGCAAAATCATTTTTTAATTATACAGTCATTTCATTTTAATCATAGTAAGTTAAATGCATAATTGCATATAGTCTATTCGGTGTCTGTTGTTGCTCTTCAGCGATAATCTTTTACTCCCACAGAGATCGCTGGAATCGCAATGTTTGAATATGCTGACTGTCAGCTTGTAAGATTTTATGTATGGCTAACTGTTAATGCTTCGTAACTACGATGCGGAATGCCTGGTCTCTATTGTTCTTGCTGAACAATATTTTACAAAATGTATGAAGCGCTCGCAGCAGTACACCGAGCGGCAACAAAGTTATATTTACAGAACAAAACTGATTTAGAATATAGAAATAATGAAAATAACGGCACAAAAATCCTCTACACCGATCTTGCGCCAAAATGGAAATAAAAACAACACCAAAAAATAGTATCAGTCATGTGTCACAACTTTTTTTGACTGGATAAGCCTACTTGAATCTGTTTTAAACTTTTATCAGTTCAGCACTTGATTGCTCCCACACACAACATGAGCTGTCACATTCTTGTAGCGCTTGAAAATAAGATCGGTGCGCTGTTTTGCTTCAGAAAACACTGCTGCTACATCTAATCATGCATGCAGAAACATTATAAAGAACCGAATTGAAAATAACATTACAAAGTCAACACCTAAACAGACTCATTTAAAAAATATGTGCATTGTGCAGTCAGAAAAATGAAGATTTGGGAATGGGAAGCTGCTTTTATTTTTGCTATTTTAACACATACAGATAGTCTGATTAAATTTTGAATCATCTGATTACGCGGGATCAATTACGCCCATCCCATGATTTGACTGTTAAAATTTGACTTGATTTTTTCTGGCTTTGCTCAAGTGCAGTAAGCCGAGTTATCAAATCCGCGGGATCAAAATTACGCCCATCCCATGATTTGACTGGTAAAACTTGATTTGATTTTTTCTGGCTTTGCTCAAGTGCAGTGGCCGAGTTATTAAATCCTTGTACGTGAACGAACCAATAAGAATACAATCTTTATAAGCTAAAAGGCCAGCTTCCATAATGAGTTTGAAATTTTAACCAGCGTCTTATGGCGTATGAACGTCCAACAAGTTTGCCTCGACTCTGAGAAAATACTGTAGTTGTCAGCAAGATGTTTGGCATTTTTTTGAAGAACATAGTTCCAATTTCAGCTTAAATCCAATCTTATTTTTTCTTCCCCAGAAAATGGCATTGTACGATTGCCCTTATCATGCTACTAACTGCCACATTCAGACCAAAGTGACTGCTGCAAAGCAGTAAAGAATTAAGTAGTGTTGACAACACTGGTATGCAGTTAGTGGGAATTTGAATCAAGCCGTCGTAATATTGTGATGAAAAATCCATGAAGACTGATAGGAAGGTGACGATGACAAAAGGAATTGTGCCAAGTATGAAAATTAAAGCAATTACAAGCAAAAAGACAAGATTTTTTTTCAAGCTTTCAGAGAGCAAAGTTTTAGGATAATGATGCCAACTAAAGTTAACTCCTCCTCTTTCTAAGGTTCTTGTGCTACTAGTTTGGTGAATTGAAGAATTATCAATGCTAGATTGTCCAGTAGTATCTTGGTCATTAGTTACTTCAGTCGAGCTTTGTCGGTAAAATTCGCTTCCTTCTTGTTCCAGAACACTATCTCTGGCTTGCGCATCTATTGCTTTTTCCCGATCGCTCAGAACTTTGCGGAAGCTGAAGTATGAGTTTATGAAAAGTGCGGTTATAACAAGGACACTGACAACCCACACAGAGAAGCCCATGATTAATGCAGCGTTGTTCACGGAGGGAAGCAGCAAATTGCAATCTGCAAATAAAGTAACGATGTTATCCCAACTATTAGACAGTTCATCGAGTCAAAGCTTTTACTTTGCAATGATCGCACTTAATTTGATCCAATAAAAGAGCTATGTTTGAGGGAAGAACATTTAACCCAGTCAAATAGACCTTGCACCCCACACTCCACTTGCTCCAATGATGTCCAGTACCACTACACTACATTGTAACTTATTGAACTGTAAACGTAGGCTATACCACATATCAAAAATAAGATGATACGCTGACAACCACTTACTTGAGTCTCTGGGACACGACGGACTCGTTCTATCCGAAGGAATGTAATTCATCAAGCAGTAGCAATTCCGGACACAAGCTCCTCCGTCGTGGTAAACGATTGTAGAAAAAGCAATAGGAATCAACCATGCACAAGCTATTTGAATACAAGCCACTCGTTTCGGATTTTTCTTTATCCAATGTCTCAACCTTAAAAGCAAATTGAAACTGTGATTTGAAGTTGGAATATCTTGATGTAGCCAGGGTTGAGAATCGATACCCAAAAAAGTAAAGAAATACTGTAATCGATATTCGATAGTTCACCAAAAAATAAAGAAATAATCGATTTCGATGGTAGTTTAAAAAAGTAAAGAATAAAGAATGTTGTAATCGATATTCGATATTACACTGAGCATTTAGCGGCGTACGCCAAGCATTTTTTGTGATGTCCTCCACATTCATGCGATAACTTACAGACAAACGGCGGACATAGTATATGCGAAGCAACTTTGCTATTAAAAATCTTTTTTTTGTTTTTTTTTTTGGCACAAAAAAAATTGTCGGCAAAAGCAAGGTAATGACGTACCGACGATTAATTATTTTTAATTTAGTGAAGTTAGATAAAGTAACCTGAACAAAAAAAATCGAATGTGGAATCGAATTGCGCCAAAAAAAAAGTAAAGACAAGGCCATATTCGATACTCATTCAAAAAAGTGAAGGCTCCAGTGCATTCGATGAACAAAAAGTAAAGACTATCGCCATCGAATATCGATTACAATCGATTTTCTCCAACCGTGGATGTAGCCCCTGATGACTCTGAATTAATCTTAGTGAAAATAACTAAGTTTATTTCACATTATACAGAAAAATCGATCCCCAATTGCAAATTTAAAAAAACCCAACAGGTTGTTTCGCCGAGAAGCTTTTCAGGGGGGACGCTAAAAACTATAAAATAAAATCTAAAAACAATAAAACACCAAACGATAAAACAATGGGCACTTTCAGGACAAAACTCGAGATTGATTTTGCTATACCGAAATATCTGCGCGGTAGCATAAGAACACTGCAACTAAGTGTAGTTGCTTCGCATGGCTGCAGATTGCAAAACAGGGGTGGAGAGCGGCAGAAAAACGATTGCAAGCGCTTAATTAAGAGTGTGTTGGATTGCAAATATTCAACAGGATATGCAACAGTAATTGAGGGAGACTGCGATATGATGAGCTTGCGTTCTCTGAGTCAGCAGCTACCCGTTAAATATGTCAAATGCGATCGGTTCCAGCAGCGAATCGAACCTGTTACGCAGGATCTGTTATCTGCGCGCGATACCGCGACTCAAGTTTATTAATCAAAACTTGCAACATGTAATTCAATGTCAAAATATCCTTGAAAAGTCGTCTTGTCACGAGACTTATTATCCGCATCACATGTCAGGTACCCATGTACGATTCTCGGTGAAAGCTACATTATTGTGCGTTTGTGCAACGTCGAAAATTGACAAAGCTTGTAATATTCTAGCTCTGGCAAAACTGTGGATTAATTGAAGTATTCAGATATTAATCAAGAAATTAAATTGTTATCTCTAGTCGCAACAAAGAATTTTCATTACAGATCTTGACCGGTCTTTTTGTTACAGATCTTGGCCGTGCCTGTGCGGCAACGCGGTTTGCCGCGTCAAGACTTCGTACAATAGACGTACCTTCTTTATTCAAGTACAACGCGCACCCTTATTTTTTGAGTTAAAATTGGTATACAATTTTTTTTTCACTTTTACTCAACTCAGACCAAAGATAAAAGTAACAACTGCTGTTGAAGACAAGCTGCTTTGACAAAAGGATTTAGGCTATTGAAAAAATGTAGTACGTTGGTAAAGCAAACCACCAGTATGAGCACGATTCACCAGTGAAAATTACAACCATCATTATACCAATGTTATTGAAATATTGCCGTATAAGCTTTTCGTAATTTCATAATTCATTGAAACTCAAAACTTTATTTTTCTCAACACAGCGGAAATGTCCAGCGCACGCTGAGCTGTCGCATGTGCGTAAGCGTTCACGAAATTGACGGCTCGCATTGGTATGGGCAAATTGTGCATGCACGAGCGCACGAACGCGTATTTGATAAAAGCACATAAGCAACAGAGCATTTCTACGATTCTCCAAAATAATTTCTACAAATCTCGTCTATGCACACGCACCCTCAATTTTTGATTGAAAATTAGTGCAAAATTTTGCGCGTTACGCTCGAATAAATCCCATCCAGATGGCTTGAATAAATACGGTTTATAGGCCTACTCTGTTCGTCCCCGAGTTTGTATCTCTGTCATTATCATGCTATGATACTTTGCGCATAAGCTTAATTCAATCTTAAGCTGCAAAAAAAGTGAAAACGCGGAAATGCAATATAGGGAACTTGATTAAAGAACTAAGTTTTCAACTGAACTACCATAACCTTTTTGTCCAGTTTTGAGTGCTGAGCACTTCCTCTTCTCTATTCCATGAAACGTTTTTTTTTATGTTTACCGTTAGTTTCATTAGTTTGTCATGGTAATTCTAGTTCCTGACAGGTTTTGAATTAGTCTATACAACTGTCAACTAAGTTTCGATACCAACAACTTTTACTAAATTAGCTGTTTTTTAAAATTCCGAACAAAAATCCTGGATGATCTTATCATAATACTATGTCGCATTTTTATATTTTGCATTACACACAGCTATTTTTAACAAAAATTAAGTTACTTTGACATTTTTTCTTGTCGATCAGAATTTCCATGCTGAAAAATAGCTTCCTAAGCGTTTTCTCACTTCAAGTCGCAGCACTTCTTGTTTCTAATAAACCATTTTGAATTGTAGATTTTTGACTTTTTTGAAAAGAAATTTGATCAGTGTTTAAAATTGCTTATTTTCGTCTTGTAGATCTGTGGTAGCCCACTAGCCCAATCTGCATTTTAGTTTCTTTGTTTTTATTCAAACCAACACCAACCTGTAGCACAGAGTTTTCTTCGTCCCAATGTCACACGGTTTGAGAGATTGAACCGAATTTCTACTCAGACCTGCCACAGTTCGATGCACTTTGAATGTGTTCTTTTTCATTGCAATAATCATTAATCCGATTCCAACACAGATAACTGCGTAAAATGTTAAGCATTAAAATAGCGCATTTAGCCTAAGCACGTAGACGCGATCATGGGAGCAGGAATACAGCATCTAAGCGTATAAGTCATTTTCAAGTTCCTGGTGTTTATCCCTTACGTGATTTTCGAGAGTGCTCTGCTCCCATTTTTTTAGCCTGAAAGACCTTGTGGCGACAAAATGCAATTTGAACCTAAAATCCGGACGTTTATCCTTCTGATATCAGGAAAAAGATATTGGCATTTGTTGTAGGGCCTACACAAAGTTAGCTTTTTAATTATTGCGTTGCCTGGTAATCGATGTGCGTAGTTTCGACTTTGAAGACAATTGCGGAAATTACATGGGAGAGATTTTGTTGAAGATCAGTTAATACCCCTTTGCATCCAACAATGCTTAAGAAACATTCAATCTTTACAAATCGCGTGTGAGAAAACTCGCAACACGACCTTAGGGTAGCCTAAAGGTTTTTGATATGAAACTAAATTCTGTGATTACGAAAACGTATTCATAGGTTTTGAAATGCGTAGCACGATTTCAGTAATTCAAATAAATTCGTGATCGCTCGCTGTTTCGGTAACCATTAAATAGCTTCGAAAATACTCAAAAATGCGTTTACAACCATAACATCTAGTTTCATTTTATAATTTAAATGGTTACAAATATCGTTATGTGCGAGGGCGAGGGCAGTAAAATTTTTAGCGGGTGTCAGATTTTTGCATAGGAGAGCTATAGTGGAAAAGCCCAATGCCCAATTTTACTGATAACCCTTACATTGTGTCGGCGCTTTTGGTTATGTTGCAAAGATACACAAATTCATGCAAAATCAGCAAAAGCTATGAAAGCAAAGGCTCCTGTTCCAAACAACAGGGGATTAATTGGCAAATTGCCATTCAGGTCTATGGTACTCAGATTAATGTTTGAACCTTACTCCATACCACTCATGGTGCTGTTTCGGCTTTTGCTTATTTTGTATCGATTTTACCTATCCTTGTGGACCAGCCAGAACCACTTGCCCTCTACAGTTTGCCATGTGCATTGTGCTGTCGAATTTTTTTGCCGAGTTTTCGATACGTAAATTACTTAACTATGATTTAATAACAGATAAAAAAATGTCAAAAATTCACACAGCCTGTTTCCCACTATTGGGTTCATAAATGAATCCCTATACAGGCTGCAGCGAGTTCTTAGCATTTTTAATCTGTTATTAAATCATATGCTCCTCGTCGATAAGGTCACGGCGCACTTTTTTTCAAGTGATGACCTCCAAACTTTGACTAAATTACTTACCTAAAAAGAAAACGTAAGTACAGACTTTTAGCGTGAACCAGAAATAAAGAATAGGTGTTGGAATGGATGAATGATCGGAGTTGTAAAGTTCCTCATCGCGGCTGTATCCGAAATATTCCAGATAGGAAATAATTGTTACTACAGCAATCAGGACAAAATTAGCAAACACAAGATTTGCAGCGTAGAGGTTAACAAGGTGCTGCCGCAATTTTCGTCTGAAACAAAAAATTATGATAGCATTTATGAGCTATAGCCTAATGGCGAAGTTGAGGCTGTTAATTTTACTTTCAGATTGCGCTGGGCTTGTGATGGTGCACGTCAAGGAATAGTGCAACCTTAACCTCGTTGCGTCAATCTTCTATTGAAATCGTTTTTGAAGGGATTTCTTCATTTTTTCAATAGTAGCATATATATCATTTTTGCTATAGCAGCTGCGATCGCACTTAATTGCGCTCTGTGTGAAAAGGTCGATCTGAATCCCGCTGCGTTTTAAAATGTCGATCTTCGTGTAAACAAAAGTTATCAGCAATGCCTGCATACGCATTGTTTCGATCAGCTTTTTTTAACCATGGGGTACATGAGCCCCCAAGGGACCAGAAAAGGTGCTTAAAGGAGGCCGTATACAAACACAAATACGGTTATGAGTGTATCTTCTCGCATGTCTACAATTTGCTATTGCCCATTATTCAATTCTTTCAAAGGGGTCGACAAATCTTATTAAAATGTGGCTGATTAGCTCATTTGCTAAGAACATACTATCGGTGCGGAAGGTCTGGGGTTCAAATCCTGGATCGGTAAAATCGGACTGAGTGTCGCCAACGGCTCGCTACCGTCGCGACGTCTTTTCGGAGCTGTGTTGCCCAGGCGCTAAGCCGCAGGGACGGGCCCCACCACTCGTTACATGCTTCGATCGGCGGAATACCGCGAGTATGATGAAGATTTGATTTATTATTCTTGCGGTATTACGCCCAAGCGTGTAACGATTCCGCAGTCCCTAATAATTATGATCTAATGTTATACATCAAAAGCTTGAAGCACTTAATTTAAACCCTCAACGATTCTAAAATACATTTCTTAAACCAATTCTTAGATATCGGGGTTTCCCAGGCTAGTATTCAGCGCATGATTTCCGGGCCATAACCACCTTTTCATTCAGCATTAACGCTAGGCGGAAACGCTAAAATTTTATAGACGCAGAATTCTGAAGACATCGACATTTATGACGTCGCAATAAGCAAGATTATACAATACATCTTAAGTGTTTGCTAAAACGTTTCGACTTACTAAATTTTATAACTACTGTAGAAGTAACTTGAAGGGTTTTTACAGTTTCCTTGAAAAAATGTGAAGTTACAGCTATTTCTGTCGTATTGCATTAAGCTGAAGGTTCAGCAAAAACAAAACTCTGTTTGAACGCTAGTCTAATTTGCGTCAAATATATTTAGTAAATGCTATTCACAGTTACACACATGCGAGGCCACGTGATTTGTCTACATGTCAGCTTACAAGTGACGTTTTCGCGAGGCGAGGGAGGTCATGGGTTTGATTCCAGGGCTGATCAAATCGGACACAGTGTTGCAATAGCGTGCCACCGCTGCAATATTTCTTTGTAGCAGTGTTGCAGGCACGAAACCGCGGAGAAGGCCCCATCACTTGCTGCGCGCTTCGGCGAAATACCGCCAGAATAATGAAGACTTGATTTCTTGATTTTTTTGGTCGTTTTGTTTCAGACTTCTTTCCGTCCGGCTGTGCTATATAGCTCTGTACCTTTCTCATCTTAAAAATGACGATAACTAGTTGGTTTTTAGTGAAGGTGCAGATATGTTGGTTTACCAAATCTTCGTACCTGTGTTTTAGGTTTTTTACCAAGAAATTTTTTGTAAGCTTATATTTAGCACAAGTTCTGCTTCCTATTAAACGAATCGAAAAAACGTAACAATGAATTTACCTGTAAATAATGAGAGATAAGCATAAGAAAAGGTTAATGGCTGCTGACGTCGTGGCTACACTCATTTCAACAAAATGATAAGTTCGGTTGCTGGCTATGCATTGCACTTCACCGCTTCTGAAATAAAATGTAAAGCTTATTTGGCAGTTGCATTTTTTGCTCACACTCTGAGTTATAGACCTAAGACCTAATACCAAAACGAGCGTTATCTATACCATAGATGATTTCGCCAAAAACATTGTCTGAATTTGGGGTATGAAACCTGGTAGGGCGTATTAACGGGGGGGGCGTTGTGCCACGCTCCCGCCCTATATTTGACTTCGCATTTTAGTAAAAAAAGAACTGATGTGCTAAGTGACGGAAATATAGCAGACTTTTGATTGCTTTCGCAGTTTATGCACCCTCTCCCCCTTGTTAAAATTTCTTGCTACGCCACTGAAACCTTGGCACTCTTGTATCAGTATAGTCAAGTCCAGCATTCCAATAACTTGCGATTGTTGCAGCTGTTTTCCCAATTACATCTTTACCTATACGCTGAATCGAAGAGACGGTATTGTACGCTTCTGATATGGCAAAACGTAAATATCAAGAAGCGCAAGTGTGGCGTGGTATCATTTTTTTCAAGCAACATATTACAATAGCAGAACCAAATTAGTTTTGCAGGTTTTGCGTAAGTAACAGTTTATAAAAAATTTTTCAGAACTATCTTCACCATGCCACCGACATGTTCGCTTGTGGAATCTTTGCAACAGTGACATGAGTTTTTCCATACATTTTTAAGGCGAATATTTTGATCGAAACAAACCGGTGCAAGCTGGTTTTATTAAAAAAAAATTTTTTTTTGACTGTTTTAGAAACTGCGTTCAGTAACAACCCGAATATCCTATATTGAACAATCACAACCTTCTATTTTTACGAAATTAACCGTAGGCCTATTCGTTCTCTGCTTGTGAAGTCTATTATGGGACCTATGTAGAATGAATAATACACGTGGGCGCATGTAATATGATATAAATGTCATAAAATTTACGCAATTGCATGATACAACCGGGAAACACTTCGACCAATCAGAAACGGCTACGTCATAGTGACGTAAAGATGATTCATATCCGCACCAAAGAAGTTCTACTTTTTCTTACGAAATTACAATATGCTAGAGAGCTGTTACGGAAGTATTTGAAATTTCCTCATAATGGAAAAAATTATTTTTAGGCGCAAGAAGTATTTTTAATGTTTATTCTTTAATAGTAGCTGGAAAACGTACTTTTGGACTCTCCAAGCAGCGCAAGCCTACGTGATGGAGGAACACAATGCATTTGTTTTACACCAAAGACTATTGAAGATAATTGCATTTTACAAGGAGGTTGATGTATAGAAAAAACGGGAAATTCGCAATTTTCAGCTCAAAATATAAATAATAAAATTTGCAACCTTAAATTTTTTTCGTTTTTCTAACTACCCAGTGTTATCAAACTGTCATTTGTATTTTTCTATTCACATAACTACAGCTTAGCAAAAATTCGCATTTTTTCAGTAAAATAAAATAAAATCTCTCAAATTTTCCGTTCCACTATAGTTCGTCATGTTTATCACACTTAATTTAAGGTGCAGTCACACAAGACGTTTTTGCAACCAATTATAAACAACAATTTTGTTTGCAGACAAAAGTATTTTGATTTCGAAACTGATTTCACAGGTTCGAAACCTAGGCAGGTCACTTTTACAAATCTCAATGCTGGTTTCAAAACCTGTAAAAACGTTCGCAATTATCAAAATAAGTTTTGTTCTTAGTCGCAACATCCATTGCCTGCAAATAGCGTAGCCATTGGTTGGTCATATTTTTGTTTATCCTCTATATTTGGCACTGCTGTGAGCAGCTCCTACTATTCGCCATGTTTCCACATCATATATGCATATTATAGGCTTATTTCCGTCATTTGCACTGTTTTATTATAGCAAACAAACAACATTAATTTTCTTTCTGAGCACATTTTTTTATGATATCATCTGCAAATGTTATTAGAAGTCTTCAGCCTGTTGGTTGAACCAAGTTTTTTGATTTTGAAGCAGAAGCTTTAATTCAGTGTTTACGTACTAGCCTAATTAGAAAATCTTCAAGATACTGTACATAAAATTATGTTGTTTTAGCCTAATATGTATCTCCACGCAACTCGAGTACCGTACGGACTATATAAAGAGCATTGTCAATAAATTGCTTTAATTGTTTTGTTTCTTCATGAATAAAGCCCACCGGACTGTAAAAAGCAAAGGCTTTTGACAAGTACCGTAAAAACTTCATTAAAAAAAATTCAATGTTTTAATGGCAATAAAGCTTAAAGCACTACCTGGTCCATACGTTAGGCGCACCGGCTTATAATGCGCACGATCAATTTTCCATAAAAAAAAATAAATAAATAAATAAATAATAAGATTTTAACGTGCGCCTTTTACGGTAATAAAATGTTACTTGATACCACGAGCAGTATAAACTTGCGAGTTGCATATGGGGCGCCGTTTGTAAACACTGATTTGTGCGACGATTTTTTGTTTATTTAAATAAATAATCACTTTAAACAAATGATCAAAGATAAATAAACAAAAATAAATATACAAAAACAAATAATCAAACTTTTTTGTTTATTTATTAAATAGTCACTTTATAATAAATAGTCAAAAAAGTTTGTCTATTTATTTTTGACTGTTTATATATGTCTTTTTATTTTTGTGCAATCATTTTCTATCTATGTTAATTATAAATTTTCAAAAATAAACAGTCAAAAAAAATTACGCACAAAACAGTGAAAAATAAATAAACAACAAATGTTGACTATTTATTTCACGTCCATAAAATGAAGCATGGTGGATGCTGATTGGATAAAAAATTGTTTAGTCATTTTCTTTGCCCGGGAATGCTGGTAGTGTGGAATGGAATCTGTATTTGGTAAAAAGGTAGGCAAGCCGGGCTGTTCTTCGGCTGTTAGTGGGTTTAGTTGCGCGTCTCATCATTAACAACAGGAACATCAGGGTCAAATTGTAAGCTGAAAAAACTGGAAAACAAGCCTAAACACTTTGCATAGAAAAGCACAAGCTGTTAACTGGTTAAACAATTCCAGTCTTATGCAGCAGTGCAGTTATACTACTTTGCTTCATGAGAAAACTCTGAAACGTTTTTGCCTCGGTTGCTCCTCTTTTTTTCTTGAACTGTCTTACAATTGTCAATGACGATACTGACTCCCCTATTTCCTATTGTCAATGATGAGACGCGCAACTAAACCCACTAACAGCTGAAGAACAGCCCGGCTTGCCTACCTTTTTACCAAATACAGACTCCATTCCACACTACCAGCATTCCCGGGCAAAGAAAATGACTAAACAATTTTTTATCCAATCAGCATCCACCATGCTTCATTTTATGGACGTGAAATAAATAGTCAACATTTGTTGTTTATTTATTTTTCTCTGTTTTGTGCGTAATTTTTTTTGACTGTTTATTTTTGAAAATTTATAACATAGATAGAAAATGATTGCACAAAAATAAAAAGACATATATAAACAGTCAAAAATAAATAGACAAACTTTTTTGACTATTTATTATAAAGTGACTATTTAATAAATAAACAAAAAAGTTTGATTATTTGTTTTTGTATATTTATTTTTGTTTATTTATCTTTGATCATTTGTTTAAAGTGATTATTTATTTAAATAAACAAAAAATCGTCGCACAAATCAGTGTTTACAAACGGCGCCCCATAGTTGCAACCATTGCTTAGACGCTGCTAGTGGCGCCACCCAAGGTCTCTTATCGCTCGCTCCCTCTGGTTTGCTTCGATGCGCGATAAAAGCCGTAGTCGGTCAAACTTCCCTAAAGAAATTTACGTTTTTTTGATGTATCACCTAGGGGCCACCGTCCGAAATATGCGAGCGTCTCGGTGGCATTTTTATGTAGTGTAACCATACATATGTAATTACTACAACTACATTGCGCATGGCGCGAGAAAAAGTGTAACAATGTGAAGCTACGATCCACCATCTTGAAATTACCCGCTTAGACAAACGCCCCATATCTTTTATAACGTAAAAACCATTAAAAGTGTTACAAAAAATATTATAACTTTAGTTATGCTTGTTGGATTTTAAAAATTTCAACTGGATCGTGAAGGTTTTGATTTTAACTATCGTTTTAAACAAATTTCAAGAAAATTGGTAGAGTTTTAGGCACTTTGTATGGTAAGTAAATTGGACATAGGCAATAATTTTTGAAGCGGTTTTTAAGCTGATAGCATTTCTTGCTATTTTAAAGCGTAAATGTAGCGTCGATTTGCAAAAAGTTGTCATTTGTTTCAAATAAAAGAAGCTCAATCACAATAATTTAAACTTCAATATGAAATTAGTTGAGCTATTGGTCATGGTTTTCCAGATCTAAAAGTTTTTTCGCTGGATTGCATAGATTGTTTTAAACCTCATGTAAAAGTAGGTTTTACTGTATAGAACAAGATTTTTACTGCTTAAGGCGGAGGCTTATTGCTATCGAAAAGGTTCAAAAATATGGAAAAAATGTATACATCGAAAACATTTTTGAAAGTGGCTGGTGGAAAGATGCATACCCCTCATCCTACCCTCCCTAGCCATAGGCTAAGCTACAGAAACCATCAAAAGAGTCTGGCATATTTCAGTCACTTGGCACCATTGACTTTATTCTTTTTTACTAAAAGGCAGAGTCAAAAGGGGCCCTATGGCACTATAGCCCCCTCCCTTAAATACGCTTTTGAGACAGCCGTTTAACGTTGAACGCGCAATCTGGTTGTAGTATTACGTATCTATGAATGTAACCCAACACCGGCAAAACTTCGCTTTTTTCTGACAAAGCGTGGGTTTATAAACGCCATTATTTGTGAAAACGGCGCGACTTCTCTGTAGCTCGAGCGCAACGAGAACAGGGAAGCGCAACACTTGTTTTGGGTTCGATTCTCGTCGCGGCTTCGCTTGTGACATGTGGATAACAATCGTGTTCGTGAAGACAGGCAAATATAATACCACTGCGAGATTCTGCTGGTGTTGGGTGCATTACATAAATGTGCGTCCCGAGCCGCTGCTGTCGTTAATAAGTCGCCGGTTAAGCGAACTTAAGTATTAGCCACTTAGCCTAGTGCTTTAATGCTCGTTTTGCAGTTGAGGGACTTCTTCTATATTTGGTCAGTTCATAAGAAAACTGTAAATTGTGTCCATTGTCACACAGCTTGCCGGCAAATGTATTTTACAAAAAAAATTAATGAAGAAGTAGCATAACGCTATAGGTACCAGCGCTACAAAACTTTGCTGTTAAGTTAAGCCTTACAACGTTTACTTTTTAAATGTTCGCTAAAAATGCTGATGAATGGCTGCGAACGCTACTTCGATTCTAACCGCCGAGAAAATTTCAACTACGGTCTTTAGTTTTTAATTATAGTCAGTGATGTAGGCCTAGTTAAGACCATTATCTACAAGATCAAGACCTTGTAAATTTTTCAAGACCAAGACCGTCTTTGTCAAGACCAAGACCTTTGATTTTTTTCAAGACCAAGACCACAAAAATGGGATAAGAATTAACAGTTTATCACTTATCACTATTTTCTATAACAACAACAAAAAAACGGGCAAAATACATACAGAATACTAAAAGAAATAAGAACAACACAATCACATAGACGCTGTTGGATGCTTTTTCTTGCTGTCCAGGATCACTTAAATTTTTACCAAATGCTTTTTAGTTCTTTCGGTCTTAAGACCAAACTGAATGGTCAAGAACAAGACCGCAAATGGTCAAGACCAGACCGTCTTGGCCAAGACCAAGCCTTAAAAAATGGTCTTAAGACCGAGACTGGTCTTAAGACCTTCATTAACAGCTTAGATGGCCGAGTGGTATGGAGCGTCTGTCTCTTGAGCTGTAGACTCGGGTTTCATTCCGAGTCGGGTTAAACCAATGACTTTAACATTGGTATTCACAGCTTCCCTGCTTGACGTTCAGCATTGAAGGGACAGTGTGGAGAACAAGCCGGCAAGTTTACTTGTTGTGCCGTTGGGAAAGGCACTTAGCGGGATTCCCCCATCTTGGTGTGGTAGACAGATGGCCGGCAACTCCTAAGCGAGCTCGTATAGCGCATTGATCGCTTTCTCGTGATAGGAAGATAAATATGCAACTAAACATAAATATATAACATTGATTAATTATAGTTGAAAAAAATTTCTACTTACAAGTTCACTTGAGTGGCAGGATTTTCTGCGGAACCATTCATATTTAATATTTTTAACAACCTGCAGACACAAAAAATTCTTAAAAGTTACAACATCGATTTGAGTTTTGACACTCATCAGGCTGCACGGCCTTGACCTTGTAATTTAAACGGTCTAACTCTCACAAACTAGGAAAAACAAACGTTCAGTTTAAGTTGGGTTAAAAGCAACTGTCGCGTCTACTATGTGCAACTAAGGTTATGCTTCCGGTATTTCGCTGTACACTTCCATGTCAGAGAATAGGTAGTAGGCTATACAGCTTTAGCCAAAACCACTATGTTTATTCTGTTTTGACTAAATAAATGCTTTTGTGACAAAAAAGCGCTCTACGATTGGGAGCCGGGGTCTTTAACAAGTAGGTCATCTATCTTTTTTCCTGTTGACGTACTAGCTAGCTTATAGGCTATCTACCAGTTTTTTGAACGCTGGCTGACTGTTTTAGCGCACCACTGCCGCTCAAAATCGGCTTGATTTTTTGCAACACCACTCTCCGGCTCGTATGAGTCATATGCTAGCGCTGGCTCCTCAAAAAAAAACAACTTTGCAAACGTTTTCGTCAAACTTCTAGTACCGGTAACGGTAGAACAGCACGCTCATAATTTAACAAATAACTAAATAGCTAAGCTAACTCTTATTTAATTCAGCCATTTTGATATAATAAAGTGACTAACATACTGTAGATTGAAATTTCAAAATTGAGCCTCGAAAAAGCTCCCAAAAGCTGTGATATAAAATATATTTATGTACTGCAAGATTAATACGAATTTTAAAAAATGTGTAAGTTATGCTTGAGAACAGTTTCACGTAATTCTGTCTAGGGATGTGCCGAGTCGAGTCCGAGTATTCGGCCGAGTAATAAGGCATTACTCGGACTCGGCCGAGCCCGAGTATTAATTGATACTCGGCCGAGTATTAAACCTTTATCATTTTGACCTTTTTTTTGCTTTTTATCCGAATTTGAGTCGAAATTAGGACTTCTACGGACGTGATGACCTTTTTTTTTGCTCTTCACCTGATTTTGAGTTCATTTTGACGTCGTAGATACTCGGATTCGGACTCGGCCGAGTAAATGTCGTGAATACTCGTTACTCGGCGAGTCCGAGTAATTTTCCTTGAGGCACATCCCTAATTCTGTCCTGATTGTATTATTGTGGCCGATTCAATTTACTGGTAACTACTTTTTTTCACATCTCTTTTTCTCTGTCGCTCTTGCTGCAAACTTGCCAATGGAAGCTATAATAGGCTACGCTAAAGAATCTGACTAGGGCTAAATACTGAACTATCGAAGTTACTAAAAAAGCATTTTCTTAAATCCTGTCATGTTTCCAATGTAGCTTAAACTGCAACTGTAGAATGTAAATTTCATAGTTTGAAAACCGCTTTGCAGTGTAACCATAACCTAGTTAATGCAGCTCATATCGACGCCCTAATTGACTTTTTATCCTATTACTTCGCATTCCCATCGTGCAGCTGTCTATAAAATAAATGATAGCTTGTGCTCTAGTGAACGCATGCACCGCACGCTCGATGCCAGACATGCGTGGAAAGCGTCACAATGTAATTTAACTTTATCTCTACTAAAAATAGGCAGTTTTCACTCAAATAAGTGAGCATGACATTATTCCGAAGGCTTTTAAGTAGCTGTTACAATTACGAAATTAATCAGTCGCAATTTTTTGTACGAAAACAACTAGTAGCGTTCCTAGAATTGGTATCACTTCTCTTTTTTGCAACATTTGAGAACTGAGATTTTTATTATAAATTTAGCCCAAATGGTGTTGCTACCTAAAGGCCTGGAAACATCCCACTTGTAACCCTATAGACTTAGTTAAAAACAAGAGCTTTTATACTAGATACAACGGTTATGCAAACATTGTTTTGTGATACTAAATCAACTTATTGTACTCGAGTTATTATGCCGAAGCGTGTAACGAGTGGCGGGACCCATCTCCGCCGCTTAGCGTCTGGCATTGGGCAAGACAGCTCCGAAAAAACGTCGCTGCAGTGGCGAGCCGTTGGCGACATTGTGCCCGATTTGACCGGCCCGGGAATCGAACCCTAGACCTCTCGCTTTATCACTTACTTTGCGTTCCAATGTTTTTACATTTTGCTGCTAAGTTTGATAGAATTTTAACATAACCATATTTTAGAATTTTTATTACGTCACAAAAGCTCTTCTTTTCATTACACTTTTTTTGTTATCATCGGGCTTTCGTGGAATTTTGTCTGCATTTTTGCAGAGTCAGGATTTAATAAAATTGCTTGCCGATATGGTTATGACGCAGATGGAAATCGGGTTACTCAGCAAAAATTAATTACCGACGACTTACTGGTACAGGCTTGCTGGCCTAATGAGCGAAAATGAAACCGCCACACAAACCTTTCGAAAAATATTGCGTCAAAAGTAATGGTTTTTCCGGAAAGAAGGGATATTTTTGTAAGGTTATTTTCATTACCAAGTTTTGCATTCACAACACATCGCAAGTATCTGTAAGTAGCATACTCTAGGTCGTAGTGTAGTTGGGATAGGTAGCGGGGTTGCGCGTTTTCTCATGACTGCTGAGTATGCTACTTACAGATACTTGCGATGTGTTGTGAATGTAATGCTTTTGCTCAGTCAACTGTCCGTTTCATTTACTTTCAAGTTTATAAGTATATTGCTGTTCAAATGTATCTAGTTCTTACGTACAAGACATTCATAATTACAACGTACACGGCGTGTGGCGCGCCGTTTGGAAAAAACGATTTTGTCCGACTTATTTTGCGCGTGTATTTTGGTTCGACTTAGAGTACATTTTGTCCGATATATAAGTAGGATATTTCCAATATACAGTACATATCGGACAAACTATGGTTTAAATAAGCTCAAAAAACATGGTTCACAAAACGAATAGTTTTTTTCCAAACGGCGCCCCATAGTCTATTCTCTCCAATATAATCGTCATTCGCAAGTTCCAAAGGTGGAATGTTGACGCTAATATCGCATGACTTTCGGTAGTACGGCTAAGAACGAAAGAGCATGAAGCCTGCTTATCTTAATTAACGCACTTCCAAATATCTTTGCTGTCATCCAAGTTCTAAAACTACTGATTTTAAGCTGCTACCTGTATTTCACCTATCACAATTTTATTTTGATTCTTGCAGTGCTTTTGTGGTAGCTAACCTTACATAATCATAGCCTTGCTCAGTACAGCTTCTTGCGCTTGATTGCTGGCCCGCACATATCAAAGTATGCAGTAGGCTGAATGTTTTTGCTTAATTTGTTAGAAGGCTCATGAGAATTTCCTGCTCTCGACTCAAGAAAGGGAACTTTCATCTACGTAATCTTTTTTGTTTTCTACAACAACGTGACGGCTACTAACCTTGTTCCGTGTCAATTTTACAGACGCATGCTTACTCTCACGTTAATGACGAAATGCAGCCCTAAAACTACCTGACACGTTCTGAAACAATTTTGGACTCGTGAAGCGTAGAAACTGAGTCCGCAGAAACGTGTTTTTGTTAGCTAGCAGTTACCGCGCGCAGGTTGCAGATTCTAATCTACGTGTTATGTATTGAGGGCAGGTTTCGATTCAGGGTAGGAGACAATCGCATTTGACATATATAACCAGATGGCAGCCGACTTGGAGAGCGCAGGTCACTTTTCAGTCTCCCTCCATTACTGTTGAATTTTCTGTGCAATATTATTTGAAAGTAACCTCAGTTATTTATTGATTACTCATATATTTTCAATGAAGACTAAGGGGACCAATAAAAAGCCCCCCTTCCCCTTGAATTTTCAGATAAACATATTAGTACAATTTATCGGTACTGCGATACGTCAAGAGAGGCACAAAACTAACTGTAAAATGAGCGTAATTTGGATTTTCAGCCCTTCCAACAACTTTTTTGGATCTGCAAAGCGTAACTTGCCGCAGTGAATATTTTTCTTAGAGAAAATAAGGCCTAATTTATGAGAGTAGTGACTCCCCCCAAAAAGCTGCAACACTGGTGGTCAACGTCGATAAATTTCACTCTTTAAATATTAAAGATGTTGTTTCTTGTCAAAAATATATTTTTAAGTTTTCCATAGTGAACTACTGGGTACCGGTAATTGAGAAGCAACAGTAGGCCTATACAGTAAAATGCATACCTTGTATGATTTTGTGAATAGGTTAGTTTGCAACTAAATTGCATGTTGATGTTAGTAATATAAACTAAAACGCATATCGACCATTGGTATGATATTTCTGACGTAAATATGACGTCACGAAACTGTTTTTACTACAAGCGACTCGACTCACTAATTAGTAAGACCCAATTTTTATGTTTATAACAACGCAGTCATACTCCTTTGCAAGAAGTGATTAGACTATGTCAAAATACTAAAGATCGAAGCATGCTGTTGCTCAAGTATTACTGTACTGTACTTGCAACTTCTAATCTGAAGTTTTAATTGTTTTATTTTTTTGATTGTCTTCGCATCAACTGTAACTTGTCTAAAAAAACGTTTCTGCGAAGTATAGTACGCGTTGATTCACAGTTTTCCTTCCTAACGCGCTAAAAACAGCATCATCAGCTCGAGATCAAAAAATAATAAAAACAATCTTCTGCAAACGTTGGTTACTTCAGATACTTCTAGCTAATTTTGGTAAGGCGTTAGCTTCTCTTTGCATTCTTTTCGTCGCCTTGCAAGTAGGCTACTTATTAGGGTATTTCGAACCGCAGCACCTTTTGCTGTGTATAAAGTAAAAGCATCTTTCTCTACGATATCTATGAGTAAAAGCAACTCCGCTTTTCTCTTTTTTGCTTTGCAAGGCATGACGTGAACAATTATAGACCTATTAGTTTGCTCCCAGTTTTCTCAAAAATCTTAGAAAAGTTAGTATATCGGCGCCTTTTAAGTTTCTTAACCAGACAAAATTTTTTTCATGAAAATCAGTTTGGCTTTCGAAAAAATTATTCCACCAGCCACGCAGCCACGTTACTAGTTGAAAATATTACTAATGCATTTGAAGAAAAGAAAAAAGTTATTGGTGTATTCCTGGATTTGTCTAAAGCCTTTGATACTATAGATCAGGGGTGGGCAATTACTTTTCTGAGTGGGCCGGTTACAGGAAATGAACTAGCTTACTGGGCCGGAGACTCAAAACTTAATACAGAATTATACGGTAATCAAAAAAGAATTTATTTACCAATAACTAGCATAACTGCCAGTGCACACAACAATACAGCTAGCATACCAAGTGACACAACGATTAGTGGGACTGATGTAGCCTACTGCATGTGCCCAAAAGTTTGTCTAAATCAGGCTTGAAGCTGCTTGTACTGACTCTAAAGACAGCTTGTAGATTTGAATCCGTTAGCAGAGATCGGTTTTTGCTTTTGTTAATCTTCATGCTTGAGAATGTTTGCTCGCATATGTTTGTAGATGCAAACACCACAAACATTTTTCTTGCAAATTCTTTGAGATTTCTGAATTTTTCTGGGTGAAGCGATTTATAAAACTCAATCAAAGACTTCTTTTCAAAACTACTTTTTAAAGCATTGTCAGCTCGGAGATAGATGAGCTCCACCTGTAACTCAGTGGCTACCGTTTCAACAGAACACGAGAATACCGAATACCGATAAGAGTTGGAAACATTTTTCACCGCTAAATCAACTTACAGTCACGTGACTTTATCCTTGCTTTATCACGGACGCTGAGAACGATGAGTGAGACCACTGTATAGTAACATGGGTACACTGTGGCCTACATACAGTACATCAGTAGCACAATCATTTTGACTACCATTATATGATTGTGACGTCACAGAACACCACAAACTTAAACAGACTCTTCACAATATAATAATGTATTGATTTTAATATTGCTTTTAGCAACGCTTTAATTTATACTCTTTTGGTAAGCAACACAAATTAATATCCGTGAAAGTTATAATAGTGGTTTCAGCAGGCACAAGTGGGCCGGATAAAACGCTTCAGTGGGCCGGATCCGGCCCGCGGGCCGTAATTTGCCCACCCCTGCCATAGATCATAATATTTTACTTCGTAAACTACAACATTATGGTGTAAGAGGTCTGCCCTTAGACTGGTTTTCCAGCTATTTAAGTAATCTCTTTCAACAAGTTTTGTGTAATAATCATCTATCTGACAAATTATTATTAAATTGTGGTGTTCCTCAAGGTTCTATTTTAGGACCACTACTTTTCTTGATGTACGTTAATGACTTTTCTAGGTGTATTTCAACTGGTAAAACTATAATGTTCGCAGATGATACTAACTTATTTTTTAGTGATAATTGTTATAACCAGCTGTTTCGAGTGGCCAATGAGGAACTGATTAATGTAGATCACTGGCTTACGGCTAATAAGTTGTCACTAAATATCAGCAAAACGAATTACATTGTGACTATTAAATAAAGTCTCTTCAGTGGTGCTTAAAACTTCAAATCCATGAAGTAAATCCATCAACATACAATGCATTCAACCTAGCACCTTTAAAGGTTGCTTCTATATCAAACTAAAGTTTTTGGCCCCAAACAACGATACCCAATGAAAGAAAATATAACCACTAATCCACATGCATGCGCAGACACAGTGCCTGCCTTGTCCCCCGCTTTTTCACGGGCGAACGGGTTGGGCAGAGAGGTTTTTTGTAGGTTTTGGTAACTGGTATAGTTACAAATTTTAAACAAAAAATTCCTTCTCAAATTACCGGGAAAATAATGTTTAAACCAACCGGACTTTTCTATTCTTATCGATTGTTTACAGTGAATCTGTGACATCGTAATCCAGCCTGTATTATTTTCTTGAAGGTTTTATTTCAAATGTTCTACCTTGAGCAGAACGAGGAGAGGCTTAGATTAGGAGTGTGTAGTTCTTTTGAAGGTTAGAATTTTTTTTTTTTTTTTTAGGAAGGTGGGAGGTTGCTATGCTGCACTGATGAGACCATAATAAGGTCGAAACGCGTCTGCAGCTGCAAATTAGTGGGTTGCCATAGGGGCTTATAGTGATGTGGGTTAGTTAGGCTACCGGGAACTTAGTTGTGGATTAGTGGTTATATTTTCTTTCATTGGGTATCGTTGTTTGGGGCCAAAAACTTTAGTTTGATATAGAAGCAACCTTTAAAGGTGCTAGGTTGAATGCATTGTATGTTGATGGATTTACTTCATGGATTTGAAGTTTTAAGCACCACTGAAGAGACTTTATTTAATAGTCGAAACGTATCCCGTCTGGTGCAAAAGAATTACATTGTGTTTCGTACTCTGAATAGCAAACTGCCTAGAAATCTTCCGAGTTTAAAATTGCGTAATAATAATTTAAAGAGAGTGAGTAACGTTAGTTTTTGGGTATTATACTTCATGAGCATCTATCATGGAAACCGCATATGGAAGTGTTATTGCAAAAAATTAGATTAACGACCAGCGTTGTAAATAAAATTAAGAGCCTTTTGAACAAGCAGATTCTGTTTACACTTTACAATTCGTTGATCAAAAGTCACATTCAGTATTGTATATTAATTTGGTGCAATGGAAATAAGACAATGGTGCAAAGACTTCAAAGTGCGGCGAATAAATTCGTCCGGTTAATTTTCAAACTAGATTTAAGAGAGAGCGTTAAAGATTCAATGCAGCAACTCGGCATTCTGACTATAAATCAATTGGCTGAACTAGAAACCGCTAATTTCATGTACAAGTATTTGCATAATAAACTGCCAATAGTTTTTAACGGATTGTTAGATAAAAACACAATCAGTGAAAAAACACATGATACGAGAAGCCAATCAAAGCTATTTCCCCTATGCCGACGCATAGAGTTAACCAAGCAATCAATGAAATATAGAGGTCCACGTACTTGGAATGCTATCCCGATATCGGTTAGAGAAAGTAAATCACTCAAATCTTTCAACAAGCTGACTAAAGCTCATTTAATGTCTCTTAAGTAGCGACTATTGTTTCTAAAGCTCATGATACGTATGCAATCAAGGCCTCTCTCTGCTCTTTGCTTTTGTATACTGCAGATTAAGAAATTTCTGAAGGGTTGAAGAGCAGTGTCGAAGAAATCGGAACGTGATCAAAGTGTGAAGTATTCCAAATTGACGAAGCTACAATCTTAAAAGGAATGAAGCAAATCAACTGACTTTTTCCACCAAAATCTGTTACACACTAGGCCTAATTGCATTGCGTTTGCAGTTTCTTGAGAGTAAAACGTGAATTATGAAATTTTGAAGTGCTGGCAGTTTGGCCTAGCCCATCCTCGCTTGGGAAATGTGTAAATTTGTCTCAAATGCTTGGCACATGTTGCTTGCTTTCTCCAAATTTGTCTTTATTACACAATTTTGTTTGATTTCTTTTTGGCTCATAAGCTATATTATGCTCCAGGTGCAGCGACCATGCTTCTTTTAGTTTTTAAATTTATCGCAGGGTTGTATATTGCATGCTTTAACGGTTCGCGTTTTGTCGCTGTTACCTTTTTTTCGGCCGAATGTCGTGATATGCGTTGTTTCTATGTACTTTGATGGTCGTTGAATAAAACACACTACTACTACTACTACTACTTTTCAGTTCAACGAAACTTGTGTTCATGCGTATTTTGAACACTTGCGGAACATTACCTTGACCCCTTGCAGAACATTACAATTAGTAAACAATTTTACAAGTGTATGTTATTCATATCGCATTTGAGCTTTGTCATTGTTCAGTCCACTAGTTCCATGATCAGTGACGTACGCAGGTTTTTCAGTGGGGGTGGTTCAGTGACGTCACATCGTTATGACGTAAAGATACTATTACAGTAGTTCAGAGGTATTAAAGTGTATCGGTTTGTAACGTTTCTAGTCTAAATTATTGTGCAATTGCAGCTAACCATGATCAAGCAATGTAATGCAATAACGAAGGAAACAATCCAAATATTTCATTCGCACTTTTGCTTGATTCTTTGCTCTTCATTTAAGGAGAGAAAAGGTTTCACAGAAACTCAAGCAGTCAAAGCCGTGGTTAAAAGCTTACTGAAAAAATTTTAGTTGACACCATTTTTGGGCCATATAAAGGTTATTTGACTAAAGTAGGCTAGCTTTCGCAACTTCACAAACAAGATGTAGCCAGGGTGGTAAAACAGGCAATTGCTTCCCTTTAAAAAATCTTTTTTCGAGAACCAACATTGGTATAAACAAACAACGCATATAAACCTTAATATAAACATGAAATATGCACTCATCATCAAGGGGCAGATCCCCCTGTCTTGAAAAGCGAAGATAGTGGAGCGTGAGAAAAAACTGCCCTCTTTACCGAAACATGTTTAAACTAAAATAAATTACGCGCGAGAGGAATCTCTAATCATGCGATTAAGGTCAAAAACAGCGTCGACATTATCTAAGCATTTTTCACCCAAATCACAGCGTCGATATCATCAGATACTCTCAAGCACATAATCGGGTGTCTGGGAAACGGAGCCCTACAGCTCCTGAAGCAGCTACGGTGCGTAAAAAAAATTTTGCCTACCCCCATTCCGCCCCTGGGCCTCTTTAAATTTTTCGTTGGTCTGGTCTTGCTTGGCAGTATTTTTATTTCATTTTTAACATTTAGGGCAGTGTCACTTTAGATTTTCACATTTTAATGATTTTTCAACAAACCGGCCGGTTTTCAACAAGCTACAGGGCCGAGCCCGCCACGCGCTACCACACTGAGGCACTACAGCGTGTTTAATGAAACGAGTACAGTGAAGTTTTGATTTGATTTTTTAAAAAAATTTTTGTGTGCAGCCGTTGGCGACTCTGTGCCGATTTGACCGTCCCGGGAATCGAACCAAAGACCTTCCGCACCGATAGCGTGCGCTTAGCAACTGAGCTAACGGCCAGTACCGGCCCAGAAATCGAATCCGAAACCTCCAGCGCCGAAAGCGATGTCTTTAACTACTACGCCAACGGGCTGGTTTGGTTAACTCAAAATTATGATATCGCAAGGGGAACATCTGCCAGCGTTGCAACCATTCTCTTCCAACAATGCCTTCTGCGTTGAAACGTTGTCTTGTCCAGCCATAGCTGATGGGAACAATAGCTTTATGACATCACAACACGAATCCAACTTCAACAGAGCTCATTGACCTTATCCAGGTTTGCATTTTGAGTTAGTCATTACTTCATCCGCAACGCGCCACAAGTTTGACAAGCGGTATTACTGCATCGCAATGAAAGTTTCTCAATATTATATAAGTTAGTAAAGAAGTTGGAGAGCACAGAAAAACATGTCGGCAATCTTGGTATGAAAAAAGGCGGATCGTTTCAAAGAGAGGTTTTCATTTCTTTTCCAATCGTCAATGGGGGGTTTGAACCCCGAAATCTCCCCCGTGCGTACCCCACTGTCCATGATCCTTTGTTTTTTTAGCTCTGAGACTGGGTTTAATTCCTAGCCGGGCTACGAGTAAATAGGCTGCCTGTTTTTTGTGTGCACACTGCACAAGCTGCTAAAATAGAATTGGGAGCAATTTACTTACTGTACTTCATCTTCGAAAATCTGGCATTTGACTTGTTTGCTGAATATTACCAGTAAGCTATCCTGTAAAACAATATTTAAGAAACTAATATCCTTTTACAAAAAAGTTATCAAGCCTACGGCAAATCACAGCTGAATCCCGTATTATGTTTTGCAACAATGCAGTTTGGGACCTAACCTGCTCGTTACTTTCCTGCATACCTCGTGCTTTGTGAACTAAGCATAACTCTTTTGAGCTGAGACATGTTCTCACACCGCCTTCGCGAGTTGTAGATTGAATTTCCGTTCGGGCTTTTTTTTCGTGCTCGCGCCTCATATAGTAATGCACGATTATTGATGATAGATCTTGGCTTTCATAGGACTGAAATTGCAAAGTTATTTAGTCATGTCATTGGCAGTAACTTGGTGTATGTTTATATGATGCGTTGAAAAAGCTTGGCATGCATTTTCCAATCCAGCAGACATCTTAATTTATCGTCTCTGTGAGGAATTTTTCACTTTGTACTCTTGAATAAATTATTGCAGTAGGCCTCTTTTATTTTTTAGACCTTGCAACGTAAAGACAATTTTGTTGATCGGTTTTTCAACTTTTTTGTTTGAAACTCGCTGACGAAGAATAGCCATTGGTGGCGGAAGCGGGATGGGGGGGAGGGGGGGGGCCCTGGCTCATCCGCTTTTTTTTCAGGGGGGGGCCTAATTTACGCGTTTATTTCTGCGACATTGCCTCTGTATGAATGTGTTTGAAACTCAATACACCTACCATCAAAATTAAAACCCGGAAAAGAGTTGAAATCCAGCGATGTTTTGTTTGTGGGGTGGGGGAACAAAAACCAGAAGCGAAACCTGCGGGTCTGAAGCCCACATAAATTAAACATGTCACATGTGGACAGGTTAAATATAGATTATAGGCATAGGGCCGGATTTACACATAAGCTAAGCAGGCTGAAACCTAAGGCCTCGGAGAAAATGGGGGCCTCATCGCAAACAATGAAGACTTTATTTTTTTCTCTTCGCCGATGCTTTCAGTGGAAAACAGAACATCTGAGGACGTATACCTTTTTTTTGCTCTTCACTATACCGATATTTTCAGTGAAAACAAGACATCCGAGGATGTGAAGACCTTTTTTTGCTCTTCCAATCAGTGTGATCAAATAGCCTAGGGCCTCTCATTGTCTAAATTCCGCCCTAAGGAGCGTATTTAGGGGCGGGGCCATTGTGCCATGCCCCCCTCCCTTTTTGACTCTGCCTTTTAGTAAACAAGAACAATATACTAATAGTGTCAAGTGACTGAAATATGCCAGATTCTTTTGATGGTTTCTCTAGCTAATGGCCAGGAGTGAATCCAGAGGGGTAGAATGAGGGATATGCATTCTCCCACCAGCCATTTTCATATATGTTTTTGACGCATACAATTCTTCTACAATTTCGAACCTCTTCGGTAGCTATAAGCCTTACGTCTTAAGCACGCATAACTAAAAATGTGCGAACAAAATGTATCATATTTGGCGAAGCACTCAAAATTAGGGTCAAAAAAAAATTTAAACACAATTTGCGTGAAAATTATTCAAAAAGCACTAAAATAGCCATTACACCACGTAAATTTTAAAATTTTTTCCGGGGGAGCATGTCCCCGGACCCCCCCCCCCCGAGAGCTTTTCTTGTTTCTTTATCAGCTTCAAATTAGTTCTGTTGAAAAACAAAAAGATGCTGGAAAAAGTGGAAATTATGCCCCCCCCCCCTTTTACAATTTCTCACTACGCCACTGCCGGCCCTGGTTGTAAGTGAAGAAAATGTGGTCATTGGTTTTGGGCCCCCCCCCCCACTTCAGAAATGCTTCCGCCATCGCTGAGAATAGCTGGGTTGATTTCTGTAGGTTAAACTATATCTTTAGAAGCTTTGGAAAATTATTTCCCGTGTCTCCAAAGAGACCAATCCTAACGTAACCTGGTGATGATCTGTTCAACTAAAGAACGGGCTGTCAATAGGATATAGTAGAGTAGACCTTCATTACAAAGGCGGACTAAAAAGTGGAAGATGTGTTTCGTTTTTAAATTTTGGGAGTCTGTAGGCTTCATAAGAAAACTACATAGCAATTTTCTCAAAATTGGTGGTAACATCAATAATTTCAATATTTCGAAATGTTGGAAGACTCTTATACACGATAAAAATTCACATTTCTGAGAACTTCGCAACATTGGTATATCCTCAATAGGCCTATTTGAACTAAAGTGCACGCTCTCTACGCTATTAGTAATCATCAGCATACAAACTAATGAACTGTAATTTAATAAGAAAAAAGTCGCTGCAATTGCTACAGATACATACATTACAACAGTGGTAAAAAGTGTTGCGTTGAACAAAAAACAGGTATTGTTGTGCATATTTAAAAACATCGGCAAAATCGCCTTTTGTAACTGCCGTTTTTCACCTACTTCCGTTAGCGAAGGGACACTGGTACTAAAAGCCAAGCGCGTTAATAGAAGAAAAATAGGCTGATCATATGTCTATGTACCATAAATATTACATCAATGCAACAAACAGCCTACATAGAAGACTTGTCTACGGTTAATGTCAGCCACTACGAGCTGGGTAACGCTAATTTTGTTTTGTACCACGAATTTCCTAAACTGTCCTCGAGGGCCAAAAAATGTGACATAATGGCTGGCCTGAATACATTTAGGGGAAAGGAAGTATTTTGAAACACACATTATGATCCACCAACTGACGTGTCCAATAAAAAATACGAATAAATACAAATACTGTCCCAAACTTTGCTGAGAGCTAGACAAATTATTGCGCACTCGAAGCGAAAAATGTCATCACTTTCGAACCGCGAAGGCAAAATTTCTTCAAAGGCTTTGCAACAACTTGCATATCAATCAGTACATGTCTAGAGTCCTAGACAGAAGTTAATAACAAAGCAATTCGCCTTAGTTTTTTTCACTTGCATGTTAGTCTAGCGTGAAAAACGAAAAAAAAGTCTACCGGCTTTTACAAAAAATCAGGCTCCCAGAGGTAGCTTACCAGGATAACGCAGGGTTCCCTTTTGGGGGCGGCTAAAAAGGCCCTATGTCACCCGAAAGTTTAGCCCCGAACAAACATAGATAGTCACAAACATATCAAGACTGATTTAGCCGCTGGTTACACCAATCGGTGAATCAAATTTGGGTGAAGTCAATCACAGTCAGTTTAAGATCAGCAGTAGGCCTAAACCTAGTAAATAAACCGATCTTCGAAATCCAACCGCCCAGTAAAAGACTTCAGCACTCCGCTTAAAAAAAATAAATAATAACTATTTCACCTTCTTGAACGCATTGATTGTTTTGTCCATCAAAATGCATTTTTGTTGCTTTGGCATTGAAAAGCAGCAACGCGCTAAAATTAGAGTTACAAAAAAACATGAGCGCATTATTAAGCCTACGAAGAAAATACAAAAAGAAAGTGTATAAAAATTACAAGTGCGTTAAACGAAGATTTAACAACAAAAAAATTAAGAATTCCTGCATTTGAAATTATGAAATAATACGCAGAAAAAATCACCAAGCTGTCACTTTTCCAACGTTTTGTCATGTTGGAACTTCATTTTCGTTTCAGTGGGGAGAAAATATAGAAATGCATTTTGGGGCGGATAATTTTTCCGAAAGTCCTCGTATCTACGCCTAGGGCAACTTTTACCGCAGGCAAAAATGCTACTAAATACCAGTTTATGACGAAACTGCATAGCAGTTTCCACAGTTCAAATTATTCTTTTTCAACCTTGGTAAACTTAATTCGGTTCATCGCTTCTCACGCACGGCCTGCCGTACCCTTAACATTTTTCACTTTCAAAAAAAAAAAAAAAAATAGAAAACTATACGTCGACTTCATTTGAATAATTTCTATCGTGCGTCTGCTCCGATTTTGGTGATGTAGTGTCAACGTCTTCCAACGCCATTTGAAAATCGTCATGGTATGGCCCTTCGTGATTAGGGTACGCTACTTTTTCATACGGAGACAACGGTGGAATCATTGGGTAGTCGGCGTCCCCATAAGCGCGTTGCAAACTTGTCCGCCTACGTTCACTCTGTCTGCATTCCCCAGTGTCCGAATCTTGCTCGCAATCCATCACAGTTCCAGCAAAAGCTGAATTGATGTACGCTGACGTTACTTCAGCGCCAGCTAGCGGTAGCATGGCGCGTCGTGTAAAAAGAGAATTATTGGAATGGTTACTATTGTGCGAGCCATAATAAGGCGATTTGCTAGAAAGGTCCGGGGTGGAGCCCCCGTATTGTAAGTGTCGGGAAGGGAGACTGGTCTCAATCACCATTTTATTAGGACGGAATTGTACATCCGAACTGCGCATATCGGATGGAGCACCGGGAGAATATGCTTGAAAGGTTGGATTTCTGTACGTGCTGCTGTTGCTTGTATTAGAGGAAGAAGCCAATGAGGTGGTAGCCGTGGCCATGTCTTTGCGATGTTTTTCAATAATTCGTTCTTTTTGAGATTCGGAAGGAAAGAAATCGGACTGTAATGTTCGAATAAGGAACCTGCAACAAACATAACCAAATTAGTCGTTTCTACCCCAAAAAGAAATCGCTTTTCATCTGTAATGAAATTGACATTTAGTCTCATATTTATCCTACTATCACGACAAAACGATCAAAGCGCTGACAAGCTCGCTTAGGAGTTGCCCACCACCTGTCTACCACACCATGATAGGGAAATCTCGCCATGTGCCTCTCCCAACGGCATAAGTGAACTTGCCGGCTTGTTGTCCACACTCCCTTTAATGCGGAGCGCCAAACAGAGAGCTGTATACACCAATTTTAAAGTGATTAGTTTGACCCGACTTGGAACCAAACTCGAGTCTACAGCTCCAGAGGCGGACGCTCTTACCACTGGGCCATCTGAACTATTGATCTATGTCATACGGTGTCCCAAAATCGCTAGTTTTCTTGGCATTCCAAAACCATTTGAAGAATTTGATGATATAGCTTTGCTACTGTCAGCTACAAAGCATCTCTCCTTGAAAGAAAAATGAAGACAATTATCATGCAAACAGTACAAAACGTATCATAACATATACTTCAAAAATAATGGTAATCAAATTATCACAAAAGTTCAAATCCTCAACACCAACCTTGGAAATAGAGCAACGATTGTAACCAGTAATATCGAAAACCAGAATTGTGGGGTTTGTATCACCCTTTCCATGACGTAATAGGGGTTGGATGGGGGGCTGCAGGCCGGGCAGATGATATTATAAATAAGACCAAAGGCAAAGAACACCAAGACGCTACCAATCTGACAAGCCCAATGAATCCACGTCTAAAAATGAAACAAGAGTTTTCCGGTTAAAACTAGAACCGCTTCCAGGCAGTTTTCAAAGGCATAAGTTGAACTATATGTTTCACCTACACACCGTCTTCAGTATCCTTATTCAAATAGAATCAACAGATTCCTTTGTTAATATTTCAATTCAGATCAAGAGGGGAGACTGAAAATGCGAAGTAGCGATAAATCCTTACACACAAAATTTTTTTACAAATAGGGTGATTAATGATTATGCAAACCAGGTGGGGCAAGTACAACACAGTCTGTCGGCAATTTGACTTGCTATCTGTGAGAATCATAACACTAACATTCGTTATCTCATTCGAAATTATCCCCAAAACAATTCGGTTTCACTCTACCTCGACCTAAAGTTAGTACGTCCATCCATATGCAACGTCTACATCGCAACTTGTGAAGTTAACCCTCCGAAAGTGTCAAATAATACTCCGCTGATCTTCCACAACCAATGAAGCTGCTTTAAGGCCGAATACGTCTAATTCTTCACTTATCTTTCGATTTTTCAACTTACCCAAGTTTTAGTTTCAATTCCAAGATGAATCAAAATAACGAACACAGAAGCAGAAGTAATCACAGTTCCCCATTCAATCAAACCTACAGGGCTGTCTGCATAAACCTGAAAATAATGGCAATATATTGATATTTACTGTTTTTTTACGTTTCGCACTATTTAGAAAATTTTTATTCCAACAATTCATATACTGAACAGAATGCCACTGTGCCAATTATTTGAGTTTTTCTTTACAATCAGCGTAAAAAAATTATCGCTTTAAAAAGCTTGACAAATAAGATATAAAAGCAATAAAATGAAAGTCAATTTAAAAGATGCTAAATGAAGAAATTTTGATTGCGTAAGCCATAACTAATATACACAATTGGTGTATTACACATATTGGCATATTGCGCTATTCACGCACGTATTTAAAAAAAAATTACACAAATACTAATTGAACTAAAACGTGCAAACTTACCAAATATATGAAAAAGAATATAATAACACTTTGGTAGAGGGCGTCCAGTATATTGAACCAAAATGTGCGTTTGAGGTAGAGCTAAAAAGAAAAGTTTTATTGGAAACCCTGAAACTTTTCGAATGACAACCCTGGTGACGTAACTTACCTCGTCGTTCATCCCTTGCTTGTAAAGAGTCGGTTTTAACATCAGAGAATTGGCACTGACATCTTTATCTAGGATTCCATTAATAAGAGGAGGAACGCTTGTAAATAGGAGGTTGAAGAGGATAAGATACCATTGCTCGATCATATTGCTTCCAGAGAAACCGCAAAGAATTTGAAACCAAAAAATAAGAAACACAAAAGCCTGAAAAGGAAAAAATATATGTTTAAACTCTTGATAAATTTACGATACGATTTCGATTCGATACGGGGACTTTTAGTTCGACTGCCCAGTCCATTCTTCAAAAAAAAAAAAAAAAAACTTTCTAGCCTGCTTCTACGTACATTGCACCAACTTGTAACTCAGACTGTAATGGAAATAGAGAGACAGAGGCTACGATCAATGTGTTTGCATTGCGAAATGAAAACACTCTTACTCTCCTTTTCAATTGAAAATAATTACCCAGTAACAATCAAACTTACGGCGTTTTTGTAGAAAAAGTAGAGTACCATTGACGCCAATCTGGCATAGTTCCAATGCCCGTGTACTAAAAGAAGTTTGCGCAGAAAACGAAATTGCGCCAGAGCATAATCACTGCTCATGACAGCTTGCAGACCTTCCTGTCCGCTCAATCCAATCCCAACATCCGCAACTTGGATCATGCTTACGTCATTCGCTCCGTCGCCTGCGTATATACGTCATTAGGATATTGTAATATAAGCGCGCAGTAACATCACCGAGAAATAACTCACAAAATCATTTTTACACTCGCGATATTACGCCGAAGAGTGTAACCAACGACGGAACCCATCTCCGCCGCTTAACGCCTGGGCCACACAGCTACGAAGAAACGTCGCAGCAATGGCAACACTGTGTTCACCTTCTCCGGGTCAGAAATCGAACCCCAGACTTCTCACACCAACAGCGAGGTCAGTATGCTAACCGCTAACAATCTCAACATACAAATACTTACCAATAGCCAAAGTCATGACATTGAGTTCATGTCTTATCAGCTTGACAACTTCACCCTTTTGTAGAGGGGTGGCTCGGCAACACAGGACCGATCTGCAGCGACGAGCTAACCGTACGAAGCTGTTCTGCATATCTTTTTGAAGTGCAAACGCAAGAGTTCTTCCATCGATGACTAGAACTGAAACACACAAAGTCATGATGATGGGACGAAAACTGAAAAAGGGACGTCGTCATGCACTGTCACTCTGAAGCAGAAGGCTACTGGGCAGAATTTGAAAATCTGCTATTGCCAATTCTGTTCGCTTTAATCGTTGAGTAATATGATATTTAACTAACAAAAAAAGAATAAAAAATAATCATAAGTAGCATCAATTTTGTATAAAACTTGCACCAAAAACCAAGGCAAAAAGTAGATATATAAGATTACTATTGGAAAGCTCTGGAATAGTGCTTACCCAAAGCAGGATTATCCTTATCATCAATAGAAGGATAGGTTGTTGAATTTGGTAGTACGAATGATAGTGAATTTAAAATACTATTTTGTTTATCGTAGTCGGGTGGACCACCACGTTTTTGATCTTGGTCAGCTATATGATGTTCTAAAAGTTCTTTGAAAGCTTCCTGTAAAATAACACGCAACATGTTAAGCAAAGAATTCACCTTGGCAACGGAAAAACAAACAAAACATCTTTAAGAAATGGTATCCAAACCTATGCTGATATACAGCCACCCAAGATGCCGCAAAAAATAAGCAAAATTATGAAAGAAAAAAATGGTGCACAGTGCGTAAACTTAGTTATGGGAAATATACTGCACTGAATTAAAGTCTGCCACATTACGGCTTAAATTCCTAACTTTTCCTTACAAAGATATTTTTGAAACGGGCCTAGCCTCTTGTTAATAACGTCATTTCTATTCTATTCGCACAATAGTTCTTTGTTATCTTGAACAATGGTCGCACCTTGCTCTCCGCATTCAGCTGAATTACTTCGTCGCTTTGATGAATAAGCCGGCAAGAGTAACCGATGTTTATGGCTGTTTCCTGTTTGTCACCGGTTAGAACCCATACTTGGATACCAGCTTGTCTAAGGGCTTCAATCGTCTCTGGTACCCCGTCTTGTAACCTGGAAAAAAAGCTTTATCGTAAATGTGATTCAGGCGGCTGCCTACGCTCCTAAAACAAAAATTTTAAAGTGATATTCGTCCCACCAAACACGCATTTCAATTACGTACTGATAAACCAAACTTTCTCGCTCATGACTCACTAAAATGACAAAATAAGGCGGGCTTGGTGGTGGGTTAATTTTTATTAACGAGCACGAAGTGAGGGTTACGTTATAGTTAGGGAATGCTCGTATTGCTTTTTGGCCTAATTGTGCGGCCCACTACAGGGCCTTGAAAATGCGAGTTAAACAAAATTGCGGTAAAAAACAAGGAATTGAGGAAAATAATATAATTTTGGTCTTTTTGAAACAAAATTTAATAACGGTTGGCTAAAACCTTTGGCCCATGCGATAAAAACCTTGGAGGTACACAAATAATAGTTGATCAATACCAATCGACTTATTTCTAATTGAGCCTACCATTATGTCAATTATTTTATATCTAGACTCAATGGTACAATACTGAAAGAGCTACGTTTTTTAACTGATGACAATACAAAAAGCCGCAAGACTTCCGGGGCTAACGCCTTCAGAATTTCACATAGGTCATTTTTTACAGTATGAAAGAACAGCCACATTGCCACTTGCCTGTCTTCGATTCCAGTCGCTCCTAGTAATTCCAATTCAGTTTCCATTTTATTAAAACTGTTCATCATCAATTGATCTCGGTTGTCAAAGGAACGGTCTGCTTGTTGATATTCTACTAACCATTCGTTGTATTCTTCTTGAGTGAGCGTCTAGCCAATTACAAAGTAAAATTAATGGGCGTGGGAGAGCTCAAAAAATGCAAAACTTACCTTTTTTGAAATGCAAAGCGTACGCAAGCCTGTTCTGGCATAAGCGTTCAAAAACTTCTTTGTTCTTTGCACCACTTCATACGAATTGCTAGCTTGCTTCGCTACATCGTCTTGAAAACTATCGGAAAGATCTGAAAAAAACAGGATCACACGTAATTCGTTACGCCTATGTTCACTAAAAAAGTAGAAAGAATAGGGAACTTGCAGTTTAAAAACTTTGAATAATCAGAAAAAAATAACCTTGTCAGCATATTCATAGTCGAAAAATATGTCTGCCTATATTGAAAATGTCTGGATAAAAAAAGCTTCGGACATAAAAATAATAGAGTTAGTAAATGAATTGCCGTAATAGACAGGGAATTAAGAAAAACATTAAAAAATTGCAATTTAAAACCCAAAATACACATATAAAAAGCTAGTAGTATCTAATAATGACACCAGCAAAATGGCTGCTCGCAAGCAAAATTCGTTTTGCAGAACAATTTGCTTATATTTCTTTATCAAAATGCAACGTTCTCATAGTTTGCAAATTGATTTCTTTCTTACCGAAACGTGCAGCGTCTGAGCTGTCAGCAAGCTGGGTCAAGATAGCACTATCAGCTCCCTTGCAGTAGAGAGTGATCTCTCCATTCTGGGGATTGCGTACAATCACCGACATTCTCTTGCGAGCGGAATCAAATGGAAGTTTATGGAGAACCTAAACAAAAAAATGCATTGCAAAAACTGACATAACCGAATCAGCATTAGAATACACTAAATATGGGACGAAAATAGCTAAGGAGGAAAAGTAAAACCATACTAAATCTCAAAACTGGACGTTTAGACAACATAGATTCAGCAGTCATCATCAACAGTGTATGCAAGGCAGTACAGAACTGAAATAGTCCATTTTTTATCGATATCATTGTTACCAAACAATTATTATAAAGTAAAACGGTGCAAAAGAGCTTGTGCTCTATATGTGCCCAGCGGGAACAGCTGCTCCGCTCGATCCATGAATTGAACTCGCGATGCGAGATCTTAAACTTAAAAGCGGGACCGTTACAATGAACCAACGAAGAAGTACAGCTAGAATAGGCCCGGCAAATACTTAAAACGCAATGCATAGATGACGAGCAAGACGTCCGTCCGTGCTTTTGTTTCAACCAATTGCTACAAATTTTAAAACAGAGTAAACACACCCGTACAGGACCCAAATGCGGGGGTCAATTTCAATTTCTTTACCTCAAATAACATCGTCCCTTCCCCATTTGGCAAGGTGATTGTCACAGTCTCTCTGCCTCCTTTTGATGACCGGTGGGCCAGGACACACCCATAGGCATGGGCGGCATAGACCAAGGCAGCTTCGTCAGGGGACTCAGCCTCGTATCTAATGCGACTCAATTCTTCGGTCGTGAACCTGCAATGACGAAATAATGACGTCATATTACGTACAACAGCCTAAAAGTATGTTTGACGTCTTTCAAATAACACAATATTTTAAAACACGTCAAACATACATCTGTTACGCAATTCTATCAAAAAAAAATTAATGCCGAGCACCACCGACGCTCCACTGAAGTAAACAAGAGGTAAGTAGGTTGGTTGCTGAGAAACGGAAAAGCGACAGATTAATTATTTCCCGACTAGCTCGTATATTTACTCATGTTACATTTTGCGTAGTTCATTGTAGGCTCATTGAATCACTTAATTATGCTTGATTCAGCGAAGACTATATTGAAAAATTTTCAAGCCAATGCTATTTGCATTCAAACAAGAAGCGGCGTTTGTGGTACAGGTTCATTCTTTGCCTGCTTATGCACGCCGCAAATTAAGGAGCATTACCATAGCATTATTTTATTATATTTTAAGCTAATAATAGACATTGATTTGAAATTTGAAACACCGCACTGTAATTGATGCCTAGTGCAAAAATGAGCAATGCCTATAATGCAAATTAATTGCAATAAAATATAGCTTGACACGAAGATATTCAAAGGCAATTAGTACAGAAAAATAAATTACTTTGTACGTTTTTCAGCATATACGGTGCCGGTAGTAAACGTCGCCTACCAAGTTGCCAGCTATTGCATTACCAAGAACCCATCTTTATTTAACGCTAAGCTACACTTTAAATTCCGGATGCCTTCCCGCCCATCCTAGCTACGTTTTTGAATGATCTTAAACCAAGGTCTTGTGCTTCAGGTCTAAAGTTCAACCACACCACAGGGGTCATTAATATGTATCGTACAATACTGCAGCTGAACATAACAGATTTGACTTTTTGTTCATAAACTATTAGCAACAAGGCGGTAGACTTTTCTTTTACCTTTTCAGATCAGGATTTGATCTGGGTGAAGCAGGGGAGTCTTCCACACTCTCGGATTCAAAATGAACACTTTTTTGAAGGGGATTTTTTGAATGAGGAGTCTCGGGAGTGTTATCAGTTGATACTGCCGTGTACCGGTCTCCTATTGGTGTTGCCAACTGAAAAATAGATTTGTTTTGAGGAACAGTTTACTTCATTAAACCGCGACACAGCTCAATACAAAGTTGTTCTTTTAATAAAATGCTAGCTTCTACTTTTCAAAATCCTAACAATAACCTGCGGGGCAGGTTTTCAAAAAGTCTAATCAGAAAAAAAATCTTTTAGGGGAAAACGAAAGTTCGACTTGATTTGAAATTCAGCATATTTCTACAGGCCCAACAAGTTAAACCACCATGATATTTAAATACACAAACAAAAAGCATCAAAGCAAAGCATGAAAATGGCAAAGCTTACTACACTCGTAGATATAACTGGCTGTTTCTTTTTTTGCAATAATTTCACAGCTAAAGAGTATAAGTCGCTGGTTAGAGCATAAACGATACACAAGCGTAGCTTTTAACTAAAAAGGCTTGCACATTTGAACTTTTATTTCAAATTGCACCATCATGCTTCACCAGTTAACAAGGCCGTCACATGATATTAATAACACCAAAACCGAAACATGATTGACGTCAAAAATGGCATGACAAAAAGAGACGAAAACAACAAAGTTTAAAAATCTTCAAATGCAACAAAATAAATGAAAAACAACACAAAATGATGCGGAATGCAACTAAGTAATAACCAAGGCATCATGCAGCAACGAGCATTACTTTAGCAGTTAAATTTCGTAGAAAGCCATTGCGGCGAGCATGACCATTTGAAGGTCTCTGGATAAATGAGTATAGGTTAACACTTATAACAGCTTTTTTCAATTAAACTTATTGCAAAAGTTGATGATCTGCATTGAGCTATTAACATCGAACAACAAATAAATTTACTAAATGTAGGGGTAATTCTTTTGATGGAACAACTGATCTCATAACTTGAAGGTCTCAACAATAAAATCTTCGACTTTAACAATCACATAAGCAAGAACATTGAAGTGCACAAAACTCAATAGGTGGGTCAGACTAATGTACGACGTTATGTTTCTGACTAAAACACAAGGGGCATCGTACACAACTTATGTGGCAGCTGACGAAAACTTGCACATTGCATTCCAAAACTCTTGAAAAAAAGAAGGCAGGGAGGGAGGCTAATTTGTTATTTTACGGGACTAGAAGTCAGAGGTAGGCGTTTCTATCATATTTAAGGTCGTTTTTGCAACTTACAATTTTTGGGGAAGCTTCCTGCGCTTCTTCCACTTCATCTGATGAGATAACCACAGTGTTGCAGATGGCCATATTGATGAAAAAATCTAAAATCCTCCCTTTTTTCACCGACATCTTTATTCCACTTCGCTCCAAGTTCGGATTCTCGATTGATTGAAGCTGCTCAAATAGAACTGGATCTGGCGTCACGTCCGTCTCCTGTAATACATCAGCATTCATTCACACGGCAAAATGGTCATAGATGCCGGCCAGTGAGATACATCGCTTTCGACGTGGAAGGTCTGGATTGGAGTTGCAGACCAGTCCAATCACACACAGTAGGCCTATTTACATTAGCGGGTTTGATTATGCGGGCTACACGCTTCAGTTTCAGTTAAGGAAATTTTTTAGTTTAACAGGCTGTTCTTTCAACGCATTTTTTAGCGGGTTGAACCTACCCTTTGCAAGAGAGTAATTTCTAACCAGCAAAGCTTACTGACGCAGAACGACGTAAGTTCGCGTCTGACGTAAGCGGGTTAAACCCGCTTAAATTGAGCATGTAAATCGGGTTAGTGTCGCCAACGGCTCGACACCGTTGCGATGAATTTGCGTAGTTGTGTCCCCCAGGTGCTAAGCCGAGAAGACAGACATCACCATTTCGCGGATATAGAGTATTTCATGAAGATTTGATGTTGGTTAAAGGCTAAATGACGAACTGCAAGCAAACGTCATGAAACATTTATAATGAAGACACTGATATATCGCCACCCTCGTTACGCAAATTAAATTTCGTTCAAGAGCTATCATAAAATTTGGTACCACCGCAAAGATTTCAAGTAGTAGAACAAGGAGTCGAGCACTTTTTGTTTTCGAAGTTAGAAAGGACAGAAACTTCACGATAAACTATGACGCTAACAGATAAAAATATATATGCGGCAGGTAGATGAAGACCGAAAATATTCCATACATGACTTGCGTACATGGATATATAAAATTTAGATCAATTTTTATTCCAACTTTATAAAAATTTGTAACAATAGAGGGAGAATCTACTTTCCCCACAGTGAGCGCTTTCAAGGCTTAACATTCTTTGAAATAAAAGAATCCAAAACATATGCTTACAATAGATTGAGAAACGTCGTGTAATTGTATTAAAACCAATAGTGTTTTTATAACAAGAGAAGCCAATTTTCTAATATAACTGCAACAATGAGTGTAAGTCGCTAAAACAGCGAAACAATAGACTGGATTCGAGTTTAGAGTTTTAAAGATGCAAATGGTCGCTTTATTTCCCAGCGACTTTTCCAAATATGTCGTATAGTAGAAAAGCTGGCTTACTTGAGCTAAGAAAACTACATTCACAACTGGAAACGCTGCATTTTAAATTCACAAAAATTTTGTGGATTTAAAGGGAAACTGAAGTACAAAAATATTTTTTTTACTAAAGCTATTACAAAACACGACAAATTCAAAAATGACATTAAAACTTAAAAGTTTTAAAACTGAAGTGCCGCGATGTTCGACCTTTGGTCCGACAAATAGATTTCGGTTGTCGAACACTGCAGTTGTAACTTTTTCACGCATCAATGCGTAAAACGTACACTTATGAGAAATCATGTTAAATTTTAAACGCCGATTTTTCGTTAACTAAAAGCATTTAAAAACTTTTAATGTCGTTTTTGAATTCGTCGTGTTTCTTAATACCCTTGGTAAAAAAATAATTTTGCACTTTAGTTCCCTTTTAAGACTAATTTCCACAAGTGCAACAACGCTATATTAATCCCATAACAGGGTAACAATAACAGAATGATTGCTAGCTTTTTTTCTTCTTACAAATAACGCTGTCTCATTTGAACCGTAAGCTTACAAATACTGGCCAATAAACCCCGACAATACACGCTGTCGTAGTGGACCAATCATCGATTAAAAATAACCAAGCACTTTGTATCAGCACTCAATGACCATATGCGTTTCCTAGAACTATAGGAGAGGAGCCCTTACCTGTTTGCGAGAAAAGTGCAATTCCTAGGTCCTCAACTGCCTGTTTTTCAAAATCCATCTATGTTTTGCAGGTCAAAAAGCTAATTCAACTTATTGTCAGTAATGCATAAATAAATGAATATATTAAAAAAAATACAAATACAAGTTACCGCTGTATATTGCGTAAAGGTGATCCCATGAGTAAACACCAATTTAATAAATTTAACACGCATCACGTACCAGATCATCCACAGCTGGGTCTTCCATCACTTCATCTGGTCCTTCCACATGGTTGGCTATGCTTGCTTGCACTTCTTTGGCAGAAACTGAACTGATGTTTCGACGATGATGAGCAGCTGGTCTTCTGGTGCTTGGCTGGTATAAAAACAAGCATACATGGTCGATTATGTGAAAAGTATGGACTTATAAATGATGTTTTTGGTAAATATAGACAGACTTTTGACTAGGGTCGAAGGTCATTGCAACAAAAATTTGGGATTTTACTCAGATACTGGGTTTTACCTCTTACTCCATGAAATCGAGAGGGTTTTTAAACATTCCAAAATATAGCAATTAAAAACATTGAAAAATGCGAAAAAATACAAAAATATCTTTACAACACAACTAAATCTAATACAAGCAAAACATAACAACAAGCTCCGTAACACAAAAAAAAACATTAAACTTTTTACTACTACATGCTATTTTGACAACTTCATTTAGCCGAAGTCTTGTTAATTTTCCCATTCAAGCCAAATTTCAACAGAAAGCAACCACAATATATGATCTCATTGTTTATTAAAATGGCGTCAAAGAAACAAAGTACTTCCTCATGAGTTTCTTATCTTTAACGTAAGCACAAATATTCTCTATTGTAATTTTATCGACGATGATGTCATTCGTCAATCACAAGACAACCATTTACCTTGCTTTTCCTCGATAATCCTGGCGAATTCGGAGCAGATTTTGACACCCTGTAGCCAGCTGCCCCACCGTCATTTTCAGTGGTCGCTTCAGCAGTATGGGGACGCATATGCGCGCTCAAATTTCTTCTGCAATATTTAGCAAAAAAAGTATGTCAACTTTAGAGTAACTTTTTTTAAAAATTTTATCACAATCATGCTGATTAGAAAAAAAAAGTCAAACAGAATGTACGTAGAGGCTGGGTGTTGGGATGTGAAAGACACATTAGAACTTAAACAGTCCAAAGCTCAGCCCTTTTGTTTCTTTGCTTTTCATTTAAGTAGATATAAAACCATGTAAGCCGAAAATAGAAAGATTTGCAAGAATCGGCTAACAATCTTGAACAGAATTGAAAACAAAGCTGAGCGATGATGTTTTTCGTTTATGTGTGTAGAGAGATAACCGATAAATATCGCAATGACAAATGAAATTACGTGATTTTAATTGATCACACTGATCGCAAAAACAAGAATTTTATTTCAACCTCAAATATATTCAGTCATACGGACACTTTGGGACATACACACTAGGCTCAGGTCCTAAGTAAAGCTGGCGTACCGAAGCTAAACTAAACGCATACGTTATTGATTTTGAGCAGGAGCGCGCATCGAATTCGAGGTCGACAAAGATATCGAGATTGTCCGAGTACAAGCTTGCAGCAATGGTAATGAGTTTCAAATACAACAAAATATTACGAATTAAAATATATTTGTTTTGCTTGCCTGTTGTTCATCTATTTTCCAAAAAACAACAACAGCAATTAAATTTTTTATTAAGATACAAATCAAAATTAAAATTCATCATCAAGAATACTAAAAAGTTAAAAACATTAAGAACTCAAAAATTCATAACGTTTTAACTTCTTATGATAAACAGATTGAAATCATCATCATCACAATTAAGTTATTATTTAAAAAAAATTAAAATCGATTACAATAAAAACTTAAAAAAACTTTCGATTGCTTTTAAATACTCATATCATCGTGTTATGATAAAACAAGCAGTTGTTTTAAAATAAAATCAAATGTTATTAGTTTTCACTGACCAAAGAAATGAAATTTTGGCAATGTTTTGATAGCATAATCAATAAATGAACGTATTATAGCAATTTTATTTTCAAAATAATCAGCTGTGAGTATAAATGAAATATATTAAACTTGTATGCATTGGATTGCGAGCATTGGACGTACTTACAATGCTTTGTCCAAAGAACGAGCCTGTACTGGCATATCCTGGCTAAAATATGATTTATGAACATATTAGTTTCCCATTCGAGCGACGTGAAAGAAATTAAATGTGCACAATAAGTAATAGCCAATAAATGGAATTACCCACTAAAGGCTATTTTTTGAGTTTCAAAAAGATTTTGTGGGGAAATTGATGCTTTTCAAAAAGGCTGAAGCAAAGGTTATGAGCAGGAATGGAGCAGTCGGGGTTAAACTCAACGTAAAGGTCTGAATAAAACATAGAAGACATGGAAAAAATCAAGTAAATCTAACTTAAAATACTTATTTGAATAGCATACCATGAGGTCCGAAAATCAATGCTGTTGCAAGGGTGAAAAGCACAGCTCGAAAACAAATCTATTGAATTAGAAAACTAAGGTAGCAGTCCCCAATTGTCGCTGCCGATAGTGTGTGTAATCTATTGAATCAGAAATCTATTGAATTAGAAAACTAAGGTAGCAGTTCCCAATTGTCGCTGTCGATAGTAAGTGTCAACTGCAAAAGTTGGGGGTTTTCTATCGCAAAAGTGCATGTTTCAAATCGAACTAGCCCAAATGTTACGACATTACAATATCAAATTCATTATTTCAAATAAATACAATAAACTTAAAGCTAGCTCTCCGCTTTCTCAACAATCAACATAGCTAATAAGTAGTTACCATTAAAAACTTTACAACACTACTCGAAATTATCAAGTACTCTTGTAAATACTACATTATGTGTTGACTTAACACAGTTAAAATCGAAGATTACAATTTAAATGTCCGAAGTTTTATTATGTTACAGCTAACCTGTGATGGGGCCGGATGGAACCACTGAAAGGACGTCTGTAACTCTGTCTGGAATGATGCTCACGAGATGGAAATGCTTCAGCGTGTTTCGAAGAAGCTAAAAACAAAGTTTTTTTTAATGCTACACAGGCTGATATGCAAATCAGAGGATAAGGATAAAGAATCAGAGGATTAGAATCCATGAATACACCAGAACCAGCTCTATAGGAAACAACTGGTAATTGCGCACCGAGTCTTGTATCCAACAGACTACTTAAACAAGGCATGTAACTTTTATAAAGCGCGGCGTGGCTGTGCATGGTGAATTGGTGATATTGCGCAATGCAATGAACTCTTGGCCTTCTTTCCGTATCGCATCCAATTAAAAACATCAACCTTTTCTCACAATCCCTTTCAAAATTGCTGCATTTCAAAAAGCGTTGTAATTAACCAACTAAACTAATTCACTATCCAGCTAACCTTCTAGAAACAGATCGTTTTTCAGGAAGAGCAATTATGAGTAGGCCTAACATGCAACACTTGGTCTAATGATATCAGCGTATGTCATGATATACAGTATTTGCGATAGCATAATTCTCAAATTGCCAAGCTCGGCATCACCGCCAAACCAACTAAAATTAATATAAGCAATTTAAGATTACTATCACACACCTGGATTGATATCAACCGGAGTTGGCTCCAAATTTTCAATTCGAGCCGCTGAAAAACAATAAAAAAGCATCAAAGTGAGCTCGCCAATCGTCAATGGTTAAACATCAACCAAACCAAGTGAGCTTGACTTTTGTTTGTTAAGAGATGGAAAACACCAGCGCTATTCAAACAATAGCATTCAAGGCTAAATTGAAAGTCACGTTTCAAAGCATGACAAACAAAACTAAAGAATTGCCCATGTTCACTTATACGTTATGCCTAACAGTGTAATTCTGTGCATCGTGGCAATCAAAACAAACTATTTCCGTATTTTAAACTTCCAGTAACAAAAAAACAACTTGTACGTAAGAAGAATCATTCGGATTTGCTGCTGTTATAGTAAACTTTGCTAATTGTTGCTTTGTTAAGAGACTTGCCCAGCAGAGATAAACAGTATGATTTGTCTATAAACGCATCCACAACGTTATGGGGGATTTGAACCATCAACCTTTCGATCATCTCCGCTGTAAAATGATACTTAAGATCACCATTGTCAGCTGCCCACACTTAACCGCAGATGGTATCTCTTTTGAAGCCGGTTTTTATACGTGTAAAAAATTTAGAAGCACAACTAGAGGTCTTAGTTCAAACGTGGCGGCTTTTTCAAAACCCGTACCAAGAAGGGCTTCCGCAAAAAAGACATGTTGACTTGGAACATGTAAACATTAGCACGCACATTGCAAAACACGAAAGAGCGATAAAAAAGTTTTCATATAACACTACAAGATTGACAATAGAGTTTGAAAAATATGCAAAATGTTTTATATTACCAAAGCGGACATAATACGTAATCCTGAAAATATGCGGCGAACCTACCGCGCATATTAGATACTTGAATAAACGGGAAAATTCCAGGTTAGTGTTGGAATTAAAGTCAAGATTTAAAACAAACTTTTTCAGCATATTGTGAAACGAGAGAAAAAATAAACCAAAATCACTTGCTTTAAAGACTCCCAAATAATTGTTGCAGTTGAGTATTTCAACTAGTTTGCGGTCGAAAGCAAAAACACCCTTGTTATTTTACATACTCAAAAACTCATTAACTGAAGAGTGTATAGAGTAAATACATACGTAATTGAAAAAGGAACTTTTGTGGAATAAAACAACTGTATACCACGTTATGTTTGCAACAAAAGAACTTATCTCTTCTAAGAGAACAATCTAACGCACCATAGTTCATATCACTGACTACAATCGCTACGTTTATAAAATTTTTACTTGGTCACTATCAAATCTTATTAAAATCCGGTAGGCTCACGAAATTTAAATTGCCGCGCTACTTGTGATGGCAAGGTAAACTGAAGTGCTACTTCTTGCTCTTTCTGGGCACTACATTCGTTTATTTCAATAATTTATAAGCTCATTTTCAGCAAGTTTAGCAATTACATTTGTTTCCATTCGTTTGGCAGAAGCTGTCAAGATCATATTTTCAGCAGTGCCTTCGTTCCAGACTACAATAGCAGAGTCAACAAATTTATTAAATATTCAATACACTGACTTATGAAAGAAAAAATTGACAAGCAAGAACAACAGTTTAGCACTGAATTTATAGCAGCAATAGCTTTGCGAAAAGGTTATGTAATTCGCCAATGAAGTTCATTTTATGATTGTTTTTTATGGAAGACTAGTTTTAATTTAATCAAGTTTTAAATCAAAAACTTTAGCAAAAAGCGTTCATTTAGTAATTTTTCAGTAGGTAGAATACAAGCCCTATGGTGGAGTAGAACCACAGTCCAGACTACTTCCCAACCACGCAGTGTTGCGACACTCATGATAACAGCTTTCTTTGCCAAGCAGGAGAAAATTAAAATGTAAGCTTCCAATACTTACCATTTGCTGCGTGTGGGTAATCAACTCCTCCGACTGTACACCGGCGAAAAACCATCTGATTTTCTGTCAAAGTTCCAGTTTTGTCGGAGAAAATATATTGAATTTGCCCCAGGTCTTCTGTGATGTTGAGAGCCCTGCATCTCATTGGAGTGTCCGACTCTTCGTGATAAAGATCAATGTCATTGTTAATCATGTAAACTTGAGCCCACTTGACCAGTTCAATCGACACATACAAGCTTATGGGAATAAGCACCTGCAAAAAACAAGCTTAAATGACGGCGCATTTTAAACACGTATCTAAAAAGCAAGTTTTGGAAAAAGAGGTCCTATCTCTTAAACTTGCAAGCACAATCGGATGCACGCGCAGAAAGTAATACTACACGGTGATGTTCGGGTATTGTGCAACTTGCCTGCGGTTATACTACATTGCTCCTTGGTAAGAAAAAGCTTGTGCTGGCAACGACCACCATCACCAGTCGCTTTTCTACAGATTGTGTAAAATCAATGAAGCGTAGAGCTAGAAGTAATGGTGTACATGGGGTAAACACGTTTACAGAAGGGCAAAAATAGTAAATTTTGGCAAAAACAAATTGTAATCCTTACAATTTTCACGACGTATAGCAGAGAATTGAAAACCGCTCGAATATCACATCCTTGCGGTAACTCGATCTACTCGCAAAGAATTCACAAAAAGTGATGAAGCGCTAATTTGTACTAGTGCCAACTTCAGACAGTGCGTTCCATGCATTTTTGGCATTACAAACTTTAGCTAATCGTATAAATTCAACTTTCGCTATCGATCCGAGTGCCCTAAGGAGAAAAGATCTATGCTGAAAAAAAAATTTACATTACACAGACAAATCTCTATATAAAATTCTTTAAGAAATACGTATTTACGTAGCTATTAAATCAGAGAAGTGGCGTTTACACAACAATGAATTTGGACGTATTTTTTCTGAGTCAGCGTTACAATAAAAAAGTGAAACTCTATTCTAAATTACGTGTATCAACATTCACGCCCAGAGGCAGAAATGATAACTTTCTATTTTTAGTTTTTTAATTCAATCCGAGACTAGATATAGGTTACGCTCTACTGCACACGTGTTCGCTCGCACACCTTTTCACGCATCGCAGGTTACGGAAAACAGTACGCACTGTCGCCCCCACATAACCATTAGCCAACATAAGCTAACACACAAGACAAGTTGAACTAAACGGGTGGTGCCGAAGTGAACGACGAAATTGAATATGTATCGATAAGCCAATTCAATGTCTTCACAACGTTCAATAGCAAACAAAACAAGTATTTTCAGAGAAAAAATCGAAATCTTTTTATTAACGACCACTGGACAAGGACAAAAACAAATATCAGCTCTAATAGCCATATGCGCGAACCAAGGTCGCGCAAGCTTACGCGTTTTCTAACCGAGAAGGTTTGAAATGTTAGGATATTATGGGTTTGGATTAGTGGGTCTACGGCTCCCTATTCGCCACTTTTGTTTTTAAGACAAAGCATTTTCTTATTACCGCTAAGTCTACAGTCAGTTTTCCACTACTTACAGTAGATTAAAACTTGATATGCAACGCGCAATACCACATAAATGTGCTTTTTGAGACAAACTGAGCTGACAGAGTGCAAAATGTTCATGAAGTTTCCAAGCAATATACAACTAAATTGAGTCAGAGCGAGAGAAACTGACCACCTTCAAACGCCTTTTCACCTTGCCTTACAAAATAAAACATATTGCCGAAGTATATTTTAGCTACATAGCCTATAATGGAAACCATCTCTAAAGCGAAGCCGCACAATTGTTGAATCAACCATAAAAACCAATACGAATGAAAATAATCAAACACAGATCGAAGCACAGGGAACAAGATGCGCTTACTTGAAGCAAAATGACCATGGTCCAAAACATGTAAAACCCAGAGAGCGCTGGGTCCAAGAACTGTCCATTTTCATCTCTAGGTAGGTACAGTTCTGTCTGGTTAATGCTGTTTTGTTGAGCAGCCCAAATTCCGTTCCCTTAGAAAAGTAAGAATATGATTTCACAAATTAATTTAACATATAAAATTCTGGGCTTATCTTTTGTGCAAAAACGCCTTGTTTTTAAGAGAAAACTTGTATAATATTTCGAGTATAAGAATAGTCTCGCCAGCTTTGCTAACGTAAGGCCAATGTAAATGAAGTTGAGATGTTTAGGATGAGTAGCCTGGATTGGCTGTGCATAGCAAGGCTGACGAAACTTTTCTTTCTTTCTTTCTACCAATGCACCAAGCTAACACGAAGGTATCACAAGCAAAGCAATACAATCATGCCCAGCTAATAATACACACAACAAAAAAGGCTTACACTTTTACTTAATCGAAAACAGTTAAGCAATAGTTTAATTTACCTATTGAGCCAATTAAACACATAACGACGAGTAAGGCAACGCAGTAGAGGACGTCAGTGTTCATTCGTCTTTCTAGTTTACTTCGCTTGTGTCTGTAATGCAAAAGGTTCAAGAATTAGGGATGCTTAATGCTGAAATAGCAGCATATGCTACCGCACTTAATATGACCTTCATGGAGTTATTTTGGCCAAAACTGCGATAAAATCAAACATTAAAATTTGGCGGTAAATGTCACATCGAATTTATAATAAACATACGTCGCTTTCGCCAAACTTTGATAAAATATGCGACAAACGGAACAGCAAACATGTCAAACCACAATTTCATAATTTATGCTTTTGATATAAATAGTCTGTTGCGTAATATAGTCATAAGATGAAAATTGTAGCCAACCAAAACACAGTCTGGCATGTAATTGACATTCAGCTCTTGATTTAAGCGATTTTTGCCCAGCAATTGCTCTCAAAACTATAACTCTGAATTACCACCGGTACTACACTAGATTATAAAGGGCTTATACAAACTTAGCATCCTAAGATTACGTTTAGTCACATCAAACCAGTCACATCTAACCAGTCGTCTGTAAACTGTACACAGCTTTTCGATCTATTACAAACATATACGCCTAGGGCAAAAGCACGGTAAATTAAATTGCAGAGCACATGTCCGCGTGACAGATGGCCATGTGATCAAAATGATGTCAAGGAGCCTCTCACCTTGGTCCGTTGTTATTTAACATTGCTTTAGTTTCGTGCCCAGCGTAGATAACAATTCCTTCAACGTAATCCGTGTTACGGATTACACATCCGCGCAGGAGGAGGTTGTTATTGTTGATTGGAATTTTGTCTCCATTGTCGGGGGGAATTCTACAACGGTTGCTCAAAACGTTCATATAAAAAAGCTCACCGCGGAATGGTTCACAATTTAAGAAAATTTGCTTAAATCAATTGAGAGTTATAACAGCCGTAACCATGCTTCATCGCTTTACCAATACAGATCTAAATCTAGTCACGTCATTCATAGTGGCAGCAACAATATCTACGTAATGACTACCGATTCTGCAATTATCTTTCAAGTAGACCAGCAAATAGAACACCAAGAATTATGCAAATTAGTAGGTATATCCACGACTGACGCAACACCAAACAAGGAAAATTCCACGAACTATTTATTACATCGCTATATTTATTCTTTGACAACTTGCCAATAAAATATAGCAAATTAAACACTTGAAGACTTTTGCTTCAATAGCAGGGTTCACTGAGCGTATGACAAAAGATGTCACAAATAAATAGGCGCGCAATCGCGCATGTTTAGTATTTTTCTCCTTTAGATCATTTCTACAGATATTAAACCGTCACAAGGCAACTAAGAAAATATTTGACTTTGAAAAACGATTAATTATTAACCGACCACCACCTTCAAAAACATAGGACTCGATTGTGCCCAAGAAAGTCGTAAAACTTAAAATTTATGGCTAGTCCTCATTCATTCGACCCTCTTCCAAACCTTATTACTTACATGTTTCCGTGAAACTTGTAAATTTCGTTATTTGGTGTTTGGCATTCGATTATGCTTTTGAAATCTCGAGGATGAAATTCATTTGGCTGCAAAATAAAACTGTTTTTAAGCAGATAGTGAGCAGAAGTCGCAAACCTCCCACAATATCATTGTATAAATACACTTGAATCGACTCAAACGGGATAAATTAACCATCAAGAGGGCAAAATATTAATATCAAGCACACTTGGCAAAAGGCAAAAAGTAGAGAAGCCATTAAAATCATTCAAGCGTGAAATGACAGTGCATACAGTCCAAGCAATTTAGTGATTGCCATTGCTGGGTGAATAAAGCAGAACTAAATATTGATTCCTCAGTACAACCGCTATCGTTATTTTTTCGCAAACCAGTAAAGTAGTAAGCAATGCATCCTAATATCAAGCACACTTGGCAAAAGGCAAAAAGTAGAGAAGCCATTAAAATCATTCAAGCGTGAAATGACAGTGCATACAGTCCAAGCAATTTAGTGATTGCCATTGCTGGGTGAATAAAGCAGAACTAAATATTGATTCCTCAGTACAACCGCTATCGTTATTTTTTCGCAAACCAGTAAAGTAGTAAGCAATGCATCCTAATCCAATAAGTACGTGCTATGCCTAAAAACGTGTGAATATTCTTGAACAGCAGCAGGTAGCAGCAGCTTACATAAACATGGTATTTGTAATTCGACTTTAATGAAATCACTCATCTGACTTTACATATTTTTAAGCAGCTATGGTGGTAAGTGAGCAACGTTTCATGCTAAAACAAATTAATAATTATAAATGCATTATCCTCAAACACTAAGTAAGCGTGACAAAACAGTGCAAAAAACTAAACTTCTTGCTGAGCATATCTAACTACTCGCATCGCTACTACAAAAATGTTTAAAAATAGGATTTTGCTATACGCATCGTTCCTTCGCCTAATTCTGCTAATAAACAACAAAACATCAGTATCACCTTATCAAGGCCCCAGTGTCGTTGAACCACTGTTCTTTGTTTCAAGTTTGTTTCGCCATCAATGTTTGATGTCTCTATGAAACATCTTCCATCCACGTCAGAGGAGTGGAGCAGCAGCACATCCGCGGGGATCACATCGTTGCATACCACACGCACAATATCGCCCACCTGTAAGTCCGACCATTTCACGCGATGGTATTTGTCGTCGGTACTGTAAAAACAGACGTTGTAAATCTACAGCACCAAATTTACAACACAACTGGTGACTCGGTTATTTTTTGAAGCCAAAACTTTGTACCAGCAGCAAATGCACAGCAAAATTTCATGTTGATATTGCTGAGTCACTTGTAAACGTATAAACAATCAAATCTTGGACAATCGACATCATTAGCAATCTGCCAACATGACGTTTCAATAACAACAACAGCCAAAATAATATCAGTCAATGGAACTGAATAGTCCAAGTTCACTTTGGCAAAATCATATAATAGCGAAACCGTTTTCGCTAGTACTGTAGACACAACTATAGTTTTTATATTTTTCTTCTGAGACGAGCATAATCAATCATTGCTTAGAACTTGTAAAAATAGGTTGATTTAAGAAATGGCTGATAAGCAGTTAGTCAGCCGGAAAGAGAACGAGGCAACGAAAAATCAAGGCTCTTTTAAAACATAATACGTCGTGGAAAAAAGCCCCGCTTAGAAAAACAACGTATTGCCCGGATGCAAACAAATTTTGATTGGTAAAAGCGTTGAAATTTTGCAGCCAAAATATTCGGTTCAAATATAATGTATGAACTTAAACTTGAGTCAGTATGTCTCAAACCAACAGACTTTATGCCTTTTCGCACCGAGACGGACTTGACCACCTTTCTTGGTGGTACAAACAGACTCTAGGCGAGTGACAGAACTCTCAAAACATGGGCTAGAGATATTAAATTAAGAGTAGCGTAAATTGACAAAATAAACACACGCATGATATTTGCGCCACAAAAGCTAAAGTAATATTAAATCATTAATTACATCATGCAGCTTAGAAAGCTTTCGCTTTCATATTGCAAATGGTGCAAACCATTTATGATCTTCGGCAAAATAATTGACAAAGCCTCCATCGGCTAGCCGTCCGCCACCATTGTCAGAGATGAATGAAAAAGTTCAATCGATAGCTAGGTAGGTCGCATACACAGGCATTTTACGTTTTCATCAATGTATATCCTAACTGCCAAATGCCTCTTACATACAAAACAAGTAGCAGCTCAAAAAAAAAAATTAGGCCAACAAACACATTCCCATTTAAAACGATAGCAGGCAGTTGGTACCTCATCACACTCGAATAAAACTAAAAATCCATGATACAGTACTAACAATTATATGCTATTAGGAAATGATGAATCAGAGCATAAAACAATTAACTTATTCAGGCTGGAAATTGAAATCGGTAGCAAACGACTAGCGTGGATCACCTGAGTTTTTGATCAGCAAATCAAACGAAAATCACGTTTTAATACAAAATCGAACAGCAGAGTTAATTTTTAACATAAATCAAAGCAAGAGTTAACTAACGACAAGGCAAACAAACTTGTGGTCAAGGTATAGACCACAAAGAATTGCAGCGTCAAGCCACATAATCAATGTATAGGTCCATTATTTTAATGCTGGCATTTTGACACTTTAAAAGCGACTTTAATTAGTAGTTCGCTAGTTAATACATTACCATTTCTCATCACTAACAATAGGATGGCATAGAAACTAATAAACGTCGTTTCTTCACCAACGCAATACTCAATCAACAACAAGGTTTACAAGAATATATCACTTACAACTCAACAAGGTTTACAAGAATATATCACTTACAACTACATATAAGGCAGCAGGCACCTGAAAACGACTGCCACACGAATGCTGTTTGATTTTTGACGAAGTCTTGTACCACAAAGAAAACAACTAAGTGAACAGCTAGCAAATTTTGTCATAACGGTACATTAAGGATGTCCGTTTCAGAATATCGCATCCTACGGCATCGGTTCCTATTTTGAACCGGTTTCGTTTTTAGGAATCGGTTTAATTGTGAAAAAAAACTGGGCGTGAAAAATCTTTTCAGACGCTGCGCATAAACGCTACTGCGTGTCGGAGGCCGTAAAAAATTTATGGGAGGCCATGAGTGTAGTACCGGTACGCATGCCCGTACATATGTTGGGGCCGTATTTTTATGTGTTTCTAAAATTTAAGAGGGGCATGCCTACTGCGTGTATGCATGCTTCAAATTTATAGTGCTGTAATTCTTGAGTTGGCTATAAATTCATTATATAGACAAAAAGGAAACAAAAGGTTGATTTTTTTTTTGTTTTGCAGTAGTTGCTTTTTTGTTTTGAGCGGATGCGTGCTGAGCTGATATCAAAATAGTATTAACAACCATTTTATAGATTTAAGATTCGGTTTTAAAAGGATTCGAAAAAAAGATTCGGAATTATTCTAGAATTACGTAATCATAATTATTCCGAAATGGACATCCCTAACATTGCTGTATGTCTGGAAGAACACAATGAAGCTGACTTAAAGTGAAAAAATTAAAATGTAATAGCGTATGCATTTATTGTTAACAAAATGAACAAAAACAAATCCCATACAACACATAAATTTACATCACCTTAAAATGACATCTGCTTCTGCATTATTAACTGATTTATCACTTCTATATCTTCCATAATCTTCTACTAAATCCTTAATGGCTTGCACAACAAGAATTCCAATGACAGGAGCCATTGATAAATAAGGTTGAATTGCTCCAATTTGGGGAATGAAGTTCAATAGAATTATAAAAACAAAATAGCAATTAGCAAATCGATGAAATTGTTCAAACAAATTTTTTGGAATGAATGATAAAATGGTGTATTTGGTAGTTCGAATGCCATTTTTGGCATAGTGTTTATGATACTTTCGAATCTGCTGTATGTTCGCTTCTGTTTCTTCCGAGTGTTGACAATGACTGTGATGTAAAACATGTCGAGGGAGCAGAGTGCGAACAGTACGTTCTCCATGAATTCGCCTGAATACACAAAAAAGTAAAATTGACTTCAATACTCTGTATCACTCATAACAGAAATCTTCATTATCTATTGCATCTACTAATGAAAATATGACATGATACTTAAGCATGGATCGATTGAAAGTCTCATGTGGAGACACAGGCAAATTTCCAAGGAAAGCCAGATAACCTATTTTAAAACACCTGAGTTTGCCTTAGGCCCTATAATATAAGGTTTAATCTAATGATGACTCAGAAATTCAACTAAACAACAACGCTAACCCTAACTTTCTTTTTACTAATGACAGGATGATACATGTCATCATTAGGGCAAGTCTTTGCAACTTTTTTTACAACTTCCGACAGCTTCAAATACACTCAGACTCCACGTAGTTTAGTGATTTAAGTGTTTACATAATTTTTATTTTGCAACTTTTTATTGCAACTTCATTAAATTTTTGCACAAAATGTAAAAGTGAAAATCTTATTTTAAAATTATGCTTTGAAACTTGTACAGAATTTTAGTTTAATTGCAGTACAGTATTTTCTTTGAATTGTATAACAACGAGCTTTGTGACGGATGGGCTATGTCTCAATATTATCTATGATGCAACAGTTCATTTGTCTTATTTAAGTTCAGCTACAATCCTAGAAATTCTAGTACCATTGTGTCAGAACCAGCGTTCTCACTTTTAGGGATTTTGTCCCCAAATTGGGACTTTTAACCTCATTTAGGGATTTTTTGGGGATTTCAGCAATTTAGGGATTTTTTTGGGATTTTTATCTTGTATTAAGTTAAGTCTGTTCAGCAGTTCAGTGATAGGCTACCGCTACCGGTAGCTGGGTAGGTTGTTGAAGTAGGCAAGGCTAGCCTATCGTAGGCTGGAAGGAATGGCAATAGACAGATGGACCCAAACAGCACAAAAATTTGATAAGTTCCAATGGTAGCTTACAGTAATAGGGTTGTTGTGGTCTCGTAGGTGTAAGCCCCTACTCTGCTCCACTACCTCAAACAGTTTAAGAGAGGGTTGGAAAAATAGGTAGCATAGCCTACTGGTTAGGGATCAGGGTGTTCTTTGATTGAGGAAACGTGCTCTAGCAAACTTGCTTTAACTGTTGAACTAGTTTACTCACACTTACTGTGTTGTCGACCTTTTGATATTTTGTGTTTGATAAATGTTTTTTTTGTTTTTCAGGATTGATACGGCTGACATTTTGTGATTAATGTTTAGGGATTTTTTTGGTAATCTAGGGATTTTTCGGAGTAATATTGGGGATTTTTTACTTTGCATTTGTGAGAACACTGGTCAGAACCAGGGCTGCTCGTTATGCATAACCTCGTCATGCATAGTCCTAAATCCAACTTTTTTTAGTGCAACTTTTCTTAAAAATAAATGCAACTTTTTCAAAATTTTAGTGCTACGAAAACTTGCCCTGGTCATCATTGTTACATACATGGTGATCGTCACTCTGCATCATCACTCACTCTACATTATGGCATTGATCATCACAGTAACAATTTTGCAAGAACACTGCACTGATGATCATGCATCACCGTATCAGATTTGTAAGTGTTTGCTAAAAAACAACATATAAGATATATAAAAATTCATACACACCTTTTTTTGAACCTCAATATATCTTGGATGCTTTGAGTAATTAACAGGGAACTTCTTTCATTTTTGGGTGGAGATGTAACATTTAAGTTGTCAGTGTAAGGGCTTACATCATCCGTTTGCACTTCATGTGAAGGATACTCCATATACACGATTTTCTCAAAACAAACTTTCTACATTTATACAGAAACACTAGTTAATGTTTGTGCAAAGGTGCTCTGAACAGCTAAAAGTCAACTATTAGATTAAACTGACCAGTAGTTTGTAGATCCAACACAAACTGTATAGCCTATACAAATTACAGCAAAAACAATCTTCTGGACCACTGATACTTAACACTGAACATCATGGCAGACTAATAACATCAACTAAGACGCTAAGTTTTAAAATCTAGTTCAATGATTATGACTACATGCTGGTGTGCACTGCCAGAGAGCAAGTAACCTCCAACCTCACCTTAAATATCCTCACAACATAAAATATTCAGCTGTCATGACCGGAACACACATCAATCCAGACTAGTCTAGAGACAGTACCAACAACTGGCGATTCCTAGATCTAAACCACCAAAGGTTTTGCCACACTCCTTTCCAGAGTTGGTCACTATGGCACCACCTACTCTATCTTGATTCTGTGGGGTGTGATTATGTAGGCTAGTTATAGTACTGTTCAACCAGTTAACAGCAGACAAGACACTGGACATAATAAATATTACTATGACAGGCCAAACTTACATAGTAACTGGTTAAGTCACTCTGCACCTTTAGACTACTGGCAAAGAGATAAGATAGGAAAAATCTATTCGATTTGAATCATGCTGCTCAAACCCAAAGAATAGATACATTAGTTCAAATAAAGCTTTAATTTTTAAGTAGACCATAGGCCTACTAATTAGAACTAACTGAAAAGTTATTCTGAGAATCATGCTTTGTGCTTGGACCGATAGATATCCTGTATCAAGTTACAGCATTGGACAACGGTAGCTCCATTGTCGATCACTATAGCCAAGACTTAACAGCTTTTGCTTGACTGACCTAAAGCTACACCATTTAAAATATTACGGGTATATCAAAACATGTAAACTAGGCTGTATCACTGCTTTCGCTAAGCTAGATTACTTCATTCACTTTCAGTTGGCCTGAAACCGTTCTAGGTGTCATAAGTCGTGACGTACAAAACGCTTTTCCTTCAATTTCGATGTTACGCTGCGCTAGCTCAGCTACTCATTGTTTGCTCGAATTGATCACGATTTTGTGTTTGCCATTGAGCAAGAGCCTGCTATGACAAAAGCTTTTTTCTTTTTTCCGCTCTATGAGCTTGCTCGGCGTCATTGAAACGTCACGCAAACAATACTATTTTCCATCAATAAAAATAGATTTTTTAGTTTTCACGTGTTTTTCAGAACTAAAAACAAAAAAATTCATTAAATACTTTATTCTTAGAACATGTTTTATTGACAAGCATTTGCTACATCTATGTTACTTAATTCTTTGTTTTCTAGGTGCAAAAGAAAATATTTGTAAGATATAATTGTATAGAAAAGTAATTTTAATTTTAATTGCAAATTTTAATTGCAAATTTCCAAGTAATCACACGTGTAAATAATTAATTCACTCGCCTAAGATTTCGCTGGAAAAACTATTAATTAAAACAAAGATCCAGTGAGCTACCATTTGTCATTTGATTAGGCGCAACTTCAATGCTGACCATGCTTTAGCTCGCTAGCGCCACTTAACTTCAATGCACTTACGTTCACGCGTTTGAAAGCACCTTTATAATTTATCAAGTCATGACCATGACGTCATTTTGTGTAATGACTCGGTTTTTATGACCATGTGGAATACAAATAGAATTCTAAGACGATAGAAAATAAATGTCGCAGAGCATTCAAAAAAATCTATTACGATCAGTTTTTTTTTGTAGCCTAAACAAAAGTAGGTAGTACAAGATTTGAAAGGGGCTCGATTAAATTACAATTAATCGAGAAATATTCCTCCCTTCACTTCGTCCAAAGATAATCACACAATAGTCCGATCACCTTTTATAACAGCGTATAGCGGCCTATCACCTATTCGTGAAAAAGTACAACAATTATATTTTAGTATTTAAATCGGATAGGTGTTTGTCTTGCAAAATTGCAAAGTGTTGCAAAGTATAGGGGCCTACCGCCTATTCATAAAAAAGTAAAACAATAATCTTTTACGAATAGGCGGTAGGCTTCTACACTTTGCAATTTTGCAAGACAAACACCTATCCGATTTAAATACTAAAATTAATAATGAATTAAATGCAATTATTAAATGGATAGTTGCTAACAAATTAACTTTAAATTTATCAAAATCCAACATCATTATTGTTAATTCTACTTGTGACAAAAAAGATCGGAATTTATACCACTATTTAAATGCCAATATTTCTTTCGACATTGCTGTAGTTGACGATGTCAAATATCTAGGTGTAACATTTGAAAAAAATCTTGATTTTGACTGTCGTATTCACAACTTAGAAAAGAAGTTATCGAGGTCAGTAGGGATTTTAGCAGAAGTGAAACCATTTTTAAACAGTAAAACCTTGTTACAGCTGTATTTCGCCATTTTTCACTCTCACTTAAAATATGGAATACTTGCTTGGAGTTGTTCTTACTAATTATGACCGAGCAACACCATTCTACACCAAGCTTGGCATTTTGAAATTGACTGATCCTGTGAAGTTCGAAAAAGCAAGCGTTATTTGTTTTCAAATTCAAAATGAAAACTCTTCTCGCACAGTTTAGGAAATGTTTTTGTGAAGTCAGCAGTGTACATAAAAGGTCTACCCGGGCAAGTACGCAGAATAATAGGCTATATTTTATGCCTTTCTTGAAAAAATTAAAGCTTCAAAATTTCATCAGGTATCAAGGTCCTCTTATTTGGAATTCATTAGATCCAAAAATTAAAAACTCCAAGTCGATAAAATCGTTTAAATCTAACCTCAAAAGCACTTTACTGGAAAAATACAGTCTTGTCTAATTCAGTACTGTAGTATAAAAGGCAACATTACATACATTCGTTAAAAGCATGTTTTATTGCTTGCTTGTTTTTTTTTGGTTTGCTTTTCGTTTTCACTAAATTTGCACTACAGCCCAGGGGTCGGCAAACTTTTTCGCATGGCGGACCGATCTTTAGTCGAAAAATGTTTCACGGACCAGCCTTAAAAATAAACATAAATATTCAGCAATTAAATTTTATTTCAGCTCATATTACTATAGTGATTCAACGAGAACCAGCATAAGCTTGCACTGCAGCAACCAGACTCTCCCATCTTGGAATGATGCGACTCAGCAACAATACCTGCAATTACGGCAGTTATGAAACAATCAAATATTTGATTATTTGAAAATTTAAATTGCTTGAAAATTTTTCAAATAATTTTTTGCCGAATTTCAAACAATTTTATTCACTTGGTATGGTAACACAAATTTTAGCCCTCCTACTTAAAAGTACTTCCAACGTCACTGCTTAAATTCCAAAGTAACAGAAATGTTTAAAAGCATTTAATCTGGAAAAGTACACGGCCCGGTACCGAACCCCTCGCGGACCGGCACCGGGCCGCGGCCCGGTGTTTGCCGACCACTGCGATATCCTGCCACGACGACCAATTTGGCAAAGGTGGCTGCGGACTAGAAGATCTAACAATCTCTTCGCAGTCTCCTTGATGTCTGTTATCATTTTACTGTTAGTTATTTCTAATTTACATTTCCTTGTTGTGTACTTGACATCGAATAATAATTAATAAATCAGTTGAGCATACGCTGTTACCAAAGGTAATCGGACTATTTTGTGATTATCTTTGGACGAAGTCAAGGGAGGAAGATATGTTTATCAATCTGGTAGAATGAACTTGGGTACACTTTTTGAATGACAGAACACTGAAATTGCGCAGATGCCCTAAACTTAATACGCTACAGGCACTGGTGAAATTCAATTTTTTTTCAGCCAATTCTACCACAAAAGTTAAATTTTTAGCCGGTTCTATTTCAACTAGGCTACTGGTACAAGTATAAACAGCAACGCTGGCCGCTTCCCTGATTTAACAAAATTCCGTGAGACGGTTAAAACTATAAATTCCGTGAAGCTTAATGGAACCAATATCAATTTCAGCTCAAGCACAAAATACTTAGGTGTTATTATTAGTAATGATCTGTCGGATGACCTTGACATTTTTAGGCAAGTGAAATCGACATACTGTTTAGCCAACAAAGTTAAAGTTACGTTTAAAATGTGCTCTATACATCTGTCAAAAAAATGATCTTTAATCCGTACTGTACCACACTATTTGCCAGCCATTTGTGGTCACAGTATCAGCTTAGTTCTTATAGACGCATGCGCGTTGCATTTAATGATTCGTTTCGTATGCTGTTTCATCTTCCACGTTATGCCAGCGCTAGTGCAAATCTCTCTCAATATTGTCACATTTAAATGTTTGATGCCTTGATTCGCAAGCTTTTATTTGCCTTCATTTCTCGCAGTCAAAATTCCAGTAGTTTGCTTGTGTAAAGTTTGGTCTTGTCAAGCTGCTTTTTTACCTCTCCACATTGAAAACACTAAATATGAGAACGTGCTTTCTAGCTTTGCTTTACTCGTCTTTGTCAAAGTTGATTTTGTATAACACAGTGCTCTTCAACCAGGGTGCACCCTAGGGTTCACGACAACTGCCTCTGGGGTGCATGAGTGAAGTAGGATGCATAGGGGTTCACCACAAAGATTTTAGATGTGCAGGTTGATAACGAATGAAAACATTTTCTTAGGTGAAACTCGTAGGAAAAATTTCGCTATTACATCAATAAATTGATGAACAGTTGTTGCTATTACACATATATATAAATATAGCGTATTGGAGTAAGCGGTCATGGGGGCAAAGCGGACACATCCATTCTATCACAAAACCAAAAGTCAAGAATTCTTTTTTTGTGCCTAACAGCTAGAATTAACTGCAAGAGTGCTTGACAAATGTTTTTGGCAACACTGCTTTTCTTTGTTTCGAGATAACCAGCTTTTAGTTTTTCGTGAAGTTGTGATGTAATAAAGATGTAGCATAAAAAGGATATTTCTGTGGTTTTAGTATGAATTTTTGAAAGGTTTTTTAGTTTTTGACAGCTAAGGTTAATGCTTTACCGTTGCATTAGATTTCATTCGTTGAAGATTAATGTTTTTCTCAGCATTTAGCATTTATTTAAGTTTCAAGTTTGCAACTACACAGGATTTGATTATTATTTTTTTTTACTTTGCTCGCTTTTCATTAGTATTGTGTATTTTGCATAAATGTGTTTTGATAGGGTCTTTACATAACTGTATGATCAATTTCTTGCCTATTGCTTTTTTAATCTATATCTATGTCTATGTAATACCAGTATCAAATCAAATCAAATCAAATCTTCATTATACTCGCCGTATTACGCCGAAGCGTGTAACGAGTTGCGGGGCCCATCTCCGCGGCTTAGCGCCTGGGCAACACAGCTCCAAAGAAACGTCGCAACGGTGGCGAGTCGTTGGCGACACTGTGTCGATTTGACCGGCCCGGGAATCGAACCCCAGACCTTCCGCACCGTTAGCGTGCGCTTAGCAACTGAGCTAACGGCCGGTTTAATACCAGTATGTCATGACAATTTAAGGATACCATACACAATAGAAATCGCGGGTTTCGCAAAGCTTTTTTAGACTTTAAGTAATTTTATCACAAGGGTGCATGAAACATAAAGTATTCTTGCCAAGGTGCATGAGAGAAAAAAAGGTTGAAGAGCGCTGGTATAACACATGTTATGACTTTGTACTGCCCGTTATTATTTGTTTTTTGGTTTTCTTTAGTTATTTTCTTTTCCTCTGTATTTTGCTATCTATGGACCGATATTGTGTCTGAATTAACATTGAAATACTCGGAATTGCATTTCAGTGATTTTTGTCAGTGCAATGTGTTAGTTGCACGGTTTCGGTCTATGTAAGTAATTTTTGTTTCCGCCAGAGCAGTCGACTTAGGGGGGCCAAGCGTTTATCAGGGGGGGCCAAAATTTAAAATTAAGCACAAAAACTACTGTCTTCAAAAGGGTAAGCTTGTTAATTGGGGGGGCCAAGCATGTCGTTTGGGGGGGCCAGGCCCCCCTGGCCTCCCCTTGGCGCCGGATCTGGTTTGCGCTAATGCTGTATGTGTGTGTTATGTTTTTTTCTTATTTTTCTATGGACTTCTAGTCTGAAATAAACAACAACAATAATAATAATATAGAACCGGCTGAATGCCACCACTGCCAACAGGTACAGGCAATCAGAATCACTTGCACCGATATCTAATGAGTTAGAGTGCGTATCGCTGCATTTAGCAATCGGAAACACATATTAAAATGATATATAGGCTGGATTACACAACAAAAGACATTATTAACTGCATTCGAACGCAAAACATAGGCCTATTCTTTTTTCGCGTTAGTAAAACATTTTTATGAGTTTATTGATCCTTGGCTAGTAACAGGTAGGTGTAAATAACATAACTTACCAGCGGAAAACGTTGACTATAGAACGGTTAATTTCTTTATCGCTGAGGTATCGTGTGTAGTCTTCATAAGCGTCTTTGAGGGCTTGAGCAGTTAATACCACTAGTAGAGGAAGCATGCTGACTTCTTTTCCAAAGGCATTCAATTGAGGTACAAAATTTAAAGCAATTAGAAGAAGGAAATAAAAATTTGCTAAGCGATGAAATTGCTCGAAAAGATTTTTGGGAAAAAAAGAAAGTAACGTGTATTTTGTAGTTCTTATTTTGTTGTTTAAATACTTGGCACTTTTGTATAGCAGTTCATCTTCAAATTTATGAACGTGTTCAACGAAACTAAGATCAATTCTTGTTTTGGCGAGGGTGACGTCAGAAGACCTGACGTCATAATGATAATTATCAACACCAAGTTCATTCATGTAAGACTCATACAAGGATGCAGGAGGAACAAGCCTGCGACGCTTGACTTTACGACGGCGACCATCTTTGCCAATGATGCTTGTTTCGTCATCTTTTTTCGATGGTAACCACAGCCATGAAAGATTTAGGCCCTTACACATTCCAAGGAACCACACAAACCTTTCTCCAATTTTTGCAACACGCTAACCAATAACAAAAATAAGCGTAGCGATAATAGGATTCAATTACTCATATTCCGCTGATACAAAATTTTACACAATCAACAAATAATTCAGCGTCTGTAATTAAAAAAAAAAAAACATTAACAACTCTGAAAAAGGAACGAGAATTTGAAAGGCACACTGGAACATACTTTTTGTATCTTCTATGAATACATGGCTGTTTTCTTTTCGTATCAGTGACTTCTTGGACTAAAAGTACGGTACGCGAGTTTTACGAATTAACAACACTAATCTTATATTCACCTGAAGTCCATGTTTTTTATCTGCTTTTCTCCACACCTTCGTTCATGTCTGTCTGCACTTCAATTTTCTGTGTTTCTGCCTTTACATCGCTAATCTTTCTTCTCAAAACACTAACCCCTTTGGCCCAACTCTTGAAAGTAATAAATTTTTTCACACCAACCCATGAGTTCCACTTATCATACAGACCAAAAAAGAAACTTAATTGAGACACAAGATGATCAATCCAATTTTAACCAATAATAAAATTGCCGCTTTCATAAATCATTTGAATTATTTGATACCTTAACGACATTTTCATGCAATATGATGATTGGTGCTTCAGTTATTTTAGTTAACATTTGGTTTTTACGTTAAAATGAAATATTTTGGCTCATGTTTTTTCCAGTAATGCTCTGAATATTGAACCACTTGGCCTATTCTAATTTTCAATTACGATATTTAGTATTTTAGTTGCACGTTTATCCTCCTATCGCGAGAAAGCGATCAATGCGCTTCACGAGCTCGCTTAGGAGTTGCCGGCCATCTGTCTACCACACCAAGATGGGGGAATCCCGCTAAGTGCCTTTCCCAACGGCACAACAGGTAAACTTAACGGCTTGTTCTCCACACTGTCCCTTCAATGCTGAGCGTCAAGCAGGGAAGCTGCGAATAGCAATTTTAAAGTCATTGGTTCGACCCGACTTGGAATCAATCCCAAGTCTACAGTTCTCGAGGCGGACGCTCAAATCACTCGGCCACCTGAGCTGTCCACTCGGTATATATACTAGAAAAAACAAATTTCTGGTGCAAAAAAGATCAATTAAAATTCAGTTACAAGTAAGAACTAACAATTAAGTGTAGACTTACTATCAATTCAATGCTTCCGATGGTGTAGGGCTAGGGAGCTTATTTACACGATCGTGAATTCATGCTTGACTTTACTCGATCAGTTTCTGCAGGCATTAACTTTTCAAGTATAATACGTAATTGAGTTGACTAGTTCAGCTGCTATAATCGAAGTCGAATGCCTATTAAAAATTAATGACCCCAACAGTTGCTAGGCGATGTAGGAGGTAAGATTAGCAGGCCGACATTAAGCCCGTCTATCATGGGGGAAAGTTTTCACCCGTTTAAGTCCGTTGTATTGATGGATCAAGTTATTTTTTTTCACAATGCAGTAAAGCACCACTCACGTTTTAGATGCAATTTTTATCAATCAAAACACTGTCCGGATCCTTTGCATTTGATTGTAATCGGCCGTAGCTATGCATACTTCAGCTTAGTTATTGAACAGAACAGAAAATTCAACTGCAATTGAGGGAGACTGCGAAGTGAGCTGGCGCTCTTCGAATCAACAGCCATCCGGTATATATGTGTCAAATGTGATCGGCATCAGCCGTAAATCAAACCTATCACCGTTATGTCCTGTAACTGCGCGTGGTACCGCCAGGTCATGTCGCTGACGAAAAAGCGAAAAATCACCAATGAAAAAAAAACTGACTACTGCCTATACTTTACAAATTGGTCCATGTTGAAAATGTCTAGTATTTGACATGTGTCTGACGTTTGATTTTTAAAAGCTTCAAAAACAGTTTCATTGTTTTATATCGGGTTATCATTGCCTGCATAAAATCGCACACTGATTGTCGAAAGTAGCAATACCTGGTTGTGCCAAAAGTTTCAAAATCTGGCTAATATTCATGGGTCGAGTCAAATAAAACACTTTTTTGTAACGACTTGCCACCACAGCATCATATCCAGCATTAGTATCACAACGCTGTTAGCTAAGTCGTTGATAGCCACGGGAATTTTCAAAATAAACTGCTGCGTGACAAATATAATTATGGGAAGGTAGAAAAGTTAAACCCAAGATTTCACTGCATGAAAAGAGTTGACTTTTTGGACTAAAATTGGAACAAAATTTTGTTTAGGCCTAATGATCAGCCTAAGAGAAGCTAAAACTAAAACAAAATTTTGTTGGCTTACGGTCGATTTTCAAGGAAAAAATTACAACGCAAGACATCTACTGAAAATCTCAGGGACAAAGTTTGGAACCATATGAGGTCGACCCACGAAGTGTCGTTTTCGTTGTGGTCCCGGTAATGCTCTTATTCAATTCTACTGTAAATAGTTGAATAAAAATTGAATGATTATGCTACAAGACCTTCAAAACGCGGCCAAAACACCATCTACCATTGATTTGGACTGATAAACAGAATATGAAGTGGGCGTGCATTAATTTTCATACAAAAAATGTTGCGCTCGCACTGTATCACGTTACGTTAGCATCGTCACCACGCACATTATAGTCATTTCCTTTCAGAAATACAAGAAGTTTTGCCTACATTCTGTAAGCTGTTCCCGTTCAACATTTACAACAAAACCAGTCAGTTGTTTTCCAAATACGAACTTCTAAAAACTGCCTACAATAATGACAAAAGTTTATGCTTGGCGATAACTGTTTGGTCACATGGAAAATTACATCAATAATATTTCCAATTCGCCGCAGGGTTTTAAATATACCCAACAGCCTCTAAGAAATCAATCAGTTTCAGCAAATGAAATAAGCCTTGCAAGCTATTTACACTTTCAATGCACAACACATATGTCTAGAAAATGTAGCAAATGAGATTTCTGCAGAAAAATAAAATTTAAGTAAAACCAAGGAAGCCTCAGCGATTCAATCTACGCGCAACTGCGTTAAAATGCGCTGGCTCAATACTGACTGTTCCAACAACGCTAGTATCATCAGCAGCGCATGTAGACTGGGCCGCCAATCAGGGCCGGATTTAGGCAATGCGAGGCCCTAGGATATTTTCTATTTTTTCCCCTAAAAATCGATGAAGACCAAAAAAAAGGGCTTCAAGTCCGCAGATGTGTTTTTACTGAAGATATCGGTGAGAACCAAAAAAATAGAAAAGTTCTTCGCTGTTCCTGATAAGGCCCCTCATTTTCTCCGAGGCACCCCATTTTCTACGAGGCCCTAGGTTTCAGCCTGCTTAGCCTATACGTAAATTCGGCCCTGCCGCCGATATAAGATGCACTGTAAATGTAATTATTTTAATGCAAAAGTCCATATCAACTGCGGACACAGATTATAATGCGCCGACTGTACATGCGCAAGGCCTATTTAAATAAAGTTCTCAGTTCGCAGTGATTACACATTATGTTACTCAAAGCTTTTCGCGTTTACAGTTGTCATAAAGTTTTGACAAACAGGGAAGAAGATCAATAGGAAATATCGGCGCTCATACAATGATATACGCAACATTGCTATGGTCACAAATTGTAAGTTTAGACATTCTTCTGAATTAATTGATGATCGTTAATTGCTTTTAGCAATGTGAAATTGTGAGCTGTAACTTTTACCTGTCCCTGATCCACTATGAATCAACTCATAACATTGCAGCATTTTGACCAGGCGCGTATTTAGGCGGGGGCATTGGGCCATGCCCCCCCCCCCTTTTAACTCTGCCTTTTAGTAAAAAAGAACGAAATTAATGGTGCCAAGTGATGAAATCCGCCAGACTCTTTTGATAGTTTCCGTAGCTTATGGCCAATGGCGTATCCACGGGATAGGATGAGGGATATGCATCCTTTCACCAGCCATTTTCAAAAGTGTTTTTGATATATGCAATTTTTCCATAATTTCAAACCTCTTCGATTGCGATAAGCCTTACGCCTTAAGCAAACATATTCGAAAATGTGCGAACAAAATGCATCATATTTGGAGAAGCACTCAGATTTAAGGTCAAAAAATTTTTAAAAAATTAGCCCGAAAATTGCTCAAAAATCACTAAAATAGCCATTACAGCATGTAAATTTTCAAACACTTTCCGGGGGAGCATGCCCCCGAACCTCCCTAGAGCTTTTCTTGCATCTCAATCAGCTTCAAACTTGTTCTGCCGGAAAAAAATACGCTTAGAAAAAAATGTGGAAATAATGCCCCCCTCCCTTTTTAAATTTCTCGCTACGCCACTGATTTGGACTTAACAACTTGAAACTGATATTGCTATTCTATGCTATCCTAATCCTACAACAAATATCGATACTGTAACAGCTTTCAAGAGCTAACATAACTCGCAAGCATTGGCTTGATTGACTCTGCTACAATATATCAGCTCATGGTAACTGAAGACTTCTTTATTACCGTATATCGATGCATGTACGTTTCCAAACCTGCTTTTCAATAATGCGGATTCAGAAAAATTTCCTGAGAGGTTCAGGGTAAATTACGGTAAGGGGTTACACAATTTTGACTCGGTTAGTTTTCTAAAGACGCCTTAATCTCTTGCCTTGGTCCAAATACGCTCTTAATTACTCAGGCGCAAAAAAAAACGTGAAGAGATTCACCATAACCTAATTGCTTGGGTGTTCTCAATATAGTCTCTATACTACAGATCTGTAGCACAGCTAACATTTGTATTATTTTGTATTCAGTTGCATATTTATTCTCCTATCACGAGAATGCGATCATAGCGCTATACGAGCTCGCTTAGAAGTTGCCAGCCTCTTGTCTACCAAACCAAGATAGGGGAATCCCGCTAAGTGCCTTTCCCAATGGCACAACAAGTAAACTTGACGGCTTGTTCTCAACACTGTCCCTTTATTGCTGAGCGTCAAGCAGGAAGCTGTGAATACCAATTTTAAAGTCATTGGTTTGACCCGACTTGGAATCAAACCCGAATCTGTAGCTCCAGAGGCGGAAACTCTTAGCTTAGCCTACCACTCGGCCACCTGAGCTATCTATTTTAAACCTAACTTTTTGAAAAGAATTGTTGAACGGAATTAAACATTGATTTGTCTATCTATAAATTGTTACTTTCATTTTCTTTTACCTCTACAAGCAAATTTAAGCAGTGAGAAACTCATGAGCTACACATTTTGATATTTTGAGATTTATGAGCGGCGGAAATAGCTGTGTCTTCTTGAGGCAACGCATGTATTTTAGGCAACATTCGTGCAAGCGTGATTAACGGTCATGCAACTATCAAATTGTCATAAATAAGATATAATAAAACGTGTACGAATCTATTTCAAACCTGTTTGTGTGACCGTTCATTGTAATTCTGTCATAATTGTCAGAGTTGACGCTTTGATTAAAAGCTGGATATCTGTCAATGTATATTAGCAAGGCCTGGGCTGGTTACGAGTTGAGATATGTGGTTTTGTCAGGAAAGCGCACCTTCTCACTTTCGGTAAATTTCTGCTCAAAATTCCCTATAAATGTGCAGACAGTTTCCTCACTGTCTAATGGTTCAGTGTAAGTAAAAAACCGGCTATGAGCAGTAGAAATTCATCAAGTTTCAAGGTCCACAATCGGTCCAACACTTGCAACTGTCAAACCACTTTGACAATTGATTTTTTGTTATTACGAAGGCTTCGAACTATTCAAGCACTGTCGAATAATTCGCTTCTGATGGCATTTGTACCACTCGACCCGTGGTGTGTAGCTTATTTCTGTAGCCTGGTGTTTTTACCTATGCTTCTTCGGGCAGAAGTAGCATCGGCAACTTTGCTTGTTCCATGCACCTGCGCAATGTGCAAAATTGCGCATGCCTAGGAGTTATCCGTTTTACAGTATGTATTTACTTTTTTTTGCTACATTGAACAGTTCTGTCAAATTTTTTTCCCTGTTATGAATCAAGTTTAAGCAAAAAGCTTTCCCAAAAACTTTGGTCCCGCGAAGTAAATCCTTTTATCTTTTGCTGTTGGAAAAAGTCTAACCTACTAACATGCAACTAGTAAACGCAATCTTATTCATTGCGCTGTAGGCTGTAGCTGTATTGCTTTTTTCTGCGCTAATGGTCTACTCTTAGCGATATTCTTTCGCAGGCAAAGGAATCGAAACCTTGAAATGAAACTCTTGTCTTAAGTTTAAGCATATTGCACCATAACTACCAAGCCTTATGCATGCTTATGTAAATATACACCAGAATCAGCTGAAGTGAATAAATAACTGGTTAATGATTAAATGCAACTGTTTGTTGACCTTATGAAACGAATTATGCACATTGAATCGATATATTCAGCATTTCTAAACTAATGTTTATGTAAGAAATGGAGAGTTATAGAATAAAATTCTATTGGAAAACAAACAGTTAAGCGCAGAGTAAGCAAATAAGTTCACAAAAACGATGCTAAAAAACGTTTTGACATGAGAAAAATATCAGCAAGTTGATTTCAACGAAAAACTGACTTAAACCAATGAGTAAAGTAAAAGTTTTTCAGAATTACTTTTTTTAGTGTAGACGAGTTGTCTGTAACTTACAAGTTTATTTTTCTTTCGTAAGTCTTCATTTTTTCCTTTACTTAATGTTGCATAACCCTGCATCACAAAAACACCGCATACGACTGCGCCCTACAGCATAAGGTTTAGAAAACTTGCCATTTAACTCTACAGCAACTACAAGCAGCCTTATTTCAGCATAAAGAAGCAACTGATACTACGTTACTAATTGAGATCATAGATATCGCAGAGATTGAGATGATTTATTGGAGCTCGACGTCACTACTCACTACTTCTCAGAAATTCTCTGTATGTTTTTAAACACAATGCATATCTAACAGCCCATAGTTTCGTACAAGGCAAAACGCTTGTGTAGCGTATAATCAGAAAAAGATCAGATAAAGAAGAGAGTAAACACAAAATTATTTTCTAAGGAGGCATTTTTTGATAATATCATTTTGTAATTTTGAAGTTTACATTGGTGTTGGTGGAAATTGGAAAGACCAGAAATTAGGGCATTGAGCGAATCATTAGCTTTGAAGTTGGTCATGCGTAAATAAACCAACGATCCGAGTAATTTTGATTTTTAATTTTTTGGGTAGTGCTCAAATTTAGCGCAAAATTCGCATCGCAGTGAACAGCTAGTATGAGCGCCAGCCGTCATTTCTCATTTGGTTTTGATAATTAGATTAAACTATATCCACAGAAACAAACTATCTATAGCAGAGAACAAAACTTGCTGTAACTGCTATAATTACTTCATAAGCAGCACCACAGCAAAATAAGCAAAAACAGCAACAAAACTTCCCACTCGCCCGAAATCACAGCACTTTTTTTAAGAAAAATGTAGCGCATTTTTTCATGCTACGTTGCTTTTGAAATACACTTAAAATTGGATAAGAGACAGATAATTTAATAACTAGGCTCAAAACGCATGATATGCGTCTCAGAAATCAAACATTTATCAAGCAATTGCTTTCTTGGGTAAACAAATGGGAATTTTTGTAATTTTTTTTCTGTTTTGCGTAACTAATATCAGCGAAAAATATCAATAAAAACCTTGTTTACAAATAAAGCATTATGCCTTCATGTAATTTCCATTAACGTATTAGAAATTATCCAATTCTTGGGTTTTTCGTGTGTTTTTACACTGGTGACAAAATTGGAATTTATGAGCCATTGGATGTAAGCATACAGCAACCGAAACTTGGTAAAAGAAATTATGAAATTTACACCTGTAAAGGACCTAATAATAAGTTGCCAGTGTTTCCATACAATGCACTTTGGGTTATTAATTTTAAAATATATCAAGTTTGAACTGCGTTTCTTAAAGTTTTGTTGTACTTGGTATACATATTGCTTAAAATAATACAAAATTTAGAACAACTATGAAATAACTGAGCCAAATAACAATCTAGCTAATACTCGACTTCTTGTTCTGGACCTACCACAATAAATTTACCTCGGGCCAAGCAGTTTTTGGACGTTGAAGTTTTTTTTATGTCAAAACATAAATTATGCAACTCCTGGCTCTGGACTGAAATTAAAATTCCTGGCTCTGGGTTTATCACGATACGTCAGAAATATAGGCTTATATTGATCTGAAAATGAGAGAGTATGAGCAGCAAAAGGCCTTCGTGGTTCATTACGTTAAATTAGCCTACACGCCAAATTCAAGCAACAACAGCCGTTGTTTCGAGCTGATAACTCAAGTTACTAAAACTGGTATAGGCTAGGCCCACTGCTTTCAAAAGTGGATTAAAGAGATGCAGAGGCCTTGTAGTGGACAATGGTGGAAATGACTTGTATGAAAAGCACTGACAGTTATCATTTGAAACCGTTATTTTTGGTCTTCCTCTTAATCTAGGCCTATTTTGCGATTTCTCCAGCCAGGTTCATTCAAATTCACCTTAACGTTTGAGAATTGACAGCAAAGTTTAAACGATATCGAAAGAACTCAAACCAGAAAATATGCTCTAAATTTGTTGACGCCATGCTTATGTAGATATCATTTATTTGAATATCTGACAAGTTATTTGCATAAAGGATAAGACTATAAGAGTTATCTGGTTTTATTAAGATATTTGAATAAGACACCACTGACGAACCCTACCGGGTGAAACAGACATTCGGGTGTTAACTTTTTAAGTTTAATACAGAAAAATCAATGTGCTGAATTGATATAATAAGCTTTAACTTTGATATTGAGCACTTTCTTGACCAGCTGTCTGACCTGCAGATTTTGTTAAGATATAGCTAATGTTATTCCCAAGACAGATTTCTGATAAACTTTGTCAACCTGCGTAGCGCTAGCTTACTACACATACGACGAATTAAAGCCTACCAAACTATAGCAGTGTTCTTGACCTCAAACAATAACCTTGTTTTCCTACAAAAATTCGCAATTTAAAGTCAAAACTTTTTGTGTTCTGTACAGTAGCGAGCGCGTCGTAAATGAAGTATAAGTGCGACAGCACGCGCTTCGTCTTTATTTTTCACAATTTCTTTCCTGACCGTACTCTGTCTGTCTTGACCTAGTAATTATGAAGATAAATTTAATACGGTCTCGTCAGCGCTATAGTCGAGCTTAACTATGTTGGTTCTGCAGCTTCTATTCGATAAATTGTTTCTCTTCCTACGGTATATTTAACTAGGTACAGCTTATGTTTTTATTTCTCCTTACTTGATCTCTACGGTACGGTTGTAAAAACAATCCATTGAATAGCAAATCAAAGTGAAACAAAAAAAATCGCTTCTTCATACAACCAAATCAATTTTACTGTAATGTGCTTTGATATATGGCTAAAAGAATGTATACTAAGGCTACAACAGTATTGGGATTCAGCCGGATGGCACTGATTTTATATAGAACCGTCTTACGAAATTTTATTAGATCGGTGCACCGGCCAGCATCGCTGTTTACCCTTAATCGTACCACTAGTTGAAACAGAAGTGGCTGACAAAAAATTTAAATCCCACCGTTGGACTACTGTTACATTGTGTAAGATTTTTCAGAATTCAAATTCAGTAAAACGACAACTGCATAAAGTACAAAAGTCCAATTGAAATTTTTCCAACTTTTGCGTCATATCACATACATTAAAAAGGTTACCGTGCATGTGCAATGAGCAGTCGAGTGCTGCACAAAAATTTTATAGCTTTATGAATATGTTGAATACACTTTAAGTTAGCAATGGCAACTGCTTCGCTGCAATGAAATTGAAAGCAAAGCTAAAATTATGATGCTAACAGTAAAGATAATGCTGAAATAGCTAGACTAAAATAACCTCTGATAATAACCCTTAAAAGGTTGTAATCACAAGCTACCAGTTACACTGTAATAACTATTCAAGTTTAAAATAAATGACTGAGATTATTTTCGACGTTAAACAGAATATCCAGTTCAACAGAATACGAAAAATGGAAGTGCGATCTGCTCCAGCTGCTGTGAAACGAAGCCGTCATTCTAGACGGCAAGGCAACCCCCAGCGTGCGTTTCATGGACTGTTGTGATAAATAAAATCAGTGTTTTTTAAGGTTTGGCTTGGGAAAGAAAGACCGCCAATTGAATTTATAACGTTCTAAAACATAGCTTTTTACACTATTGCCGAAGTAGATTTTGAGAGACCGCTGGGCAATTTTGAGAAACCATTTCGGTTCCTCAAAGCGCCATAAAATAAATACTGGTTGTAACCATAATTAAACTTGAGTCAGCAGTTATGAAAAAATTTTTCCAATGATTTGAAAAATTGAATCGCTTTAGAAAATGTCGAAACAGGTTGCATGATATTCGAAAAGCAGCGTTTTTGCGCCTGTAGTTGCGCAAACGGCTAATTTTTAGGTCATAATTCTGCTAACTAGCATAAGAGCAATAAAGAAATGACTCAAACTGCTTTGAATTTTACTAAATCTTTTATAGCGTAATTCAATACACAACATTCGTTACTGTACAGTAGCCTACATCTGCGAGAAAAAGATTTAAATGGTATTAAGTGTTACGTTAACGTTGGTTTATTTGTAGTTTGTTTGTTCTTGCTGTGTTTTTAGAGGAAAATTTTAATCTCCAACTGGCATTCATTTAGAGAAGTAAGGCGGAGTTACAACACTGTAAAGCAGGGATAATGTAACACCAAAACGTTCAGGTCGTACGTTACAGCAGAACACGTTCGAACGCCTAGTATCCTTTCGATATTTACTCAGCAAATGGAGTATAGCTTGGAATTCTCATTTCAAGTTTTAAAATAGTACCAGATTTTTGACCTCACGTTGTTTAATTTTTTCCAGAAAAATTCACTTTACAAATCTTGTTCTTTATCTATTTTTGGTCTGTGTACAACATTTGACAAGTAGCCGTTCTTCACCACAAATATTTACTTGTGGCCACATAATTTTTCGTAAAAGAACAAGAGGGTTAAGCTTCATTAAAAGATAGGGGACATTTTGTGATCAGTGTTATCATTACCTCTTATTTATTAGCATACATTTTCGAGTCATTAAATTATAATACAATATCATGGCCTGCGATACTGTGACAGATCCTACGTGACGGTTCCTACGTGCCGTGACAGATCCGACGTGACGGGTTCGATTCGCGGCTGAAGCCGATCGCATTTGACATATTTACCGGAGTGCTGCTGACTCGAAGAGCGCAAGCTTTCTTTGCACTCTCCCTCAATTATTGCTGAATCTAAAGCACATGAAGTTGACGGCGGATGCCTAGTTTGCGCATTGGGCTCCGAGGCTGGTTTTAAGGGATCAATGCTTAACTACTGTTGGTATCTTTTGTGATGAACGTACTTTACTTATGTAAAACCTTAGCGGAATTTGCATATGGCTTATAAAAAAGAAAAAGATAATCTACCACGCAGAAATCCTGCAGTCGTACAGAGCCTGACAACTGTCTTTGCCGTCAGTCTTAATCTTGCGCTTATCATTATGCTACTGAAATAGCAAACCTTAGAATTAAGAGGCAACTCGACTACATAGGCCTACTTCTTAACTGGTTACTCAATAGTCACAAAAATACTGTAACTTACTGGTTATGCACTTCTGTTGGATGGTCATTGATTTTGCGGTCCATTTGGTGTCTTTGTATGTCTTCAATTGCATCTTTGGCACCCAAAACAGACAAAACCACCAACAGGGGAACCATACTGACCTAAAAAATTTAAGTTGGAGCAAAAAAAGATTGGCATTGCTTTAGTGATTTTCAGTTGAAAAGAATACGGTGCGGTGACTTGTGGTCGAGAGATTAAGGTTCAAAACTCAAATTGGACTTTGTGTAACTGTGTTCGTGAAAATATCACATCTGTCACGAATAATAAAACAATAGCTAAGGTTATTTTTAAATTAACGAACTAAAAATTCAACAGTAATTGATAGCGACTGCGAAGTGAGTTTGCACTCTGCTAGTCAGCAGCCACCCAGTACATATGTCATGAAATGCGATCGGCTCCAGCTGTGAATCGAACCCGTCGCGTAGGATCTGTAACCCGTGCCTGGTACAGCTGGCCATGTCGCTGAAATGTCCTAGCTGTCTTGATGGCGTCGAAAATCAGTCGAAACAGAAGTTTTTTCATTAGCTGGTAGATCAATATGGCTGGTAAGCATTTTAACCCGCGAGTCAAATTTGTTGACGTGTTGACCCAGTAGACATGCGAGGGGCACTGACATCAACGAAGGTGGCAACGAGCGTTTAAAATAATTATTGGAACTGAAAATTATTGTTACCTCTTTTCCAAAGGCGTTGAGAAATGGAAACCAATTCAACACAATCAAAAGAACAAAATAGAAGTTAGCCAAGCGATGAAATTGTTCAAAAATATTCTTGGGAACGAACGAAAGCAAAGTGTACTTCGTAGTCTACAAAAATTATAATTTTAAGAATATTTGCATACTTTTATAGCATTGAAGTTAAAATATGAAAAAAAATCAAATCTTCATTATATTCGCGTTATTGTGCTAAAGCGTGTAATTATATATAGTGGCGGGGCGACTTCCGCGGCTTGGCGCCTGAGTAACACTAACACAGCTCCGAAGAACTGTTGCAGCGGTGGCGAGCCGTTTGACCGAGACGGTAATCAAATTCCAGATCTCCTGCACTGAAAGCAATGTCTCGATAACTGAACTAACCGGCTGGTACGGCAGAGTGTTGCCAACGCCTTGCCACTGCTGAGACGTTTCTTCGGATCTGAAACGTTATCTTCGGATCTTCAGAGACGTTTCTTCGATTTCTTCTTCGGATCTTCTTCGGATAAGCCCTGGGGCTTAGCTGCGGAAATGGGCCCTGCCATTCGTTACACGCTTCAGCGTATTTCCGCGAGGGTAATGAAGATTTGATTTTTTGATGAAAAAAGCAGTGCTTTAAATAACGCCGATTTGCTAACAACCTGTATTATTAAAGAACTTACCGTTATTTTGTTGCTATGCTTGGAGTAATGCTTTTCATGATACTTATGATGATGGTGAAGAAAGAAATCTTCTGTTGTTAGCAACTTTGGACATGAACAGCTATTTTCGCTTCCGTTACTTGTGCGCTCAGTTCCGTTATTCTCACGAAGGAACTCCATTCTTGATTCTCTGCGTTTCGAATAAGTTCGAATGCGGTTTTCGTTCAAAACGCTTGGACCAAAAACCCATCGGAGAAAAGTGGTTAACCACAGCATTGCCTTTCCAAGCTCTTTTTTTTCCCGCCGCTCTAAGTTAGGCCTTACAAAACGAAGCATTGCAGAAGTTTGAGAGCTTGCACTACATTTGAACAAAACCTTAGTATCTGTGAAATTAGCAAACAGGTCAAGCGTTTCGACAAAAAAAAATTTAGAAAGAGACCAACCGTTGGGACCTACTGTATTTCTTTATTGCCGGCCACCTGTCCACCATTCAAGTTGGGGAATTCTCTAAGTGCCTTTTCCAACAGCACAGCAAGAAAACTTGCCGGCTTGTTTTCCACATTGCCCATTTTAATGCTGAGAATCAAATTAAACAGAAAAGCTGTGAATACCAATTTTAATTTTATTAGCTCCACCTGACGCGGAATCAAATCCAAGTTTACCAATCCAGAGATAGATGCTTTATTCACTCGGCCATTGAAGCTGTATTTGCTTCTTTAGGTATTCAAAAACCACTAAGCTAAATCAGTAACAATTCAATACTTTTTAAACTCAGCGCATCTTCTTATTAAGATACAAACCGTCTCGCGCTAGCATTATTTCCATAATTCTGAAGCTTGTTTAAATGCTAGAACATTGTTTTACCTGCATAACTAGGCTAACTAATGTACTGTCTATTTGTTATTGCGTAGTAATTCTTTTGTTTGTTTGGTTTCTCTTTGTAAGCTGCTTAAGTGATTTAATATAAACAGTGACAAGCAAAACACAAACGCGGAATAGATGTCTCCTTCGAAACCAAGAACAAGAAAACGATATGGTCGCCGCATTGCCTCGAGTGTATTACTTCCGCTGCAATGTTACAGTATGCTGGACATCAATTTTCCCAGTCAATCCTTCATTTTGTTAAGTTTTAAAATCAATGGAAATTTCCTTGCCTCAAAATCAATGGGAATTTCGCTATAAGTCAAGGTTGGTTCCGCTAAGCGGGTTGCGGTTGACCATGGTACTAAATGTTAATTTGCATCTGTATAATAAACTCTCTTTCAAACGTTGCATTTCCAATTTTTTAATTACTAACCAAGCACTTTGAAATTAGTCAAGTAAAAAATCAAATTAAATCTTCATTATACTTGCAGTATTACGCCATAGTGTGTAACGACTAACGAGTGGCGATGCCCATCTCCGCGGCTTAGCGCCTGGGCAACACGGTTACGAAGAAACGTCGCAGCGGTGGCGAGCCTTGGGCGACATTGTGTTTAATTTGACCGGCCCGGGAATTGAACCCCCGATAGCGCGTGCTTAACTGAGCTAACCGACCTTCATGAGTTAACTACGCTCATATTAATTAACTACCTCAACCAGTATCGACTTGGCTTTGTGTATACTCACAATATACAAGACAAGGCCAATGCTTTTAAACCAAATTAAATTCGTTAAAATTATCTTAATTTCAACTTATTGTTTCAAATCTAATTACGAGCAACGCAGCTAAGAATTAGCTAAAAATACTTGGGCCGACTTTTCGGCTCGCTTTTGGTGCCATTGTCACCGCCATGACTTTACAAGCCTCCGCTGTTTTGAGTTTTGCCATGGTGCAAAAGAAAGAAACTGTGCCCACAAGTAAGCCTATGCTACAAATCTAAACCATGTTTTTAACACCTTGAAATATTTTTTCAAATTTGCCAGCACATGGTGACGTCAACATGCAAGTCATAAAGTTCGCCCAATGTGTTTTTGGAAAGCCGAATTTGTTTATACAAGAAGACGAGTTATGAGTGTTCCAGAAGATTTATTTGAACTAGTTTCTTCCGATCAAAGATCGCAGCCGGTTTAGCAATGAAAATTCAAACTGCGTTAGTTTGCTATTAATATCTTAATTCGTCACTACATATAGTTCATTACTAATTTCAAATCAATGACAGTTGACAACACTAAACAGCAATTGATTAGCGATTTATCTGATTCTTCCGCACTAATTAACCCAATCTATTGGAATTTAGAAAGTGCCATATTAAGATTTGTTGGTAGCGCAGCGCGATGGACTCAATAAGCGCTTTGTAGTTGTCCGAATAGCCCACTGTGTTTGATCGTAGTGGTGTTGTTGCTGCCAACAGCGTAACTTCGTCGTGAAAACTGTGTTTGTGGCATACGCTCAAAACAATTCCAAGTTTCAACGATGACTGCTCCTCGATTTTCACCCAGCGAACATTAGCTAATAAAAACTTTAAAATATACAAACGAAAACTGTAAACGTTAATCGCTACCATAGAAGTTATGTAGATAATCGCTTTCTCTTTCTTGGCGTAAATTCTGTTTCTTCATTGTGCAAAAAAAAGTTTTGGGGGGAGAATGGAGTTATTCCTTCACCGATTTTACATTAAACTATCGTATACCAATGTCAAGTGTAATCACTTCCTCGGCGGTAAATTAACTCTGATGATTGTAGACAGTGAATCGAAATAAAATGCCGCACGCTTCTCCTGCCAAACACGCGAAACTGAGTCATATGAATTGTTAATACAGATCACACTTTGGAGTTCACTGCTCTAACTGTGAAAAGCTCTTTTGGCCAAAGGCTTGCATAAAGTATCAGCATACCAAAGTGGTCCATTGGGTATTTTTATAAAAAAGTGGTCCAAGGGCCAAAAAAGGTTGAGAACCACTGGCTTAACGATTGATTCGCTGTTTGTTCAATTCATCTGGTCGTTTTCGTTACTTCGCGATGCATCTTTGAAATAGTTTAATTTTTTCCGTTTAGTGTTGGTCATTTTGCACACAAGCGGCTTCTCACTTGAAAAATGCAGCTTGGAGAAAATGATTTAAAAAAATCTAGGCCTATACGGACGCAGGCTGTTTAGGTGCAATCACACTAACTGAGATGCTGACCCCTTTGAGACATTGTGCACGTTTATCTTATTACGACATCACATCCGCACAAAGTCACTAAGACGTGATGTCATAATAAGACAAACGTGCACAATGTCTCAAAGATCTTAACGTCTCAGTTAGTGTGATCGCATCTTTATAGTTATCATTATAAGGTATAGGCCTAGAAAGGGAATAAAGATTTTCAATTAATGAATTAAAATTGAATTTAATCCACAAAGATTTTAGGCTAATCAAATGAAACCAGAAAAATTTGGTCACGAGTAGGATTCAAACCCTTGCCCGCATCGACCAGTGAGGTGTCACGACCCCAATAATTGGTAACATTCGGCTAGTGACATTGCGTAGGTTCGAATCCCACTCGTAATCAGATTTTTTGATTACGTTTGATTTAACCTAAAATGTTGTTGGGTTAGATTCAAGTTCAATTCGCTTATTGATACGCTTTACATTAATCTATAAGCTTGAATCACTCCCTTAGCCTCACAGCTAGAACGGGTAGACTTCGGTACAAGCCTTCATAACTAAATCTCAGGGTAGAAATGCTTTAAAAAGTGCGAAAGGGTTTCGAAGCAAGTGCAAGATTTTATAAAAGGATTTGACATCAAAAGCTGCTGCCACCTATACTTCAAACCTTCTTAAGTGCTATTCAAGTTTTTCGGTTTTTCCAAACTAACTCGAATATTCGACGAAGCGCTTGTAAGAGCAATATCAAACCACCAAACCACCTTGTTGAAATAACAGGGCACCGTTATTTGTTTAGAGCGCTCGAGTTGGAAGTTGGAACAAGATTGCCGCTGGGGGGTTCGATGCCCATTGCCCAACGAGGTAAGAGCGCTGTAAACGGTAGAGAATGAACAGAGAGAATCGATCAAAGAATAGGCTATATTCACTGTAAGGGTCTACTTCAAACTAAAACAACACCAGCAGCATTACCCCAAAATCGAACCCTTTTACCTACAAGTGAAAAATATCGTGTTTCGGGTTTTAACGTCAATTTGTAACCAAAGTAGTTTTTTTTTAATTTTTATATTTGTTGAATTTTCACCCCATAAGAAGGGACAGGAGAATTAGGGACAGATCAGAGCGTTCAACCCACTAGATTGCTATCACCTAAAAAAGCTGTCTATCGCAAAATTGTAGCTTGTCGCTTATCTCAAGAAGCTTAATTGCCTCTTTTTCGCATTCCTGCATCTCCTGTTTCTATGCACTTACTCAGCCTACTATAGCCTACTGTATCCTCAATGAATTTTCGCGCTTTCAGCTGCAACTAGGTCATTAGCTCCCCTTGGAGTGGGTGAAAACAAGCACCTCCAGTCGAAAAGCAATGATTTGCTACTCTAACCTCACCAGACCATGCTTATAACTTTTTTGAACAAGGTTTCGCTGCAACAAAGGTGCTAACCAGCCATTTCCTACACTGCATGACATTAATCAATTCATAAACAATATTTCTATAGCTACTTTTTTGTGCACATCCTAACATCGTGATTGAATGGATAAGAAACGCTGCAACATGTTAAACGACCTTACTGTGACCTAAACACATAAGAATGACAGAAAAATGTCCCAAAACAATGCTGATACGAAGTCATACACTCCAAAGAAGGTTTTTTCGTTGCGAGAAAAAAATGAAGTGGGATTCAAGTAGGTCTATTCGTTCTTCGTTTGCCCATAAACAAAAACCGCGCTTCTTTGTATTAAAAGTAATCTTAAAAGAGCATTTTTCGCCCAGGAAACTGAAAAACTTCCAGCCTTTTTTTTGATTTTTTGCGACTGTTATTCTAATGAAAACTTTGATCTCAAACTTATTCATCACATTAGCACGTTACTTATATGTGGTTGGCATAGTCTGCTTTTTTGCGCACCTACGCAATGCCTGTTGCTCATACTTCCTTATCCGACTTACTGTACAAAAGGCGTAAATTTGACGTTCGATCGATAGATTTTTAACCTACGCTAAAGTCAGCAAAACTGCTAACAACCAACCAGCTCGCAGTCATCGGAAAACCCTATTTTAGTTAACACACAAGCTATAGGTACAATCATCACTGTTGCCAGATATCAATTTACTCAAGTATCTAGATCGGTTACCAAAAGTATCTAGGAAGTAGCTAGATTTTTGATTAAACCACATCCAGGCAACAAAAGTATCTAGATTAGTATCTAACTACAAAAAGTGCGTTAATGCGACAAAAAACAAGCGATATTACGGAGTCTGACATGAAGTAACTTATATACAACATTTAATAATAGCGCACATTAAGTTTTTCGAGAAATATTCTGCCTAATGAAGACACATTTTAGTCGCAGTAATATCGAAACACCTTTAAACACATCATAGCTAGTGGCGCAGCCAGCCCAAAATTTTGGGGGGGCAAAACTTCATAGGGTTTTCCTGTGGCGCACCCAGGATTCGGCAAAGGGGGTGCCCCAGGGTGTGGAGACGAAGTCCCCAGCCGCCAGAGGCTAATGGGGTCTGGGGGCTCTGCCCCCAGCCGCCACGGATTTTTAGGGTGTGCGCAAGAAAAATACTTATTTTAGCGTAGTTTTTTTGTCGAAAAGTGGTCTTAATCCGCCCCTGCTTGCGTTGTAAGTAGATTTACGTTATAGCATTAGTATCTTTGTTTGAAGGTTAGTGGTCACTGAAAATATTTCGGGGGGGGGGGGGCAATTGCCCCTTTTGCCCCCCCCCCCTGGCTACGCCCTTGATCACAGCCACAAATTCAAGCAAAAAATGAATGAAAGTAAACACAACAGAGAAATATCATGGATTTGCTAGTCGATCAAGTCATATGATCAGTTTTCAGCAATTGGCTCTGTAATGGTTTTAAATGGACTGATCTTTGAATTTAGCAGTTTGATGAACTTCCTGGTAAACTTACGCACTAACAGTGTAGGCCAGGGGTGTCCAACCTTTTTGACCAAAGGGCCACATGCAATTTACGAATGATTGCGCGGGCCACCGGAGTGTTTACTGCTAAGACGCTACTAAAACTCTAATCTTCGAAATGTGTATTTTTACGATTATAAGAACAATAAACGTACCAACAGTAAATTCAACAAAGTTTTTGCTACCCGCCGACATTTCGATGTCAAGTTTGGAACTGTTTTTGTCTAACAAACTTGACAATATTCGGCAAGATCGAACAATTTTCTTCTCGACTAAGTCGGTTTCCGACCAAAAAATTCGAGATTTTCACGTCTCAGACAGAGGCGCACCCAGGATTCGGCAAAGGAGGGGGGCACAACCGAGGGTGTGAGGGCGAAGCAGGCAAAGGGGGTCGGTTTTCACATAAAACAAACACTCATTTTAGCACACTTTTTTAACGAAAAAGGGCATGCAGTGAGTGCAATTACTCGTGACAATACAAAAATATTTTCACAGCTTACGGTAAGTCTAAAAGCAGAAGCATGGCCAAAATAAGTGAAAGGAGGCTGCAACCATTATCAGTTTGAGAAATTATAGACTAAAAGTTAGGTTTTAGCGCCTTATTATAGAGTCAAAGGGGGGCATGGCACCGTGCTCCCCCTGCGGGCGCCTATGGTATAAAATCGGATCGCAACCAAATCAAAATCAAATCTTCGTTATACTCGTGGTATTACGCCGAAGCGTGCAACAAATTCGCCGGACCCATCTCCGCGGCTCAGCGCCTGGGCTACACAGCTCCGAAGAAACATCGTAGCGGTGGCGAGCCGTTGGCAATACTGTGCCCATTTGACCGAGCCAGAATTTGAACCCTAGATCTCCCGCATCGATAGCGTGTGTGCTAAGCAGTTGAGCTAAAGGCCGGTCCAACCTAGTTTATTACTGACTACTTTTGAAGCACGAACACAATTGTGTGGAAAAGATGTAAACGGGACGATATCGAAAATGTGATGCGAAACAATTTCCATTGTGATGCAATAAAATTAACTTACAAGAAAGCAAACATTAAATGACAATTTCTCGGAATATAAGCTCATCTTAAATTACGTAGCAATTACGTTGATAATATTGGTAATTTCGGAAAAGTCCCACGGGCCACTCAAAACCTTTCCGCGGGCCACGGGTTGGACACCCCTGGTGTAGTCTATATAGCCTATATCAGCAGAATTAGCCTATATTAGCATCTGTAAATCTTGTGCACAGCACACTATCCTTTTTAGTTCTGTAGGCTTACTCCACTGCAACTTCACGCAAAACAATCTTAAAAAATATCTGCACATGTGCTCAATCAAAGTTTTTCAACAAAACACCACAATATTTCAAAAGTCTACAAGACGAATGTGTATTGTGTACTGTGTAGAGGCGAAGGGTAAAACACTTAGTAGTTTGTAACAAAAGTTCTGAACTATCTGGAATTAGCAAATGCTCTCTTCACTTTATCATCTTTTTAGAACATTCCCCTAAAAAAATTGTTAAGATTAACTCAGCTTATAAATACAATAACTGAAGTACCGACAGGCTACTCGCAGAATTTCAATATATGATTGGATTTTATGCACTCCAGGAAAACTACTTGTGCATTATGTACCGCAGTTAATCCGGTTATTGTGTTGCTCACTCAGTTCAGTGTAAAATTTAGGCCATTAAAAGCACCGGTACTGAGCTGAACACTCGGAAGAACGGCTCACAAAATTAAAGCGATAATTTCTGGCATTCTTCCGCGAAGGGATAAAACAATACACAAACTGGATTAGTTATAAAAGTATCTAGATTAGTAGCTAGGATCTAGACGAAAAAATTGGCATCTAAGGCGACTAAAAAAGTATCTAGATCTAGATACTAAGTAGCTAAGTTGGCAACAGTGACAATCATACTGACTGAGACGCCTCAATCTTAAGGAGACATTTTTATTTGTTTTATTGTTACTTCACCATGCAACATATGTGATGCAATAATAATAATAACACATTTTATCATAGAGCTCTTTCTTGAAAGAAAGTCGAATCAAAAGCGCTTGTTAAAACAACCAAAAAGTTCTCAAAGACACTGGGAAGTCTCAGCTAGCGTGACTGCGCCTCAAGTGCAGTAGTTGATGTTAATTATAGAAATGACGCTTACAGTTATGCAAAACTAGCTGTACTCAGGTAAGTCTGAAAGTGTTGTAGATTTTGTGCTAATCTGGTTTCGAACCCTGATTTATTATTCAATGCAATCTAAGTGCATTTCTCTTTAGTGCCGTGAGTCTCAGCGCCGACTGTTGTAATTCTGTTGAGACTTGCTTAGTTCACGATTTTCTGTACTGCAGTGTAGAGCGATGTATTGAGTGTGATAAGAGAGTAATAGGAATGCGATGTAGTTTCTTGTAGGATATAGCTACTGAGTTAGGATTTATTACGAGATATTAACTGTGATTCTATTTGAATAAGATGGTGTATAAGTACTGTATAATAATAAGTGATTGGAATTATATGTGATGTTGTGAAAGTGACTGGTGGATACGAAGGCAGCGAACTGAAAGATAGAACAATTGGTGTCAGAAGTGGGATTCGAACCCACGCCTCCATTCGGAGATCGTTGTTGTTTCTCAGAGATCTTTGACTTGCAAACTGATTTTAAATGCCCTTTCTTTCCGCATTTGTGACATGTGACCTCTTTGTAAGGGCAAGTCTCCCTCGAATGTGCAACATAACAATCCTTGCAACGCTTCCACATTTTATTGGAACGAAACGATTGCTTTGGCGCCGTCGATTGCTTTGGCGCCGTCGCCGCGCATCCTTTTTTGTAATCGGAAGACATTTTATTCACGTTTGCCGATTGCTTCATTCCACTTTCGCTTCCCGCCAAAAGTTGATCAGTCTTTAAAGTTTGTACATACACTTGTGCTTTTTTTAACACATCTGCTAATGAAGCATTAGGATCAATAAGGCACTGCCGTCTGACCTCAGCGTGAGGTATATTCTGGATCAGCACATCCCTAATTTGATCATCGACAAAACTAAGATGATGGCAAGCTTCACTTTTGCAATTGAACTGGCAGTCCTTTGCAAGCCCGCGAAGAGAAGCTACCCAGTCGAGGTAGGATTGCAGATAAACATTTGACTTCGCCGGTGTTAAGCATTTGACTTCGCCGGTGTTTCACCCAGCTTCCAATGGTGAAGCAGAGCGCTTCGTTCAAACTTTTAAATGCAGCCTCGACAAGAATGTAAAAGGGGGAAAGTCCCTTATTGAAGCAGTTCGTTATGTGCTTGCATCGTACCGCTGTTCACCTCATCCTAGTTTAGATTGGCGAACGCCAGCAGAATTGCTTCATGGGCGCCAGCCAAAAAATTTGTTGTCTTTGTTTTTGCCGCCTACTAAAACTGTTTCTAAAACTGATGATGAAATTATTATGGATCGTGATTCAATTCGTTCGCCGAAGTTTTGTGTTGGTGATCTTGTGTTTGCTCGTAATTACGCATCTGGAGCAAAGTGGTTTAGTGGTGTTGTTATTAAGAATGTGGGTTCAATGATGTATTTAATTCGTACTGACCGTGGCATCTGGAAAAGGCACCAAAACCAAGTGCAACCTAGATTTGACGATTTTTTGAGTGATGATGTTGATACTTCGCATGAAAATGATAGTACTAATTCTGAAAACTTATCTGATCAACCCAGCTCTTCTTCGTTGAATCGTGATATTGATAATGACCGTGATGTGCCTGCAAGTGCAGTAGTTAGTCGTTATCCTTCTAGAAACCGAAGAGCTCCTAGTTTCTACCAAGCTGGTTTTTCTTAAATGTTTTCTTTTGCTTTTGGTAATTGCATGTGTATGCTCAGAGGAGTTTGTAAATTGTGTCGGGAGGAGTGTTGTAGATTTTGTGCTAATCTGGTTTCGAACCCTGATTTATTATTCAATGCAATTTAAGTGCATTTCTCTTTAGTGCCGTGAGTCTCAGCGCCGACTGTTGTAATTCTGTTGAGACTTGCTTAGTTCACGATTTTCTGTACTGCAGTGTAGAGCGATGTATTGAGTGTGATAAGAGAGTAATAGGAATGCGATGTAGTTTCTTGTAGGATATAGCTACTGAGTTAGGATTTATTACGAGATATTAACTGTGATTCTATTTGAATAAGATGGTGTATAAGTACTGTATAATAATAAGTGATTGGAATTATATGTGATGTTGTGAAAGTGACTGGTGGATACGAAGGCAGCGAACTGAAAGATAGAACAGAAAGCTTGTTCGAGATTGCCTCATCTCACCTCTAACGATATTAGAAAGTATAAAGCTGTGTGCAATGCTGCGTAAAAACAGGAACTGATGTTGTTTTACGGAGAGGAAACGAAACGCATTAGTTTGATTAATTAGCTACCGGTACTCACAATAAGGCTTTGATGGGAACAGGAAAATGAAATACCTGGGTGTCACAGTAGCTTATCTCGATAACGCGTCATATATGGTACCGTACCAATACCGAAGCGATTGCTCTAAACCATGAGCTTAATTTCATGGTTCGATCCTTTGATGTGGGCCTACTTTACCGCCGCATTTTTTCATAAGATGATTAAGGTTACTGTTGTTACACTGGTTGCAAAAATAGCCAACAAGAGGATACAAGAAATCAACATGAACTTACAGGATAACAACAAATTATGAACAAATCTGCCTAAACCTCTTTCACTCGTTGTAGCTCTCTCTTTAATTGCATTATCTTTCCATAAATTGAAAAGAAAAAACAAATTAATTTATCGTTCGTGCAGTAAGCTAAAAAGTGACTCCCATTATTCTTGTTTTCATTACTAAACCCAGTGGCGTAGCAAGAGGGGGGGAGCGGCACGCCCTAGTAGCGGCATTTTGGATAAGCTTTACGCAATATTTTTTCCTAATTACTTTAAACAACCAATACTTTGTTATATCGCTTTACTTGCTAATCGTAAATCATCTTACTGTGCCGCTTGATGCCTAGGCGCAAAGTTGCGGAAATGAGCCCGTCATCTTGTTTACGCGTTGGCAAGGGCGTTGGAAGGTGGGGGCTAAGGGGAGCTGAAGCCCCCCCTACATTTTTTTCATCCCTCCCTTAGAAATTTTGAGCTTCCCTTCAGCTCCCCCCTTTCAAGAATTTATAACAACAGTACACCCTATGGCTGGACTGTTGAACTTCAATAATGACTTATGGTGTCACTTGTTATTTCTTTTTTTTCTTCATCGATACCATCAAAACCAACGTGCAAATTTTTGCAACTTTGTGACAAAGGCGAACAAAATCGCAAAAACTGTTGGATTTCCTGGTAATTTGGTGTACAAGCTCTCGGAGCTTTAATATGATGTCACAAGGAAATTTTCTTCAATTTTAAAAGAAACTTTTGGACAAATAACAGCGAAACAACAAAATATCAAACTAGAATTGGCTAGCTTACCCTAGGAGCAGTGGCGTAGCGAAAAATTTTGAAAAAGGGGGGCATGATTTCCACATTTTTTTCAAGCGTATTTTTTTTGGGGGAAGAACAAATTTGATGCTGAGTGAGAAACAAAAAAATCTTTAGGGGGGTCCGGGGGCATGCTTCCCCGAAAATTTACATGTTGTAATGGCTATTGTGGTGCTTTTTGAATAATTTTTAGGCAAATTTTGATCAAACTTTTTGACCTATATTCTGAGTGCTTCACCTAATATGATGCATTTTCTTCGCACATTTTCGATTATGCGTGCTTAAGGCGTATTGCTATCGAAGAGGTTTGAAATTATAGAAAATTTGTAGGAAATATTGTTGAGAATGGCTGGTAGGTGGATGTATACCCCTCAATCAGTGGCTTAGCCACGGGGTGGGGGGGAGTTTGGGGGTTACAACCCCCCTCCCCCCATTGAGCCTCAAATGACTTCATACACAGTTCTTTTTCTGATATTTATTTCGAAGAAAATGCATCATTGATGAAGCACTCAAAGTTAGGGGGCCAAAAATGTGACAAGCTTTCCCCAAAAGTTGTTTAAAAAGCACTAAAATGGTTATTGCAGTATGCAAACTTTCAAAATTTTTCCGGGGTAGCATGTCCGTGCCCCCCCCCCCCCCCCCAAGAGTCGTTTTTGGGACTTAAGTTGCTTAAAATTAACTCTGCCAGAAAAAACTGTGCTTGAAAAAGTGACGAAAATTGGTGCCTCGTCCCTGAAAAAATTTTGAATACGCCCCTGACATGAAACATTTTCAAAAGGTTTATTTACGCCCGTTTCCGGGTCTAAACGTCTTTATATCTAGTTAACACTCAACCTATTTCAAAATTACATCTCCCCCCCACCAAAACTTTCTGGATCCGCTTCTGTATAAAACGTATGGTCAAATGCAGAAGCGTATGAAGGGGGAGAGGCATTGGGCCATGGCTTCCCCCTTTTGAATCTGTGTTTTAGTAAAAAAGAACAAAACTAATGGTGCCAAGTGACTGAAATATGCCTGACTCTTTTAATGTTTTTTTTTCTAGAACTAGCTTTTGGCCATTGCCCAGGGGCGAGCTCAGGGGGTAGGATGAGGGGTATGCATCCTCCTTGTAGCTATTTTCAAAAACGTTTTTGATGTATACAATTTTTCCATAATTTCGAACCACTTGGATAGCAATAGTCCTTACGCCTTAAGCACGCATAATTGAAAATGTGCGAAGAAAATGCATCATATATGGTGAAACACTCTGAATTAGGGTCTTAATTTTTGAACAAAATTCAAACAGCACTAAAATAGCCATTCAAACAGCACTAATCATTCAAAATCAATTCAAACAGATCATTCAAACAGCACTAAAATAGCCATTACAACATGTAAATTTTCAAAAATTTTCCGGGGGAGCAAGCCCCCGAATCCCCCTAGAGCCTTTCTTGTTTCTCAATCAGCTTCAAATTAGTTCTGCCGAAGAAAAAATACGCTTAGAAAAATGTGGAAATTATGTTCCCCCCCTTTTAAATTTCTTGCTACGCCACTGGTCAAATGTGACGTCATTCTCAAAACCCCTCCCATTTCAAAATTCTGACTACGCTAGTGCCCTCAACCTACTACCCGGCTCCGCTGCTGGAATAAGCTGCGAAAACCATTAAAAGAGTGTGGCATATTTGTCACCATTTTTCTCGCTCATTTTTACTAAAAGGTAGGAACAAAAGGGGGGATGGCATGGCACAATGTCCCTTTAAATACGCTCCTGCCTAGGAGCTTCATACTAGGAGCTTGTAAACGGATAATAAGTTATTTTTAGGGCAACCAAAAGTCAATAAAGTAAAATATTATTACCTGGCTCAGAAAGTCATTAAACTTCTATGAAGCATGTTTTAGTTTCAAACTAGGCGTAGTTTAAAAGTTATTAGGTCAAAATAAGGTCAAATGTTGCGTTGGGTCAAAATAAGATCAAAATCTGCTTTTTAAGTCAAGATGCAAAATCTGCGTCGTTTATATTGTTTAATATGCATTTTAGCAGCTCAGATGGCCGAAACAGCTCAGATGGCCGAGAAGTATAGAGCGTCTGTCTCTTGAGCTGTAGACTCGGGTTTGATTCTGAGTCGGGTCAAACCAATGACTTTAAAATTGGTATTCACAGCTTCCCTGCTCGACGCTCAGCATTAAAGGGACAGTGTGGAGAACAAGCCGACAAGTTTACTTGTTGTGCTGTTGGGAAAGGCACTTAGCGGGATTCTCCCCATCTTAATGTGGTTGACAGATGGCCGGCAACTCCTAAGCGAGCTCGAATAGCGCATTGATCGCTTTCTCGTGATAGGAGGATAAATATGCAACTAACTAACGTTTAATAAATAGATGAAACAAATTACGTCGTAACCATTTGTTGCCAGCTTGTGGAAAGCAAACTGGTAGTCCCTTTTTCAACATAAGCGCATTGAAACACCATTCGAGTATAAAAGTAGTAAACTGTGTTTATGACGAGAAAATCGTTTTCGAATAATTCCAGAATTTCATTGTTATATCGCAGTAGCCGGAGATCGAGTTTTGAGGATTAGCTTAATTCTAACTGTGAAGAAAAGCGTGGTTGCCAGATTGGATTATCTTAGGTAAAAATTCGCGAAATTTGGACCATTTTTAACTTGTTTGGACCGCAAAAAAGTTATTTTGTACCTTCGGACTAATTTAATTGAAACAATTTTAGTGCTATTTTGTTCGTAGTTTATGTTGGTTTCGTTGCACTTCGTTCATAAAAAACTATTCAGCATTATTTTTACTTGCTTAAACATGTTGTTGCTCTTTTTGTGATAAAATTTTTATGTCAAAAGCAACATCAAAATTTTAAACTTTTTAGGTCAAAATTTTAAAATATTTAGGTCAAAATCTGGTTCCCTAGTTATTTTAAAGGAGGTAAACACCTTCATAAACGTCGATCTGGCTACTGTGTTTTTAGTGTGTTATGCTAGAGAAAAGCTTGAGTTCATCAAGCAGTCTTCAAATGACTTTTATTGAAGTAAAGTGCATGATACGCATGATGTATGTTACGATGACAAGGAAGGGGGTTTGGTATGATAACACAAATTTCAGCCCCGCCTACTTGAAAGAACTTCCAACGCCCTTGCGCGTCAATGTATTCCAGGGAGTATAATGAAGATTTGATTTTAATGTATTTGATTTGATTTTATTTTAATATATTCCAGGGAGTATAATGAATATACAGTCATTAGCAAAAGTTTAAGACCAGTTATCAGAAATTATGTATTTTTGCTGTCTATCCTCTCCAGAATACAAATTACTGCCACTGCTGGTATATTTTGCTCGTAAATTTAGTATAACACATTGTGAATGCTCAAATTACAAATTGTAAAACAGTAACACGCAATTTTAGTACTTTGTGTGTCCTCCTTTGTTCTTTATCACCGCCTGGATTCGTTTTGGCATACTGCATATCAGTTTCTCACAATAGTCTCTTGAAATTTCTTTGACCCATACCTCTTTTATAGCATGGTTTAATGCTCCAGCACTTGAAGGTTGTTTTTCTGCAACCTTGTTTTTGAGTATTTCCCAAAGATTCTCGATTGGGTTTAAATCTGGGCTGTTTCCAGGCCAGCCCAGTGTTGCCACATTTTTTTCTGAAAGGAATTGTTTCACAATCTTCGAGCGATGACACGGAGCACCGTCGTGCATGAAAACTGTGCACTGATGAATATTCATATGCATTTCAAGTTTTTCTTTTAGCAAATCCACATACCTGGAACCGTTCATTGTACTTCCTGGGGGCAAAAAATACAATCCAGCAGTACCAGACCTGGAAAATGCCCCCCAGACCATTTGACTCGGTGGGTGTTTCATTGTTGAAACTGTGTATCTTTCCTCAAACCTTTTACCCACAGGCCTTCTAACGTTCTTTTTTCTCACCACAAACTGCTGTAGAGTACACTCATCGGAAAACATGATCTTAGACCAGTCTTCAGATGTCCATGCTGCATGTTCTTTTGCAAATGCCAGACGCTTTGATTTCATAAGAGGAGTGAGCCTGGGTTTGCGAGCTGGCTTATATGATTTAAGACCAAAGTTAAACCTCAAACGCCAAGAAACTGTGGTGATGTGAACGTCTGTCCCTTTCCCAAGCAGCGCAGCACGAATTTTCTTCAAAGAACTTGTTGGGGAACGTACAGCAATTCGCTTTATTGTCAGATCATCTCTAGGGGATGTTTTTTTGGGTCTCCCACTTCTCTTCAAGTCTTTGTAACTCCCGTAATTATTGAAATTTTTAAGGGCTGTGTGCACAGCAGTCTTGCTGCACTGCATCTTCGCACTGATTTCTCGTTCAGAGTAGCCTTCTTCACTTAAAACCACAATTTGGGCTCTTTTAGTCTCGGAAAGAGAAGATTTTTTGCCCATTTTCAAGAACTGAAACAGCAGCTAGTACACAACTGATTACGCTGTAAAACCAATCGAAATGAAGTAAAATAGGTTCTTCGTGAAAACAACCCATGTGTTGGTGATGGACAGATGGCTGATGCAATTTCATTAGGATATTGCGTCATATAAAACTGCACTATACGATAATAATAATAAAATCTACAAATACCTTAAATCTGAAACGCTGGTCTTAAACTTTTGCTAATGACTGTAATATATTAATTATACTCCCTGAATATAATAAATATAATGTATTAATTATACAGGGAGTATAAAGATTTGATTTTAATATATTTGATTTTAATATCAAATGCACTCCAAGGAGTATAAAGAAGATTTGATTTTAATGTTTATTATGTCACAATTGCGTACTGTTTTCTTCTTCGTCTTTGTATTACTTAAATCACCATGCTCCCCCCCTTTGGCAATGTAATAAGGTGCTAAAACCTAACTTTTAGTCTATAATTTCTCGAAATAATAATGGGTTGCGGGCTTGCAGCCTTCTTTCACTTATTTCAGCCAAGCCTCTGCTTTTTGACATTAGCTGCGGAAATATTTTTGCATTGTCCATAGTGACTTCATCACTGTATACCCTTTTTTAATAACAAAGTGTGCTAAAATTAGTATTTTTTTATATGAAAACCGTAAAAATTCGTTGGCGGCTGGGGGCTTCACACCCAGATCCCCGGATATGGACCCCCCTTTGCCAAATTCTAGGTGCGACGTCACGGTCACTGCATATTATTTTAGTGTATTATTGTTGTGTTGACGGTGCAGAAATGAAAGGCACTAACTAACTAACCCCGGTTAATATACACTAATAGCTTCGTAATCACTGCTGTAATTTGCAAGTCAGCGCGCTTTCAATTGACGCATATTTTGTCATGCAGAATAGATGACCGCATTTGAAGCTGATTAATGCTTAAAAAATTATTGCTCATTTGGAGGCGGCAATTTCTTGAACCATCCCGGGCGGCAGAGCCTCTAGCTACGCCACTGACTAAACCTTAAGGTCGTCCACAGAAAACAAAATACTAATGCGTACTTTTTCAAAATTATTCCCTTCCCTTTCCATTAGGCACGATTATCATTTCTTCTCATCAATATCCTCAATAGTTAAAGTACTAATTTACAGGAGTGTCAATTGGTTGCTGAGTACAGCCAAGGCAATTTAATTAAACTTGAATGAAAATCGAATTTGCCTATACATTTTTGTTGATGCACCTGCTACATCCAATGTACATCAACAACTTCGTTTTTTCATTTATCGCGTATTCTTCCATTAGCTCAGTAAGTTAACCCCTATTTTGCAACCAAATCGGTTGTTAAGCACATGTTATGGGTGCGAGAGGTCTGGTGTTCGAATCTCAGGTCGGTCAAATCGTCCAACGGCTCGCCATTGTTGCGACGTTTCTTGGGAACTTTGTTGCTTTGGCCCTAAAGACGCGAAAATGGGCCCTGCTACTCGTTACACGCTTCGTCGACGCAATTCCGGAAGTATAGTGAAGATTTGATTTTATTTGAATTGGAAGTTGAATGCGTAAGTTTAATTCTCGAGTTGGTTAACATTTTTTCAAGTAAAACACTTTGGGTTAGTTAGTAAAGTCGATTGACTGGTTTCACCAACGATGAAATCATTAGGCAACGACCAATTCGTTGGCATGGCATGCAAAACCGTTAACCAGGGTAGAAGAGCGTATGGGACGCCGGGGTGAAAAAAACGATTTAGCAAATTTCGTACGAACGTTTATGCAGTTTCACAGCCATTTAATTAAAGTGAAGTGAACCGCAATTGAACTCTCCCAAAAACACAGTAACAGCCAAGTGTATCGACGTTTAATAACAGCGATATTTATTAAAAACCGGCGATATTTAATAAATAACGCGACATTCATTAAAGAGCGGCGATATTTAATAAATAGCAGAGACATTTAATAAATAGCACTGACTTTTAATAAATAGCAGCGACGTTAATTAGCTAAAGTGCTGCCAAAAATTAAAGTGAGTATGCTAATGAGATTAACAGTGTTTCCATTTGGTTTAATCTTGAAATCGATTTTGAAATGTTAAATATTTCTTTGTCCAAATTTGAATTATGCTATGGGCACGCTGTGTTTATATTACTAACAGCGGAACCACTCTCTTTGCTCAGTGTCCGAAATGAAACTTTGATGATGCGTTGTCCTTTTTGTTTTCAAATTTTTTTATGAAATCTGCAAGGAGTTTTTAGTGTAGGCCTACTTACAGTGATTGCTAGACTAATTTGGTAATAAATGAGAAAAGTGAGAGATTTTAGTATGGGGTAAATGATAAAGTAATTATGGGGGAGTACGGGGAAGTGTTGAGAGAGGTGTGTGGAGGAAGGTGTGGAGTGAGGTGTCATGGTGAGTGTGGGGGAGGTGAGGAAAGGTGTGGGGAAGTGTGACGTGAGCGTGGGGAAGTGTGGAGAGGTGTAAAGTGAGTGTGGGGGATGTGGGAAATAAGTGTTGAGTGAGTGGGGGGGTGTGGGAAAAAGTGGAGGGAAGTGTCGGGTTAGTGTGGGGGTGTAGACAAATGTGGGGAAAAGTGTAGCAGCGTGTGTGGACTCCTCCCACACACTTCTTCACACCTCCCCACACCCCAACACGCTTTCCCACACCCTCCACACTCATCCCATGCTCTCTTCCACACCTACCCCCAAACTTTCCCACAGCTCCCCACGCCCCCGACACATACCTCTCCACTTACCTCCCCTACACCCCAACACAATTTTCACTCTTTCCATATTCCTACCATACTTAACCCAACTCCCCAAACTCAAAAAATTCCCCGATTTCCCCAACATCCATACTCCCCCAGGTTCTCTATACTCCCCATTCTTTCCCATATTTTCCCACTCCCCCCCCATACTTACGTTATCATTTATCCCATGCCGAAATTTCTCACTTTTTTCCAAATTAATCAAGCAATCAAGTATACTAGAAACTCCTTTTAAATTTCATTAAAAATATTGAAAACAAAAATAAAAAAATGGCACGCAATATGTAAGCTTTTTAAAAAGTTTATCATTTTTGTGGACATACGTAACAATGCTTCTTTGTTGAGTGAGCCCAATGAAAGAATTTTATATACACTGTGGCTGTACTTTAGAGACAACTGCGATCTGATGCTACGAAAAATGAATAAATGGAAACACTGTTGATCTCATTAGCATATTATACCGCAGCACGTTAGCTAAACGTCGCTGCTATTTGTTAAATGTCAGTGCTATTCATTAAATATTGATGTTATTTATTAAATGTTGACGCTATTTATTAAATGTTGCTGCTATGTATTAAATATCGCCGCTATTTAATAAATGTTACGTTATTTATTAAATGTCGTTACACTTTGGTTGTTATTGCATTTTGTGGAAACGTTTCAGCTGCAGTTCACTTCTCTTTAATTAAATAGCAGTGAAATTCCGTGTAAATGCCGCTGAAAATTAATACAAAATTTGCCAAGTCGTTTTTTTTTCACAACAGCGCCCCGTCAGAGCAAATAAGCTAAGAACAGTCCGGTTTGTTTGTTTACTTCTTCGACGTAGCTTTGTGGTCATTAAATATTTGGTTAAAATGCATCAACAATTAAGTTAAAGAAAATGGAAAAAAAAGTTCAGTACCAAATTGTCTCAGGTCGAATGCTCTAACATTTTGATCAAATTTTTCATAACGACAAACAGATTTTTGGGGTCACGCGAGTCGCCGCACACAGTGTGCATACAAATCAATGATTTGGGTAGAAATCTATAACGGAGTGTGCTACTTATCCGACGACCACGTATATTTACCATTCTCTTTGCATAACCACAATATACCAGGATATTGTTCTCAAAATTAATCGTTGTTAAAAGAAACTTCACAAAACAGAAAATGCAAGAGTAGAGAAACGCAGTGTAACAACTACAACAAACAGAGCCCTTTGATGGGCATTAGAAGTGCAAAAATATAACAAAAATATATAAAAACTAGATACCCTAATTGTGACTTGAATGGCATTTTTGTAAACAATAAAACGTTTGTTTGTCCCAAATCCGCAAGAACGGCAAATACAGTCATATAGAGTCTTATAGAATATACCTACAGTAACAGCAGAGTATCAAATAACAAACTGACTCTAAACTAAGGCAATTTTAGGCATGCAAGGTTGACAATACAGGGCAAGTTTGCATCACGCAAAAGATATCCCTTCCTCCTTTTCATGAAAAACTTTCTTCAACAACGTACAGTAAGTTAAGATGAATAGCGCTGACGTTCGTTTCAAGAGTAGCGCTGACGTTAGGATGAATAGCGCTAACGTCCCAAGAGTCAAAGATTTCATGTAAAAAATGTGTTGCAAAAGGATACAAAGGCAAACAAAGGTGAAGTGAAATAGCGTAATCTTGCTAAACCTATCGCCTCTCGTGTCTATATTGGCAATATGATGTTAATACATCTTTAATTTTAAATGGCTATATGGTAGGACACTTTCCCCTGTTTTCCCGCAGTCATCCGAAAGCCTCATACTCATAAGCTCATTTACTTTCGAAACGTTGCTTTGAATTTTTGAATAACCGGGGATTAAACTTTGCACCATTGGAACCAAAGTATGGCTGATCATTGATTCTGCAACCCACGTCATGATACGAGCAAAATAAATAGTTAAAAATGGGTGAAAATGGGTTTGCGGCACATTGTCCACGCACCTACACTCTTGGCTATATTCATCATGGTTTGAGAAAGAAAAAATTAAAATCTCACTTCTTCGTTTGGAGACATCTTGCTATTAAATACCATACTGTTGCTCCGATGAAGAAGAGAATTTCAACAATGCTGATGATACTAAAAATACAATCACAGAACGTCAGACCTACGTAAAAATCATGTGCAGAAAACATACAAAAAAAAAACAAATCTTTATCATCTTCACGTTAACACGCCGAAGCGTGCAACGACTGGTGTAGCCCATCTCCAAGGCTCAGCGCCTGGACAACACAGTTCCAAAGAAACGCTGCAGCGGTGGCAAGCCGTTGGCGGCACCCGTGTCGGATTTGACCGATCCGGGATTCGAACCCAAGACCTCCCACACCGACACCAATTTCTCAACAACTGATAGCAAATTTTTATTAAAAAAATAGATTGCATGCGACATATTGGACAGTTAGACCAACTAAACCTAACATGGATCATGGTTTTAACCCTATTCCAAATCTCTTGAATACTGATCCAAGTTTATCTCTTTAAAATATGGATGTTTTCCAAGCTACATTTTCGAAACCACACCATTAGCAGCGTTGTGGCTTTAGAAATCTACGACTTAACACTTATCTTTACTACATCAGCCACGCAGAGACGGCTGGGCAGAGTGGGTTGAAAATGGGAGTGCCGCATATACATAGTGCTTTGGTTTACCACTCGAGAAATTCGTGCCGATCATAACTAGCCATTACAGTAGGCCTATATGGCATTTATGTGCATTTCGTGTAAATTATGATCTACTAATTACAGCTCAAAGTCTCCTGCTCCAACAATCACTCTAATGACTTTGTTTTGCTTTATACTTGGTGTACGGTAGGCTGAATATTGGAATAATTTAGCAGCTGTCTAAATCATAAAATATATGAAATCACATACCGCCCATGGAAAATAAATGCAGAAATGTAATAGGTAATGATGACATGGTGTGATAATATAGAGTTTTAGGTGACCTATGATTATATTTGAGAAATAGTCGTTTGTTCAAATTAATCTTAGGTTGTTTTTATTGCTTGCATATAGTTATAACCTGCTTGCATATAGTTAGACCATATAGTTATAACCTGCTCGGCAATTTAAATCTTTTAGTCGATTTCCTGTATTGCTGTTTGTAGCAGGTCTAAGATGACAATTTGTGAAAAATTAAATAGGCCTAACTGTCAATTTTTTTAAACAAAACGCAAGGAAACGACTTAGGCTCCCTGGTTTAGTCAACTAATGTAGAAGTAGAGCCTAATTTGCGACCAGACGTCTTCTGCATTTGAATTAAGTGCTATGCCAGCTCGTCTTTCGGAAGCTAAAGCAAGAGCGTTGTCCACTCAATCTCTTGACATCGGCTGTTTCGGCCTTATTTGGTTTGATTAAAGAAGTTGAGAGTCGACCGAGAAAAATTTACGTAGCCTGCAAAATAGTAGTAGTATTCTTGGGAATAACATAAGATATACCGGTACGTTGTTTACCTGCATCCAAGAAGTAATCCAGCTGCTCCTCCAATGCTGCTCAGTAGACTTTCTATAGTGTAAATTGGCTCTTCAATTTGCTCAGTATATTGTAAGACTGGATAATATATGGAGGCAGCGACGCCTTCCACCCTGAAATGTTGTTATAATGAGGATAAGGCAAAGCGTTTATCAAAGTTTTAACAGCAAGATATTAAAATATGACCATGGTATAACCTATTTCTATTAACTCGAAAGAGCAGCCAACAAGAAAATTCTCCAGTCGAATGCCTAGCATGCACTTGAATGAGCAGATTCTTAAATAATGGAATGGTGCCGGTAACGCATAGGCCCAGCATCAGATACTGGTTTGAAGCCGGGCGGCAAACTTCATACTAGTCTGTGAAGCCCATAATGTTTCCATCGCTTTCTCGGGACAAACAAATCAAATTAAAGACATGAATGCATAAAAGCATAAAAACAACAAAAAACAAGTGCTAAGAAACCACATCAAAAGCAATAGATGCAGCCACAGTGTGTTACAACAACATACCTGATGTCACTACCAAACGTGGCGTTTATAGCTTCTGCATAACCAAGAGCAAATTTGCTAGTGTCAACAGAAGCACGAAATACAATTGCAGTGCAATCCTGAGGACAATTACACGTCGAAGCATCAAAAAGCACTGAAAAAAAATATAGTATTCTGAAGTTCTCTAGTGCAAGCAAAGATTCACAAAAAAAAATTTACACACAAAAACATCACTCCAAGGGCTTTTTCATAAAAAATAAACCGCAGTTGCTTTGCCAAAAGACAGCCGGTTTCTACATTTCAAAACTTTTCAAAAATAATCGAGCTTACTTTGCTAACTGTTCTTTGAAAGCACCATCAATCGTGTCAATGCTGCTATAGGTGAAAACATACACCATAAAATCGCAAAACGCCATTTTGTTTTTAAATGGTGGCGATTTGATCCGTGTAGTGACTATAGTTGCTCATAAAATTCGACGAAACCCAATGAAATACAGTACTTTATTGCCAAGTTCTTACTTACAGCCTTCATTTACAGACGATCGTTGAAGTGCAACACAGTCATAGAACTGTTTTAAAGTGCATACGCTTGCAGAACCGGGCATATACACAGTTTTACATCCACACAGAGACACCCAATGGTTAGTTTTACACTCAAAAAAGCAATCCCTTCGGCTGTATTTCGGGAAATAGAAAAGGTTGGTACTGCCACAATCGCCGTGAGGAAAACCCTAAAATGAAAGTAAATCAGCATATAAATGGGGTATGAAAAATAACTCAAAAAAAAACAATAATTGAGTTGTAATTTATTTCTTCGAGCGGCAAAACGTTGAACAAAGTAAAGCAATTACGCAAGCGGAAGTAATTCTTGTACCCGGACGTTTTCACTACAAAAATTCAGTTGTCATCATCAGCACTGATGATACCCACTGAATCCATGTTCTTCAAACCCAAAAGAGTCACAACAAACTTCTACCAATCCACATGAACAAAACTAAACATTTTTTATCAGTGCATAACATTACTTGAGCGGACGTTACAGTTCTTTCAACACGAAATGTGGTTTCAACTCCTGGTTGAACCGGAATTCCAGATTCAGCCAGAGTGTAAACTGTAGTTCCCGGCTCGTGAAGTAAGACTCGAAATCCTTCCGTGTGGTAGTAAGGACCGACTGTCCAATCTTCAGGGTCGAACAGGGCCGCAATGTAAAGACCTCCCCCGAAGCCTATGAAAGTAAAATCAGCAAAAATATGGCTGCATAAGCTGATAACACTTGCGCACAGCTAATTAAGACACCAAAAAAGTACCAAGGCCCCCTAGTACACGCCAACGAAAACTCTTTTACCGAAGGGGCATACTAACGGCCTTTCTCGACTGTGGTGGCGTTTGACCGGAGAGCATGCCACACCTGGCTGGGCCAAACAGCGATGATTGCTGTGGTTTAGATTACGATTTTTTTCAGCGATAAGCCAAGTCTCTTTTGCACGCGAGATCTACATTAATGATTTTACAGCACTTACAAACGAGAAGAGTCAAAGCAAAACATAAGCTGTAACATAAATCGCAAAACCGACCGAGAGTTGACAACAAACGAAATTTAATCAGCTAAAAAAATTCAAATCAAATCTTCATTACACTCGCGTCATTACGCCGAAACGTAAAACGAGTGACGGGACCCATCTCGCGGCTTTAGCGCCTGAACAACACGGCTCCGAAGAAACGTCGCAGCGGTGGCGAGGCGTTGGCGACATTGCGTCCGATTTGACCGACCTGGGATTCGAACCCTGGACCTAGCTCCCGTATAGCGATGGCATGGTCTTAGCAACCGACTGACCAGCCGAGTTCACGATTGTCAAATTGATTTTCTTAATCGATTTTAATAATATCTTCGAGATTACCTGAATTCGTTTGATATGCATCTGATCCTCCTCCCATAGGATCAAATTTTACACAAACTCCGTGGTCAGTTAGAACAAAAGAGAAAAGTGAGGGATTACAAGGAAGACCCTTGTAAGAACACCTAAAGTTAAGTATAGATGTGATTTCCATTTAAAACTAGCATTTCCAGTTACGACCGAAAAAATCTAAGCATATCTTTTATTTTTTGCAAAAACAGTTTATCGGGTTAGTAGTATAGCCAATAGATCATTCGTACATTTCGCTTTGTTTGCGTAGGCGAAAACTGACTTCCACTTATTCAATAGCATATAAACAGCGGCGACAGGCACTTTTGGTAATGGACATTCTCAAATGTTCTTAGAACAAATTAAACTATCCCCTTTAATTGTGTTACCAATTTAGAATAATGAATTGCACCAGAAAACCCTTTGGTACTTACAAAGCGGGGTCGCTGATTCTAATGTATTGGTATGCTCCTTTAAACGTAAGTTCTGTAACATTAATGCTATCAAAGTCAGCCAGGTTTATATTTGAGGTACCAGAAAGAGGGTAAGGTCCATACGTTTCTCGAACCGCAATTGCTTCCTCGCTGGTAATCTGACTGCGCCTGATTGAAAGAAAAATCATTAAATTATTAGAAAAGAGTGGATTAGTGTAAATTTTACACCATATGCGCTGCTAGGATTCACATTATGTTTCAGCAACAGGGTTTTTAAAGGCGTTTTGAGGAACCGAAATGATCTCTCAAAATCTGCTTTCACAATAATATAGAAAACTGTGTTTTACGTTATAAATTCCTTAATTGTTCCTCAAGGCAAGCCTTGAAAAAAAAAAAAAACACTGTTCCGCAGTTAGTTTAACTATAGAAACGCAGTAGGCCTATAATCTGCTACGTTTAATTTGTCGGTAAAAATCTATCCACAAAGGTGTTTCAAAATAAATGAGCTCTTTTCTTGACAATTTAAAGTGTTCGCAAATAATTCCAAGGGGAAGGGGTCACATAGCATAACGCCTGTCCTACTCATTAAATTTTTTGTGTTGAAGGAGGTCAATTTCCACGGGCAGGGACAATGCCTTCTCTGCCGACGCCCATAGTTGCTTGTGTAAAAACAGTTTTGGGTTAGACCAAAGTACTTACTGAAACACATTTATACTGCAAATTGTAACCGCCGGAAATATGCTTTTACTTTCAACTTTTGTGCTAATTTTTGTTGATGTGGGGTAAGTTAAAAATAACGCCACAGTATTCTGAAATACGTAGACACAATATCCAACCCCGGCTAAGACGGCCAACAACCAGAATATTCTGAAAAATCAATCACTTTTTTAAGACAATTATCTCTTGTTGTAGGTTAAACCAGCATTGCCAGATAGTTCAGTGATCCCTAAGTCAAAACAACTACAGTATAATTAAGCAAGCCTAAATATAGCCTTTCCCATCAAAACTTAGAGCTAGCTAGGGCATGTATAGTGTCTGCAGAGAAATAGAGGGATAAGCGCATAATTGAACTGGCCATACTATACGCTGAATCATTTACTTAAAAAAGCTGATGAGTAGGTCTTTGCCAGTGGCCCTTTGAAAAATTTTAATAGCAGATCAAAAAGTTGCAAGTCGCAAATGTAGCAAGATATCTTTGCTTAATCTGGCAATACCGGTGTATCTTGAATTCATAGAAATTAAATTAACAACTCAAATGGCCGAGTGGTCCTAACAGCCCAGATGGCTGAGAGGTAAGAGCGTCGGCCTCGGGAGCTGCAGACTTGGGCTTGATTCCAAGTCGGGTCAAACCAATAACTTTAAAATCGGTACACAGAGCTTCCCTGCTTGACGCTCAGCATTTAAGGACGCATATATCGGAATGGTTGCATAGAAAATTTTCACTTTGCTCTTACTCTGCTCTCCAGCGATCTGATTGGCTTGAGTGTTTGTGAAGAGAGCGCTAGGAAAACGATAGGGCTCGACCGAAACGAGCATAAATAGAAAAATTGGAAGCATTTTGGGCAACTGCGACGTGGTGTGGTGGTTATTACACTGAGCTGCTACTCAGAGAATGCGGGTGCGACACTGCTCTAGGAGTGTATTTTATTTTCAACAAACTTGGTTTCTTTAACGTATAATTGTGTATCGTGTAGTTCGGGAAGGGGTAAAAGTGGTGGTAATAGAATAAACAAAAAAATTCATTACTCTCAGCAATCAGCATACTTGCGCAACTGCTCTAGCCAATCACATCGCCGAAAAGCAAAGTGGAAATTTTCTGTACAACCATTCCGAAATATGCTGAAGGACGGTGTGAAGAACAAACCGGCAAGTTTACTCGTTGTGCCGTTGGGAAGGGCACTCAGCTGGATTTTCCCATCTTGGTGCGGTAGGCAGATGGCGGGCAACTTCTAAGCGAGCTAGTAAAGCGCATTGATGGCTTTCTTGTGATAGAAGGTTAAATATACAACTAACTAAATAAATAAATAAATAAAATAAAATTAAGGTACCGATGCATGACAATGTTCGTGAATGTCATTTTTGCCTGAAAATCTGATAAATCAAAGCTTGCAGCAACATTGAAACCATTATCTTTTGTTGATGTCATAATATAAAAACATGAGAACCAAATGAATTCAACGACCCCTTTATTAATAGGTTACACGTCATCGTTTGTGAATTAAACAACATACTGTTACCAATAGTCTCTTTACAGTGTGAGTGCCAGTGTACGCCACCGGTATGCAATTTCAACCGGTTTTGTTCTGCTTTACCTTACTATGATATGAGTATTTTTCCGTGAAATAAGACCAATTCCATGCATTGATACATTATCTGAAAAATCGACGAGTCTCTGTACCAGCACCTTTCCGATGCCTTCATTGTTTTCCTCGTCTTGATGCTTGCTTGTTTCTTTTGTGTTGTCATAATCAAGCGACACCCAATTGTTGTGTTTTTGTAAATAGTTATTGTCTGATTCTTTTGTGCGGTCATAATCAGATACAACCCATTTGTTCTCAATGTGATCATTCATTATGATTATATTCCTTGTTATTTTCCAGATTTAGTAATTTTTCTTAATTAAATCATGAGAAAATCGTATTTACAGCGAACAAAAGTTGATGAATGGACTTAGTTGAATTGTATCTTTAAAAACAAAAGAATTCAGAAAATTTAGATCCCATTGCATTCAAAATTCGGTGACTAGAAGTAATGCACGCCCTAAAAGCAACCACATTGCATTTGCAGGCCTAAAACATAAGCGTTAAAATGGGTTACAAACACAGCCTTAGTGGGCTACTAGGCTATATAACAACACTGTAGGCCTAGAACATATTGGAAATAAATAGTCCGATAATGTTTAAAGGAAAAACTTCGAACGAAATTTCTCGATAGTTTATGACTGGTCTCTGCTGACTGGTCTCTGCTGTGGCGAGTAGCTTGGGGCCCATTTGCTTTTATATATTAGACAACAAACAAGTTTTTGCAAAAATTTTTGAATCGCATAAGAAATTGAAACCGTCGAAATTACTTTAAGCCTTCTATACAACATCGTAGTCAGTAGCCTAGTCAGACTTCATAGTCAGAAGTGCAGATAACACAACGCAGACAACCTATACGTGTGTTCTCGTTCTTAATATTGTATTCTTTAAAAATGGGATAATCCACAAAGAGAATTGCCTTCAAAGAAAACTAGCAACAGCCTAACTTTTTTCAATTCCAGCTGTGTTTATTGAAAGGATTGGTGGCTCCAAGCTTGACAATCATAGTGATAGGCAAATGGTAAAAATCGTAACTATAACTCTATACCTCTGGAAAGGAAGCTAATGCTTATATTTTGGCAACGATGGAATTACAGTGGAATTCGGTTAATAAATCCACCTCGGGACAGCCGGTTTTGGATTTAATATGCGGCGGCTTTAATAAACGGCGTTTCCTAAAAATGCATCTCACCAATGTGGATATCCCCCTGCAGCGGTAAAAATGCACAAAATATAGTATTTTTTCAATATTTATTCGATACAGAAAAATCTGCGCAATGAAGTTTGCTTCGGTGGAAATGTTTTCCTCAGATGGCCATCCACTTCATCTGTCATATCACAAAGCATGTCCATCTTCGTAAACCCAGTACGCTGTAGCCCCAGGGCCAAGCGACGAAAACATTTCCGCATCTCTGCTGCTGATGGCGTTTCTTCTTCTGAACCATCATTATCATCATCTTCGTCATCAGAAATTTCAACAAATCCATCCTGGTTTTGTATCATTGAAACAAGATTCTCAGTGAATTCTTCCTCAGTCTGATTTTGCACACTCCTACGACTGGCGTTCAATTAGTCTGCTTGATTAGGCCTACCAGTACACTAGGGCATGTACGTACTTGTCCATACGAAACTGATAATCCAATGTTGTACGTACTTATTAACACATAATGAAGAAAAATTTGACTGCATAAAGCACGTCGTAAACTGGATGTATTAAGCGGCGCTTGGATTTATTAACCGAAGTTTTTATAACGGGAAAGGATTGGGACGATTCCGTTCCAAGCAAATTGGATGTAATAAGCGGCTGGATTTATTAACCGTGGATTCATTAACCGAATTCCACTGTAGTAACTATTGTCACTAGCTGGCCTGATCTGTAACACGGGGCCCAAGAAGAACACCTGGTCTTTTACCTTCTTGTTTCTTGAAACTCTCTAAATCCCAACCACCAGAAAGTGTAGTTATAAAGGTTTAGAAGTAGGCCTATATTGATATCTTTGCGCGACAAGTCAAAAAGATAGAAGCCGAAACTAAACCGAGAGCAACCCGCTAAAATCAAATCTTTGTCGTGCAGTAAAATACACATAAAATATAACAACGTCCTTGCGTTGCAACTCATACTAAAATCCAATTTCCAAATTCAACTTGCAAGGTGTGGCGCAGGCTCAGCGGGTAGACCTAACAAGTGATGCATCACATAGTTGATCAAGAACAAATGGTTCAGCGTGAAGTGCAAGAATTAATCGGAGCGAAGTTCTGATTATAAAAAGTTGTCCAAGAATTGGGTCGGTAATAAAATACTCCCGTTGTGAAACTCAGGGTCGGTGTTGTAACAACTGTCCTTGCCAATTACAATTGCAGACAGAAGTGGTTTTTTATGTAGCACTTATTCCAGCGAATTGGCCAATTCGCATAGTGGTTTAAGATATCCCTGTCGGCGCAAGAAATCTCGGGTCGGTTGCCCTGCCGGTTAAATCGATACCAGTGCCGGCTACGGCTCGTTATCACAGCGAAGTTCTTCTGAACTGTGACGCCCAGGTGCAAAGCCGCGGAAATTGGCCCGACACGCGTCACCGCTTCGGCGTTATACCACAACATGTGTAATTAAGATTTCATTGTGATTTTGAACCTGTTCAAGCATATTCGTAACGTAACAATGCTGTCTCATCTTTCTCATTATTCCAGCGTATTTGTAACGTAACAATGCAATTTCGTCCTTCTCGTGCTACTTGTTTTCATATCGTTGTAAAGGTCAACTGCTCCGTTGCATAAAAATTATCGCCAAATTTTGTCAGCAGTAAGATCGTAGTGCAAATAATAACGAGCTTTCGAAAAACAACGAAGAACCTCTTTCGTGTTTTTTTTTCGCTTGCCCAATCTACAAGCTAAAATTAACAGGTATAGGCCTGTATATACTGCATGCTGTTTTTACCTCAAATAACTTAGCTGCGTTTTTCCGTTGCACAAAATAGGCTACAGTGAAACGTTTAACGCGGTAGAACACGCACCGAAAACACATTCTTGAAAACCTCAGGTGTGGTGGTGGATTTTTTACCAAGCTTTCGGCCTCATATCTTTCATCTGCGCTAAAATCTATAACTTATAAGTTTTTCAAATAAATATCTGTCGTGTGAAAAGCAACCTGTTCAAAAATCTAATGACACGGCTGGCGAAAAGCGAGGCATTTATAGCGAAATCGTGTCAAGGCAAAGTAACTCTCACGAACAACAAAAGATTACTAAAATATGCGGATAAGAAAGACAATGCTGGCGTCAAAACACCATTAAGCATGAATAGATAGCAATGATTTTTGTAGATGATATCATGAAAATAATAGCGTCAAAACCTGATAAAATTACACAAAAAGACAAACTTAGAGCACAATAGAATTAAAGGTCATGGTATGAAGTAACATGAACCAAGATTGTGTTTCTAGAACGCAATAAATGATGCATACCGTTTCAAATAAAAGCGAGAAATGCTACTCTGACCGGGTACCGTAGCTCTATTAAGAGGCACGAAACATGCTGGTAGGTTTAAATTTTATGCCTATGCGATACTATTGCGAAACATGCCGCAGTTCTTCAATCATTCATGAACAATCGGTAGTAGACTAAATTTTCTGTACAAGATAGGTCTTCGGCGACTTGCATACCTGACAGATAAAAATAACGCAAAGCTAGCACTTTGGTTGAGCGTTAGCTTTAGACTGCGGCTGAGATCAGACTTGTTGCCAAATCGACTTAAAAAAAGCATACCGGTAATACATTTTGTGGAACAGTTCGTAGATTATAGCACTTAGCCAGAGGAGTAATCGGAAAGGGCACTGGACCACTCCTTATTGACGTATGAGAACAGATCCTTTTTTTTACAAATATATCACTTGCAGAAAATGAAAACATGGCTCCTCATCGTCTAAATCTATCCCTGCCCCCGCAAGTTTTTCGCTTAACCACGTCCTACACTAAGCATTATATGCAATACCAAGAACGAATAATTAACACCAAAAAACGATTATTGTACAATGTATGTATCGGTCCTGGCGCAAAGTTCTATATAAATGCACCTCAAAAATGTTTATTTGATAAACTGCAGTCAGTAGTCGAAAAAAAAATATTATTAGCAAGTAGCAACCTACTAAAACGGACAACTCAGAATACTTTCTTTCTTCTCCACCATTTTGCAAGCAAAAACCAAATTGTTTCCCCCACAAAATAAAATATTTCCAAAATGCTGATAAGACTGAAAAATATAATCAGAAATCAAGAGCAAAACGTCACTTTTGACTAAACAAATTAAAACACTACAACCCCAATGCTTTACTCCACTCCCATATAAATGGTTTATAGATACTTATTCAATGAAAACAGTCTTAAAAATATGATATTAGTAACGATCCTACCTACTGCGCCTTAACTTTCGCCAAACCAATATTTTTATACAAGTCTAGATTAGACTGGGCAAAAGTGCGGCCCGCGAGACCATTTTACGCGGCCCGCTGGCACTTACAGAAATATAAACTCCTATCGTGAACCAAACCGAAAACCTTTCTGCTTTTTTCTATAGCTCCGCGCTGAATGTTAGTGAAAAAAGGACATGCGCGGCCGTGTAGACCTTTTTTTGTACAAATAGGACATCTGCGGAAGCGAAAACTTTTTTTTGCTCTTCCAGTCAATGCGGCCCTCGACTTCAAAATTTTTTTCAAATGCGGCCCTTCGTGTGAACATAATTGCCCTCCTCTAATCTAGATGATTGATTTGCTTTGAACGTCAGTCTGTTGCATTTTTTTACCATTCAATTATGCAACTTTGAAAATATCAGACTACAAACCATTTTCAACAGTTCAAATGGCCAACAGAATAAAGCGTCCTCTTGAGCTGTAGACTCGGATTTCATTCCGAGTTAGATAAAAGCAATGACTTTAAAATTGATATTCACAGCTTTCCTGCTTATAGCGCCCAGCACTAAGGGGACAGTGTGGAGAACAAGCCGGCAAGTTTGCTTGGGCTGAGGGAAATGCTTTTTAGCGGGATTCCCCCATCTTGGAGTGGCAGACAGGTGGCCGGCAACTTCTATAAGCGAGTTCGTTATAGCGCTTTGATCGCTTTTTCGTGATAGGAGGACAAATATGCTACTGAATACAAATAATACATTTTAGCATCACCTAACTCTCAACTATAAGCATTTAATTACCTGCATCCAAGAAAAAGTCCAGCGGCTCCTCCAAGATCACTTAAAAGACTCTCTGAGGTGTACATCGGTTCTTCTATTTCTTCAGTGTATTCGAGTCGCGGGTAGTAAATAGAGATTCCTGCACTGCTCGTTCTAAGAATTCAAACAAAAGCAGTTTCTGATAAAAAAAATCAATAGGCCAATCTCAATACAAGTGTTTGCCATTTTTTTTATCAAAATTTCGTAAAATACTTCAAAACCCTTTCATGTGTTTTGCTTAAGAACCAACCCATTTTATCAATAGATCATGAGATTAAATAAATTTTTGCATATAAATTCTATGGAACAATACTCGCAATTTTCATCAATTTTTACTCAAAAGCGCAAAGCTTTTGAAAACCGTTTGAAACAGGAAAGCAAACGAATGGTTGACACACAAACAGCAGCACTGTGGGGCTACTGTTTATCTTTTGAATACAAGGCTGATTGAAAATGCCACTGTGTCAACGAAACAAATCCATTTTAAAAAGATAGTCGACTTTGTTTTCAAGTAAAAAAAAAAGTTTTATCGCAATGTCTCCATCGGGCTCAAACGATGTGATGAGGAGAAATAGAAAAATCGCAATATTATTTGCACCAGCGACGTGGTTTGCAACAGCAATATTGCTTCCATTGTTTTAGCAGGAAAATGTTAGCTGTCTAATTGGACAAGTAGATACTCAAAAAGCCCGGCATAGGTCATCCACAATAAAAAAGTTACTTTTTTCAAGATTTTTCTTGGTTTTAAGAACCCAATGTCATTTTTAAAGGTCCAAATCGTACCTAAAACCCCTCTACAATCCCTCACATTACATACATATTTAGACTCAAATCAAGAAAACTCAGTGTAATTCAAGTAAGCCACAAACCTCAGGTCAAAATTAAAAGAGTCGTTTACCGCTTTAGCATAACCGTCTGCATATTCATTGGTATAAACAGTGCCACTAAATTCCATAGACGAGCAGTCAGGGGGACAATGACATGAAGACGCATCAAACACCCCTGAAGCAAAATAAAAAAAAAATCCGTTTAAAAATCCGTGAAGTGCTTCACTTGCCAAAATGAAATTAAATCTGTAAAAATACAGCTCAGATAGCCAAGTGGTAAGAGCGCCTGCCTTTGGTATTATTCACCGGTATTCACAGCTTCCCTGCTTGACGTTCAGCATTGAAGGGACTGTGTGGAGAACAAGCCGGCAAGTCTACTTGTTGTGCCGTTGGGAAAAGGCACTTTGCGGGATTTCCCCCATCTTAGTGTGGCAGACAGGTGGCCGGCAACTCCTAAGCGAGCTGGTTATAACGCTTTGATCGCTTTCTCGTGATAGGAGGATAAACATGCAACTACAAAAAAAATTAACTTTTTTAAGATCTTATTAAAGAAATTATCAAGCTGCTTCTGTGAGTAAAAGGTATTTGTAACATGGCGTTCATTCTGAAAGATTTTTTTATCAATTTTCTTCTTTTGTGGTGGCTGAACGTGCTTACTAAAACTTGACTTCCTCCGAGTTTACTTGTTTGGCGGCTGGGAAAGGTCTTTAATGGGATTCACCATTCTAGGAGTGGTAGATAAATTACCGCCAACTGTTGTAGAGCGCAGTGATGCTATTCATAGAGGTACTGCGCTATATCAACCGCCCGGTTAGCTTAGTTACTAAGGCATTGTTGTCGGTGTGAAAGGTCTGAAGTTCGAATCCTCAGCCAGTAAAATCGGTCACAGTGTCGCCAACGGCTCGTCACTGCGGTGACGTTTCTTCGAAACTCTGTTGCCGGGTCGCAAGGTGCGGAGACGGGGCCTCGCCACTCGTTACATGCCTCAGCGTAAAGACGGAAGTATAATGAAGATTTGATTTTTGATTTTATGGCGTTATATCAAACCTCGATGTAACAATAACACTGTGGGCTACTAATTTATAGTTTAAGTAACATTCAAATGCCTAGACTAAAAGCACATCGGTCATTTTTGGTGACAGGGAAAATAAATTCGCTACACTAACCTGATACCGCATTGAGATAAGTTAATAGGCAGTTTCGTAGCTCTTTCATTGTGCAGACATCAGCTGGTCCAGGCATGTAGGTATTTTTGCAACCACATTCTTTAACCCAAACTTTGGTCTGACATTCAAAATAACAATCTCTCTGGCTGTATTTTGAAAAGTAGTCAAGATTGGTTGTACCACAATCCCCATGACGCGGAGGCTAAGAAAAATACTTTGGAACAGAATTCACAGTGCACGCAAGGGTTACCTATGTGCTCCCCGCACAATTTGTATGTACCCTCCAGCTACTATTTTAAGACTAAATTGGTTTTATTTTATTATCACTGAAACATTTCGCTTTTAAAAGAACGCTCATAGGTTACACGTTCTTCATGACGAGTTTGATGTAGACGACCGGAGCTGGTCGTATTTGAAATATTAACCGAGTGGCTACTGGCTCGAAAACCCAATCTCAGTCATCAATTACCATTGAATTATACACAGCTCAACAAAAAAATATTTTTTTCTATTTGCCGAAGATATTTCAATGGTTTTAGGGTATATCAGGTGCGCTGAGTCCGAAAATGGCCTTGTTTTTGCTGAATTGGCTCTAGTTTTTGAGATATATCCTTTACAGTAATTTACAAATAACGGAAAAATACATTACAGATAAGAGCTGTTTGTGCTGACAAAAAGATTTTGTTTCGCTATAAAGAACCAATCGTCATAAGCTTTGTAGAAAGCTATTTTATCACATAATACCTCCACAGGCTCTTTCTTGCCTTCTCCAAGATCTTTGCACCTTCTATAAATAAAATAGCGTGCCAAACTGCAGGTTACCTTCTTCATTATGTTGCATCTCCCATGCATTCTCTTATTACACGGTGTGCAACACACTGCGTTAGACACAACCATTTTTCCGCATATTCCACGAGGCTTGGTTTTGCCAATTGAGCAACTGCACATTGCATTTTTGTACTGCTCACCATCATCTTATTCTTACCGATATTTACTTTTAATCCTTTGTTTTCCAATGCACTTTTCCACCTTTGGAATCTTGCCCTTAAATCCTTTATATTTTCGCTCATCAGCGTACAAACTGTCATTCAATAATTATGGACTTTTTCTTGCATCTTTTGTCACAATATCAATCACAATAGCAAATATTAGTGGTGATAGCACAGACCCTTGATGCACACCAACACTCACATTCCTCCAAAAACCCTGATCCAACTCTGACTATCGTCCTCAAATCCTCATATAAGCTCATCAGTGCTTGCACCAACACTTCTGGCAATCATTTGTTTCTTAGTGCTCATTTCGCCACTTTTCCAGGGACCCTATCAAATGCTTTTTCCAAGTCTACAAAACACAATCATGCACAGCTTTTTCTCTTTTTCACGGAATTCCTCTCGTATCCTTCGCAAAATAAACAACTCACGAGTTGTGCCTTTCCAAGGCATACAGCCAAATTGCATATCATTTATCGCTACCAGTCCTCATATTCTGTTCTCCAGCCCTCTCTTCACAGTCTTCATTGCGTGCTCCAACAGCTTTACTTTTTTATATGCTCCACAATCCATCACATCCCCTTTCCTTTAAAGATTGGAAGAACAACACTCGTTTTCCATTTCTCTGGCATATCTTCACCATCCACGATTTTCTGACGAAGCCTCTTTATTATAACGCCGAACTTTCCACTCGCCATTATCATATTCGCATTTACTTTTACAGGTGCAGCTGCTTTTCCCAATTTCATCTTATTCATAGCCTTCATCACCTCCTCATAAGTTACTTCTTCAACTGGTCCTTCAACCATATCTGCTTCTGCCATGTAATCCCATTCATTTTCCACATTCAAGATCTTTTCGATGTGCTTCTTCCATATTTTCCATCGATCTTTCTCATTAATCACAATTCTCCCATTTTTAACCTTCTTGCCACCTCCACTATGCATATTCTTTGCTCCTAATAATTCCCGCACTTCAAAACACCTGGTATGCTTGTCACCAACAAAGATTTGTCAAGTTTCTTAGCATTGCGCGGCAGGGTAGATCCAAAAGCTCGTTTTAAGAGGGCGACCCCCAAAAATGATCCATTGTTTGAAAATTATCCAATTTTCCTGAAAGTTTCAAGAAATGTTGTTGTTTTAGGGTGCTATATCGCCCCCATTACCCTCCCCCAGATCCGCCATTGGGGCGCAGTTTGTTATTATAAATAACTGAAGCTTGATAAGGCGAAGTTTGAGTCTTGCATTGTTTAGCAACTTGTTTTTCGCAAGTGGTATTTAGTCAAGACATGTATTTCATAAAAATTTTCATGGCAGCCTTAAATATTTCGTATAGGCTACTTGTATCATACTCAGGATTTATTGACAGCATGCAACATGATTCTGCTGTTGCATGGAAAATGGCATAAACGGATGTTTTAAAAACGCGGTATGCAAAGTTTAAAAGCCAGAATGAGAAACAACAAAATATAATATGGCTGGTGTTGAAATTGTATAACGACGTTTTGTAATTTGAAATCTTCAAAAATAGGAGAAAATTCTTGTCAAGATTAGACATTATTTGCCACCAGTTTTATCAATGAGTTTATTATTTTTCTCACTGCATTAAGCAAAAAGGATTGAAGCCAACAGTATTGCTTAAAACAGGCATAAACAGGTAGCAATGCTATTTTTCTACGTAAGCAATATTTTCATAAAAAATGCATTTATCTCGAAAACTAGAGCCAATTCAGCAAAAATATGGCCATTTTCGGAATCAGCGCACCTGATATACCTAAAACCGTTGAAATATCTTTGGCAAAAATTTGTGTGTTAACCCGTGTTATCAATTAAATATTTTCAAATAAACTCAGTGTATTTTTTAAGGTGTTGTATTATTGCAACTCACAAGCTTTGTTCTTTCAGTTCTTTCGATACGGATCGTTGTTTCCATTCCAGATGAAAAAAAAATGCCTGAGTCAGCCAATACACGCACAGTGGTACCGGGTTCGTGCATTTTAACCCGAAAACCATCTTTATAAAAATAGGGCCCCTTTGTCCATTCGTCTGAAATGACGGAAGGAGTTGTATAGAAGCCTGCCCCAAACCCTGAATAAATTCAAAAAGGTGCTGTTTACAATACTGGAGTCAAAACAAATTAAAACACTATTAAACCAGACGTTTTCTTCGAATTACAGTAACCATTAAAATCAAACCAAATCTAGATTATATTCGCAGCCTACGCCGATTCATTGAACTATTAGCGGGGTCGCCTCGGCAGCTTATTGGCACGTACGCAACACAGCTATACGAAAAATTGTCGTAGCGGTGATAAACGTTTGGCGACACTGTGTCTACTTATCAGCTCTGGAACCGAGGCCTAAACCTCCTGCGCCAATACTGATGTCTTCAACCTCTACACCAATTGCCGGTTGCCCTCTGAACAAATTATAAGAAAAAATTTTAAAGAAAATAGTAAAAAATTTGAGAGTACGGGATATATTGTTCACGTAGTATAAAAATTCTTTTAACAATCAACAAAACAAACTGTGGTATTTTAACAACGAGAATCAGCTTTCGGGGTAGTAAATGGAGAAGGGAAGTGTGAAGTAGTCAAACCACCCTCTCACACCAAACTCTATTGCTATATAAACAATTGATCTTACACCGACAAATAAAAGAAACTATAGTATATGTACCAGTACAAACTGAGCTCAGTTTATTGCCAAAAAATGTAGAATGCAGCGATGTGAATCCAAAAGTCTACCTGCTGATAATTGATAAGCTTCTGGTCCTCCGGAGACACTGGGGTCAAACTTGGAGCAAACTCCGTGATCAGTCATAACCAGTGAAAAAAACGACGGATCGCAAGGCGCTCCTCTGTACGCGCATCTACAAATGCGGAAAACATGGAAAGTTTTTTTGCTAAAAGTTTACTAATTTAAGTTGAAGAAGTAAAAGAAAATCAACTAATCCCACGAGGTGGGAGCAAAAAAAGATGGAGGTAGAGATCAATCCAGTAGAAAGCGATCGAACCCCTAAAACGTAGGCAACTAGAAGTCCCATTAGCGTAGCATTGTGAGCTGAAAAGTCCAATGTTCAAGCATTATAGGTTCTACAGTTACCCTGTCCATATGTTCAAAGTTCGTAAGCTTTAGGCCCGCGGTGCTTGGTTCTAAAAAGAGCGATTATGACGTCAAGAAATTGATTATGATGCAGAAACTGGATCCAAAAAACGCGAGCTTACAACCCACTAAAATTGGTAATGAGGACACGGTCCATAAGTAATAGTAAAAGTGAATACCCCCCAATTAAACAAAAATTTTGGAACCGGCCCTGGCAAGAGGATGAACCAAATATAGAATGCCATAAAATTGTGGAATCGTAATATGAAACATCTCTTACATTCCCCGAGGCAACATCGTGCTGTAATTGTATGCAGCTCTTTGCATTAACTCGGTGATGTTGATATGATTAAAATTATCTAGTTCCACAAATGAAGTTCCAGGAAAAAGAAAACGAGCGTACGTTGCATAGATGGCATCAGCTTCGTCTTTCGAAACCTTACTTCGTCTAAAAAAAATTGAAAATGTTTTTAGTATTTTTACATTAAGTTTACGGGAACCAGTGACTTGGAGTACCGGTAGCTATGCAAGTATGCGATTAGAAAGACCTCGGTTCACTTCCCGACAGAGCTCTATTAATGATAAATGTTATTTCGAGTTATAATGCAAAGGGTTCTAAACACTTAGTATTAACTTCTACTAAGTCTACTAAGTTTACATGTCTGTCACATTGCCCAACATAGAAACCTTGGAAAATTTAATCTGTTTTAAGCCTGGGCGGCAAAGTCGAACTTGTAGAACTTGAAAAATAGTAGATGAAGAATTGGAACTCGGTCTTGCAAATTGTTAGTGAACCCGAACTTCATTGTAACGCTTCGTGTTCGTTGCCCTGTCTAAGCAATGCAAACTGAAAATTTTTACGAATGGGTTACCAAATGGCATTGCTTTGCGTACTGGCTTGAGCGTCCGTTTTGCAAGTGAAGTACTCGGTCTAGTCATTTCAAAAACTCAACCCACAGCTAACCAGTAAATCGCTCAGCACCAGGTTTAATGTAGAGGTTGAAATAAAACTGTTAAATATAATCAATGTAATCACAAAAACAAATTGTTTTTTCGATTGAGATTTTTTTTTGAGACAACTTACTGGAACACATTCAAACTGCAGATAGTAACGGCAGGAAAGACACTTTTTTGTTCCATGATAGTACGAATTTTAGATTTTTTAGGGTACTCTAAGAACGCTGCCACTGTATTTTGAATCACGTACAAACTATATCCAACTGCGCTCAACACGACCAGCGACCAAAATATCCTGCAAAACGACTGACATGGTAAAGGTGATTTTTATACTATTTGGTTATACAGTAAACTGAAGAAAAACGACTTGCTTTTCAAAATTTCATGGAAATAATAATTCTTCAAAAGACTGTGTTTCCCAAACTCTTCTAAAAGAAACTCAAAACTTTTTTTTTTTGCACAAGAGTCTTCAAAGGCATTGCAGATGATTGTAGTAGGCTACTGCTAAATCGAAATTTAAAAAAAGTCACCTCGTCAAAAGCTGCTGCCTAAAAATCATTACACTATTTCATTATTTTGCCCTCGCAAACGTACCTTAACGGAAAAGATGTATTTCTTTTGAAAATACGACTAATGCCATCCACAGACACTTCAGCTGAAAAATCCTGAAGCTTTCGTGACAATATCTCAGTAGTGTCGTTTTCATCCTTGTCAGATACAAGATCACATTCTTTCTCTTCTTTTGTGCTGCCAAAGTCATCCACGTTTTTATGCTTTTCATTGTTGTTCAAACAGGTAAGCATCTCCAAAATGTATACCTACTCAATTACCCTCAATGACCTTAATTTTATACCCAAAATGAAACAATTTTTTTTTACGAAATTATGGTTATAAACTCAACTTTTAAGGCGTTTGAGCAAGCTGAAAAACAAAGTCTATACGGAATACAATAATTATGGGACGAAAATAGCTCAAGAAGGAAAAATAAAACCGCAATAAATCTCAAAACTGGACAACTGAATCCATGTTGTCGAAACGTCCGGTTTTGAAATTGACCGTGGTTTTATTTTTCCTCTGAAAGTTTATACGATTATCCAATTTCCCATACTTCGCATCAGCGCGTAAGCGGGCTGATATAATCATGAGTTATGAGTTCAATTCTTTAGCTGAAATCTTATTCATTTTGACACATGAATTGGGTGCCTGCAGTGGTTGATCACTTAGTATTTTTCTCCACTGTACGGCTGAGTTTCAAGAAGTCAGGGTCAAATTTTTAAAAAGAGTTTGAAAATATCATAGCAGTGATACCATTACAGGTATGCGTCTAGGGTAGTACAGCAATGAACAATGCACACAACACAGAAACAACAAACATTGCGTTGCACGGTTCAGAGACAATAATAACTCGCTTTTTTTTTGTGATGATACTGCAAGGAGTCACCCACACAGGGCCGGATATAAAGAGTGAGAGGCCCTAGGGCTAGGCTATTTGATCACAATGATTGGCAAAAGCAAAAAAGGGTCTACACGTCCTCACATGTCCTGTTTTCCACTGAAATAATCGGTGGAGGGCAAAAAAAGGTCTGCATACGTCCTTAGATGTCCTATCAAAAAATAAAAGGGCCGTATGTTGCCCATACGTGGTCTTGATGGCTGATTTCCAAAAAACGAAAAGGAATCTTCGTTGTTCGTAATGAGGCCCCTCATTTTCTCTTAGGCCCTAGGCTTCAGCCTGCCTAGCCTACTGGTAAACCCGATCCTGGTCAATCAGTTTTTCATTTCATTATTGATGGCGGTTATACGCATATTTTTCTGTAATGAAACTCATTAGCGAGTAGCATGAGAAAAATGATGCGAACCAGCAAAATAATGGACTATTTTTGCTTTGCGATTGGGATATGTTTGTCGCTATAAGACGAATCACGAAAAAGCTTAATGCATATTATCCAGGCTAACAATGCGTAAAATAAGGCACTGAGCATAATAGGCCGGAAAACAAAAAATAAAAGTCAAAAAACGATTCAAAAACCGTAAAATAAGCGTTAAGTCTTGGTTATAGAGCGTTTAAAGGTGATGCAATATCAGTTCTCGAAGAAGACTCAAGCAGTGTCGGAAAGACAGTTCAGAAGGTTCTCTTCCTTTTCCCCCATCTTGAAAGCAGAAACCAGATTGTTTCCCCGACAAAGTATAATATTTCCAGGACGCTGATAAGACTGAAAAATATAATTAGTGAATAACACGCGTTAAAACGAAGCGAAACATGATTTTTCAAATACAGTCGCAACAGCTTATAGATTACCGAGTAGCAACAACGTCTGCCTCTGGCGCTGTAAACTTGGGTTCGATTCTGAGTCGGGTCAAACCAATGACTATAAATTTTTGTTCAGCTTCCCCGCGTGGAACTTAATATTATAGGGTCAGTGTGAAGAACAAGCTGGCAAGTTTACTGGTTGTGCAGTTGGGAAAGGCGCTTAGCGGTATTTCCCAAACTTTTAATGCTAGACAGATGGCCGGCAACTCTTCAGCGAGTTCGTTACAGCGATTTAATCGCTTTTTCGTGATAAGATGATAATATGCAACTAAACACAAAATAGTAAATAGGCTATGCAGTACTCCTAATCGGCGTACGTTTAATAGGATCGCTTGCTTCGTGGGGCCGTTTTTTCAATGTCCAGAACCGAAACCCACTTCGACCACCATCCGGCTTCAACGGATCGCTTTCAATCGTAAACTAGAACTCTCTTGTTTTCGTTTGTGGTAAAACATATGGTGGCGTACGTTAATCTTACGATTATAACAGCAGTACTGTGCATAGATGGACAAGTTAATGCAAAACGTTAGCTTCGATAACCACTACTTCGTTAACACAGTTACGTACCTCCGTCAACGTTATTTTGTTAAATTCAGCTCCAATTAACGGAAGTTAAATAAATTCGTTAAATCGTTAATTTTGACTTTAAACGGCATTTCTTTTTAAAAAAAGTTTAAAATTTTTTAATGTCAATGTTACCGTAAGCATTTCAGCAATTTTTCTGCTCACAAGCAATATGTTTTGTTGTTTTTATCTCGCTTTTTGACCTTATTGGTCGTATTTTGCTAGTTATCAATGTCTAACTTAACCAGCAATAAGAGAAATAAGCGTTTACAAAAATTTAACGAAAGTTAACAAGCATTTACGGAAGTTAATATAGTCCGTTAGTTTCAAAAAGAAGTTTAACGAATTAACTAGTTAATGAAAAACTTAGCATCGTTATTAACGAATTAACGATTAACGAAATTGTGCCCACCTCTGGTACTGTGTAGTAAGTAGTAACTGTTTATTGCACAGCACTGACTTTCTAGTGCAGTCACATGACTAAATGTTTGAAGGATGTGAATAACAACTCTAGCACTTCTATTCTAACTTACATGATTGATAATCCCTGGTCACGACATTCGTTTTTCTCATATTTTTTACCATTCAAGTTAATGCTAAAACTTTTTTTTTCAGCTCAAATGGCCCAGTGGTAAGAGCGTCCGCCTCGGGAGCTGTGGACTTGGGTTTGATTCGGAGTCGGGTCAAACCAAATGACTTTGAAATTCGTATTCGCAGCTTCCCTGCTTGACGCTCAACATTACAGAGACAGTGTGAAGAACAAGCCGGCAAGTCTACTTGTTGTGCTGTTGGAAAAAGCACTTGGCGGGATTCTCTCATCCTGGTGTGGTAGACAGATGGCTGGCAACTCCTAAGCGAGCCTCCGGTATAACGCATTGATCGGCTGATCGCTTTCTAGTGATAGGAGGATAAATATGCAACTAAAAAAATTTTTTTTCACAACACATATCAATGTGGCATCACCTAGCTCTCTATCAATAAGCATTTAATCACCCGCATCCAAGAAAAAGTCCAACTGCTCCTCCAAGATCGCTTAAAAGACTGTCTGAGGTGTACATCGGTTCTTCTATTTCTTCAGTGTATTCGAGTCGCGGGTAGTAAATAGAGATTCCTGCACTGCTCTTTCTAAAAATCGTTTAATATTGTCAACAAATCTTTAAAAATGAAATCTTGGAAAAAGAAATCAATATCTCAGTAGAATGGTTTTTCGAAAATTTTTGATCGAAATATCATCAATCACATTAAAGAACTACAACACGTTGTGTTATTTACTCAGCACTTTAAGCTCTTTTTCATCAACAAATCTGTAGATCAAATGAACCACAATGCTCGTAAATCCAATATTCAAAGCGTTTAAAGTCGCTTATACGATTTTTAACACTTTCGTTGGGGCACAGATTTTTTTATGGTAATTTCACCCCTCAAACTTCGAAACCCTAAAACCTGTAAGACAGAAGTTTTTTTAGACTCCAAGCACCCTCTCCCATGAAAAAATTTTTGGATCTTCTCTGGTACCTTCCCTTTCCGGTTCGCTATTTTGGAATGGTTCTGCAGAAAGAGGTCGCCATTAAATCTGATTGATTATTGACGATTTTTCATTGCTTCATTTTTATCTTTTTGTAACGAGAAAGCGACGGAGGCGCAGTACGTAGGACGAATCCAGACTTGATGAGGATTTGCTTTTGTTTCCGAGTTTTCCGGTTGAGTTTTGATTTTATTTTTTTAACTTGCTACTGGCCCGATTCCACCAAGTAGAGATAATTATCGTGAAGTATCTTATCCAAGGACTCAACAGCCTGGTTTGGGTGAGAAGTAACTGGCCCTGAAGTTTCTAAGTTCGATCCTAACTACTCTTGGTTTTCGTTCTAGTCTTATCGTACTAAGCTTAATGTATGAAGCGAGCAGGTTTAGGACGATAGCAGCAGAATGATGCAGATACTTCACGATGATTATCCCTGCTTGATGAAATCTAGTAAGCAGCATGATTTTTAAAGAAGTCAAAAGCAAAACTCAACCAAAAAAACTAGGAAAATATGGCAAATTCTAAACGAGTCAGGATTCGTCTAATGTATAGCGCCTCCTTCGCTTTCTCGCGATAGGAGGATGAAAATGAAGAAGTCAATCAATGTCATGTTGTGAAATGAGATCGCAATTCAAAATATTACTCGCATACTGTATAAGTGTATATACACGCAATTTTTTAGAGAAAATTATGAAATTTGGTGCAATTCAGCAACCTACCAACCTCAGGTCAAAATTGAGAGAGTCGTTTAATACTTTAGCATAACCGTCGGCATATTTATTGGTGTAAACAGTGCCACTAAATTCCACAGACGTACAATCAGCAGGGCAATGACATAGAGATGCATCGAATGCACCTACAACTAAACACAAAAAAATCCGTGAAGTGCTTCCTACCTGCAATTGCCGTTAAAGTATGATTTTTTAAAGGTAGTGTTAAAAAGATATCAAGCAGTAGTTTAATAAATCATTATTTTATGAAGTAGCGGTTACTTTTAAGTTTTATCTCGTACCGCACTTCTATTGCTTCAAAAACCTAATCAAATCTTCATCATACTCGCGCCAGCGAGTGACCGGGCCCATCTCCGCGGCTTAGCACCTGGACAAACACGGCTCTGAAGAAACGTCGCAGCGGTGACGAGCCGTTGGCCACACTGTGCCGATTTGACCAGCCCGAAAATTGAATCTAGAACCTTCCACACCGGTAGCGATTTCGTCACCCACTACACCATTGGCCTTGTCGCATTTTTATTTATTTTTGTCATGTTTTGACACGGATGAATCTCTCTACATTTTTGAATCAATAATAAGCAGCACTAATACCACTAAAGACAAATAATTTTCACACAATTATCATACGAGTAAAATTGTAGATGCATTTAAATAAATTTAATTTGATCATGCAAATACGTGAAATGTGCCACTATGTTATTTTTTGGGTCAGGAAAAATAAATTCGACTAAAACACAAATCTTTATTGCACTTGCGGTATTAAGGTGAAGGGTGTTATGAGTAACAGTGCACGTCTCTGCGGATTAGCTTCAAACTCTGAAAAAGCATCGCAGCGGTGACGAACCATAGGCGACATCGCCTCAAATTTGACCCTCCCGGATAATCGAACCCAAGGCCTTCCGCACCGATAACGACATTAATGCCAATACGCCGTCCGTCCGGTGCCAACCCCCCGACCTGAAACAGCGTTGAGAAAATAATGAATGCAGTCTCGTAGCTCTTTCATTGTGCAGACGTCAGCTGGTCCAGGCATGTGCAAGTTTCTGCAACCACAGTGTTTAACCCAAAGTTTGGTCTGACATTCAAAATAACAATCTCTTTGACTGTATTTTGAAAAGTAGTCAAGGCTGGCGGTACCACAATTTCCATGACGAGGAGGCTGAAAAACATTGACAAAAAATCAATACTTTAACCTGGATTACTGTCTCTATAGTTGACCTATACTGTCATACCGGTATGCATTTATTTTGCATTTAGTCACATTATGTCCTATTACGAGAAAACGATCTACGCTTTATAACCAGTTCCTGGATCTCCTTAACGTCCTTCTTTTAATACGAATAGCTTAAAATTTAGAGGTGGCCAGTAGCCAGAGGCCCTCTGGCCACTAACCAGAGGCCCCCTCGGCCCCCTCGCAGATCCGCAAATTTTTGTCAGCAGCATGGAACTATGGTTAGATCCAGAAAGAACGATTTAATAAGTCCGTTAAGTCACAGTTACACTGTCCATGCATCCTTAATTAAGTCTGCCAACATCCCACGGGATGTCTGCATCATTTCATGTCATAATCACTTTTTTCATCATGGCATCAAAAAATTGATTGTCTTGAAGAAAGTTCGCGGGGTTTCGATCCACTTAAACTAAACATAAGATGATAAGAGCAAGTTAGTATTGACAGTTGGCCCATTTTAAGTCAAGATGTATCGATCTACGCAACCAATCAATTGTTTTTAGTTTAAAAGCCATTTTAATTTTTAGAAACAGTTTGATCTTTTCAAGACTTCATGACTTTATCGTCAGTTAAAACAACTTTTAATGCTTTGGGCAGGGCCGTATTTAGATAAAAAGAGGCCCTAGGCTTTTTGATTTATGAGGCCCTTGTGATTAATGATCAGACTCGTCTCTACGTATATAAAGGTTTTGATGGTCGATTTCCAAAAAAAGAAAAAATAACCAGGCCCCTAATTGTTCTTGTTCGTGATCAGGCCCCTTATTACCCCGAGGCCTAAGGCTTCAGCCTGCCTTATAGCCTATTGTTAAATCCGACCCTGCTTTTGGATGATACAAAAATCGTAACTCACAAGCCTCTTCCTTTCAGTTCTTTCGATACGAATCGTTGTTTCAATGCCGGATGAAACAGGAATGCCTGAGTCAGCCAATACGCGCACAGTGGTACCGGGCTCGTGTACTTCGACCCGAAACCCTTCGTTATAAAAGAACGGTCCCATTGTCCATTCGCTCGAATTGGTGGAAGGGGTTGTGTACAAACCAACCCCGAACCCTAAAAGTTTCAAATAAATTATTGTTTCAGCTGATTTCTTTAAAGAAAACAATTTGAAGTAAATATAAAAAATTGCTCTTTTGTTGTTTTCCAAAGTCTGAGCACATACTCTAATGGAGTAGCGAAGTAGATTGTCAAATTCCTAGAGCACAAACAAAAATGTCTCTACAATGTGAGGTTCATCATCAGGGGCGAAATAATTAAGGGAACAAATGGAAGTGCCATCCCCTCTTTAGACAAAGTAAGTGGAATAAATTTTTCTAATTACAGCAATCAAAAGTAGACCTGTTCATGAAAAATTTGTGCCACTGCAAATGTCACTCAACCTTGGCTATTTCAAAACCAATTGTAAAACATAGCCTGGAGGAGATCCCCGATACAGAGTTTTTTTGGAGGGTCGAGGTGCTAAGCATTAAAAAAATGCTTATTTTGAAATTTTGTACGTCTACCTAGTCTAGAACTATAGAGATACTCATGTAACGCCCCAGTAAAGCTAAAAATATAGGGAATTTAGGGAAAGGGGCAATGGAGTCGTCTTAGCCGTTCTTAATACGCCTATGGCAGCAGCACAATCACCTAATACCAGTAACTTACCCGCTGTTTGTTGATACGCTTCTGGTCCTCCGGACACACTGGGGTCAAACTTAGAACAAACTCCATGATCAGTCATAACCAATGAGAAAAACGATGGATTGCAAGCGCCTCCTCTATACGCGCATCTAAAAGCCCGAAAGAAAGCTTGTTACTTTTTGTCTGGGATAAACAAAAGTTTATCGCCATGCTACAAACGGCAACGATTGCAGTGTAAACCAATCGGCGCGTTCACACAAAGCGGTTTTCGCAACCAGGCGCGAAACTCCTTTTTGTTATTGCGAACGAAATTTTGAGCATTTTTAAACTTCTTTTAGTGATTTGAAAACGTGAACAATGTTGGTTTTTAAATTGCTGAAACAAATTTTAAAATTTTGAAAAATGCGTTCACGAAAACAAAATAAAGTTTGGTGTCTGGTTGCGAAAACCGCTATGTGTGAACGAATTAAAAATAAAGAATTAAACTTTAAGTCGGCTTGCCAATTTGGTGAACTTGATTAAAATGCTATTGAGCTAGCAGCACTAGCGCAGTCAGAAAACAATTTAGGGAGGGAAAGCAAATTACGATACACCAACAAATAAAGGTTTTCCGTATTTTATGAAAACGTTTTCAAGCCATTTCAGATTAGACTTCACAGAAAGAGTGAGAACCAGTGCCGAGGTTTCCCTTCTCCTGGTTAGGCTACGCCACTGTCATCCGGTATTGAAGAAAATTTCTTACACTCCACGTAGCTTGGTAGCGGTGTAATTGTAAGCAGCTCTAATTACAAGCTCGGTGACGTTGATGTGATTGAAATCATTCAGATTCACAAATGAAGTCCCGGGAAGAAGAAAAGGAGCGTAAACTGTGCGGATTGCTTCAGCCTCGTCCTTCGTGACTTTACTGCGCCTGAATTAAACAAAAAAGTCTGAACTTTTTTGTATCTAAAGCTTGCAGGATTTAGCAAGGTGCGCAAGGTATAGAAGTTTCCCATTAGATGACAAAATAGCCTACTTTGGTTCAATGATCTCCTTGTTGGATTGTACCAATAGCTTTAAAACTGCGATGATATTACGAGACGTACTATCACATGAAACGTTCAACACCAAAGGTTTTTCTGGCGTCAGTTTTTAAAGGTTGTCGATTCAAGTGCAGGTACACAAAGTTTTTAAGCGGGGGGTGGGGGGATTGGAATCAAAAAATTGCTTATCTAAAATTGATCTTGCTTTCACTTACTGGAACACATTCATACTGCAAATGGTAACAGCAGGAAACAGACTTCTCCGTTCCATGATAGTACGGATTTTAGTTTTTTTGGGGTACTCTAAAAAAACTGCCACCGTGTTTTCGATCACATACAAACTGTATCCAGTGGCGCTCAGAACCACCAACAACCAAAATATCCTGCAAAATGAGTAAAATTAGTCAAAGCCCTTTTTTGTTTTAAAACCACAGTAATTCGCAAAACTGCACGTTTCGACAGCATGGACTCAGCAGTCATCATCAGCAGTGTAAGCAAGGCAGTATAAAATTGAAAGAACTATTTAATCTGTGATTGAATCTATGTTGACGAAACGTCCAGTTTTGAGAATTACTGCGGCTTTACTCTTTAAGCTATTTTCTCCCTATATTTATTGTATTCCGAAGCTTTTTTTGTTGCTTGTTAATAATTTGAAGTACGGTAATAAAAAATGGATGCTTTGTTAGCATCAATTACAACAAAAAATGGATGCTTTGTTAGCATCAATTTTTGTTATGTTATAGTTTCTGTAAAAAAAGTTTGTTTACTCTGTGTGTTGCAGCCATGCCCACTCAGACTCTTGTTTTTTAACTCATCTTCTTCTACCTGCATGCAAAAACGTTAATATCTTTGTTGTCTCTTCCTTTTCTCGTACCGTCGTTACATTTTCTTCATCTTATCGTATTTTGTATCATGTTGACGGCGTGGAAATGAAAGACACTTCTACTACTGCTATAATACTTCAAGAAAAGGAAAAAAATTGTTTCTATTTAAATAAAATTTTGAATAGAATCTGATTCTTTTTGGATAAAATTGACAGTGGTTAAGTTAACTCAAAACGTCTCGAAAATAATCAAATGCTTTAAATATTATTAGCTCTTATTTTTGTAAAACCAATTCTCATTCTTTCACTTCGTGCTAATTGCAAACGTACCTGATTGTCAAGGGTGTATTTTTTCTCATAACACGACCAACGCCATCCACAGACACTTCAGCTGAAAAATCCTGGAGCTTTTGTGACAATATCCTTGTGGTGTCGCCATCAGCCTTGTCAGATTCAAGATCATGCTCTTTCTCTTCTTTTGTGTTGCCAAAGTCATCCACGTCTTTATGCTTTTCATTGTTGCTCAGACAGTTAAGCATCTTTAAAACACTAACCTTCGTGATTACCCTCAACAACATCAATTTCTTATCCTATGAAACAAAAAATGTTTCGCTTGGTGCATTTGTTAAGAAAATAGTGAATGGCTTTCCGTTGGAAACATTTTCTACCCACGGTAGTAGGTCGTCTTTGCCTACCGCAATGTCCTACCGTCTTTGCCTACCACAATAAACTTAGATTTGTTAAATTAATTGCCTAAATCAAGTATGGCGAACTTTTTCAAGTGGTGGGTCAAATTCAAGGTCGTAGACCGAAAAAAGAAAAATCGTGGGTCACGGTTATGGATGATGTCCAAAAAAACTCAGCACGTCCGCAGATATCCAATTTTCCGCCCAAAATCGAGTGAAGAGCAACAAAAAAGTCATCACGCCCGCGGGCCGTAATTTGAGCTAAAATTTGTACTCGTAAAATTTTCCAAACTACTAAGTGGGTCACTGAAATTTGCAAGTGGGTCATTTAGTGACCCGCGGGTCAGTGGTTTGCCATCCCGGGCCTACATGCAATCGCTACGGCCATCTGAAGGGCTTAATCAATCGCAGACTTTCTGAACATACAGCATTACAGTATTGTCTCCTTAAATCCGTAACCATATAGTTCACGAAACAGTTTGAACTCAAAAACGGCTTTAGTGAAGAAGTTGAGAACCGAGGTTAGGTTACTAGCAATGTCGACCACTTTCAAGCTAAGAGTAAACAATCAGCATCCGAGCAAAGCAATTAAGTAGTTTTGCTGACTTTTTTCGGGTTGCGGCTCAAAGTGTTACGTGTTTTTTTATTGCTTTTCAGCGTGATAACCTGCTAATCTCAAATTGCTGAAAGGTGAAGCAAACAGGCTGAAAACAAAAAAAAAATCTGAACATAAAAGCTAGTAGATTTTGCGCAAAGCCCAACATACGGTTTTACAAATAGTTTTATACTGCGGCGTCTCTTATTTTGCGCCGTCAACATGCTGAAACAGAGTGACCAATATCATCTTTAGACCGCAAAAGTATCTGTTAGGTCAATCTGCGCAGTATCAGATCGGTTATTCTGGTCTTTTACAGTAGTACAGAGGCTACGGCATACATAGTTTTTTGTTTTTAATTTTAACTGCTGTGGCGAGATTGCACTGTAGGCTATGGCCTGCCGAAAGGGATAGGCCCATATGTAGGTCTACCTATAGGGTCATTATAGCTGCATGCAATAGGTAATTTTTGGACGGTTTTATTTCATTGCGCTTCATTTACACTGTCGCTTACATGAACTCTTTCTATCTCGTAATTTTGCGTTGAACTGCTTTACTCTCTGCTTGTTTTTACTTTCTACGCTAGACCTAAGCCTGCATGAAATAACTAAAAAATTGATTTCACTGTTAAAATCTTGTAATATACCTTGTAAAGTATACCTTTTAATATTTATTGTGCTAAATCAGCTAGCATCGTGGCTAAATGAGCCCACACAATAAAAATTATGGGATAGAGAGACGATAGGTGCGAAGCAAACGTAGAACAAATAGGCATAAAAAGATTTGGGGTCTTTTTACTGATATCTCAAAAAATCTGAAATCGATTTGAGATAAAATCATACAAAAAAAACAACAAAAAAAGTAAAGGAAAAAAGAAGAATAGCCTACCATAGCACAACAAAAACACAATGTGCACAGTTTGTGGAAGTGTTTGAAGATGAAAGATCAGCTTGTGGTGAATAGTTCAATTACGCGACATGTGACTGGGTATGCTTGATAATAAAAAATGTTTGATTGATATGATTTATCAGCAACAATTTCGCATAAATAAAGCTAGTTTTTGGCCCTTTGTAGCTTTAAATTTGCTATTGCCTGACCATTTAAACCAGCCCTGCCGCTTATTTCCTATTACACAGGAGCATATTTTATGTGTCAAACTCATCTGTAATGATATCTATGTCTTGTCTACTGCACTTTTCATGCACAAATTAAAGCACCACCAGCTACCTGATATATTTTCTTCCATCATTCAATGCAATAACCAGGTACATTATGATTTGTAAGACGAAGCAGAGATAGCTATCACTACCCATGCTTTTCGAAAACGCTCACTCAACAATCAATTGCGTTTAGTGGTGTTAAGGTTTCGAACTCAAATCCAAAAAAAGTTCAAAACATCAAAAGTAAAAGTTTATTCTATGTAAAATTGAAAAATTACTCACTGAAACAAAATTGAACCCTTTAAATTTATTATATGAAAAATTGTGTACGTAGAGCCAGGTTATAGTGCCAAGAACCAGTTTAAAATTCACGTGTTGCCTTTAAGCTAGATACGCTATTAAGAAAGTTACCAGCACTCCGTCCTGTATATAACTTGCATAATTATTTGAAGTGTAGGCCTATGTAGGCCTACGTTAAGTGACAGTTAAACGACGCTTGATCAATCTTTCTTTCGTTCGTCCATTGTTGTTACCGTGAATTAGGGTTTTATGGCCATGCTAAATTTATTTTGTTGCACTATATCTAACTATGTGATACAATAACAGGATGTTTTAAGCCTTCGGACTTGGCCTATTTTTCCTTAAGTGTACCACACTGTACATCTTCGAAAAAATGAATGAATTATGCTTCTACATTGCTTAGACACTCACCCCCGTCACCCTCCCTGTAATAAAGCCATTTAGTTTAGAATACAAAATTATAGGAAAGCAAATTCGCTTTGTTACGTTCAGAGTGTGATGGACGTCTCAGCAACGCCCACGCGTGTCTGAGTTTGCGCAGATGATCTGATTTGCGTTCTAGGCTTTAAAATTTCAGTTACGTTCAACTGCGACTTGAAACAAAACTTAGTTTAACCACATTTACAAGTAGAACGCCGATTTCATAATTGTTGTGAGTAAGAGGTCAATCAGGATAGGTCTAACCTAGATGCGTCAATCTACGCTCAAAATTGTATTTTGAGAGCCATGAAACTGCGAGTTGCAAATGAAACAGAAAAGCAAAAAAGCTGCAAGGCACTAAAAATAGCTTAAGTATCAACATACAGTAGGTAGTATCAACATTGGTAGCATATTTTTCTTTATTCTCGAAAAAAGTTAATAGTGAATAAAATTATGTTCTGTTTATTTTACTTCAGTAATTTTACCTCGTTTATTGTGCTTGCAAATTCAAAAGTTTTTTCATGTTGTTGGCTAAGTGCAATTAGTCTAGGATAAAAACACAATACTAGGCACAGCAGTTAAAAATGATAAAAAGAAGAGGAATAAGGTGGATAAAGAGCAGACGATCAATAAAAGACAAAAAATTACAAACTCATTACAATATAATGAAACTTCAAGTATACGGTCTGATAGCATCTTTTTTCACCATAACCTCATTACTATCAAGGGCGGATCAAAAATTGTTTCAGGGGGGATAAGATTAGAAATATTACTTGTCATGTAGTTTGTGTGTCCGGGAATGGTAAAGTACTAGGTGTTAATATGATCGTATAAATAAAGGTTGGGGGGGGTTGAATCCTCTAAGCTTCACCCCGGATCCATCAATGACTATCACTGCATTTATGGTTGATTCTTTTCATCTTCAAGTAATTTTTTCCGATTGAAGAAAGTTTTTTTTGTGATGACAAACCACAGCATATCCACGACGAAATCGATAACTTCAAAAAATGTCAGAAAACTGCAACAAACAAAAAAAAGAAATCTTCACAATACTCGGATTATTACGCCGAGCGCGCAACGAGTGACGGGGCCCATCTCCTCGGCTTAGCGCCTGGGCTACCAGCTACGGAGAAACGCCGTACCGGTGGCGGCACTGTGCCAGGAATCGTATACCCAAGCCTCCTCATGGTCAGCGACGTCGCTACAGCCACGCTGACCGACGGGTCAATTTTGCTCATGCTGATATTTACCTTCTTAAACTTAAAATCAAAGGTTTTAAGGCAAATTATATGGATGTGATTGAAGTTCCCGCAAATGAAATTTGGAGCTCTAGAATCAGAAAAAATTATGAAAAAAGGAAAAATTTTTTATAGACTTATCTGCAAGAGCGTACATAGAAATTTTCCGAACATGCAAGGTGCATAAAAAACTTATCACAAAAAGACGTGTGTTTTTTCGGATAATTCGAGTGATAGGAGCTTTTAGCGTGTATCGAAAGAGGCCTAAAGGGTAAGTTCGCATTCTAGTATCCCCTTGAGTTCTGCTTACCTGCACCCCAAAAACAATCCACCAGCCCCTCCGAGTTCAGAAAGCAACTTTTGTATTGTGTAAGTTGCTTCTTCGACCTGCATGCTTACTTGAAACTCTTTGAAGAAAATTTGGAAAGTCACTGCATTTGTTCTAAAACAAAGTGAAGAATTTACTCTGATATATTTTTTATAAATGAAAACTACGTGGCCTATTTACGCAACGGATTGCACAAAGGCTCATAAAGCACATTTACTCTAACAAAGACGTCTGTGTTTTGCTTAATGCTTGGGTTTAAGTGCTTTTAAAACGCTTAAGTATTCCAAAATATTAAATATTCAGAATATGTAAATTTTTGGGGTAAACGTGGGTTGGCCGCTCCGCCAAACAGAGAGCTCAATGGTACGCGCCAGAGCATAAACACACAAAAATCGACCACCAATTGCAAATTAAAAAACCTCCAACAGGCTGTTTCGCCGTGAGGCTTTTAAACAGCCTGGGTTTTTTATCATTTGCAATTTATGATAGATTTTTTTGTTTTTTCTAAATTTTTGGGTAAAAATGAAAGGGCGAAATTATCCAGAAAATTTTGAAAATAATTCTTTGTCTGGCTACTATCCCTCCTTATTTCAATTATGCCTTAATTTTTTTTTTCTCTTTCAAACTATCTGAGTTGGCTAGACCATTCATATTCACTTACTCAACATCGAATTTAAAATTAGTGTTGAGAGCTTCGGAAAAACTGCGAGAAGGATCCGTGTGAGTAACTGACATGTCGTATTTGGTGACCACACAATCTTGGGGACAAACGCACGCTGCGGGATCGAATACATCTAAAGATAGAGTTTTTTGTAATAGCTATTGTATTTTGTATTGTATTGAGTATTTTAGGCGTACAAAACAGGACACACTGGGGATAACACAGAAGATCACGTAACTCTCACCGAGTCTACTCCAAACGCAGCAATGACAATTAAAATTGGCATTTCCATAAATAACTGCAAACTGATATACTAAAAATAAAGAAACTTGAGAAAATTAAATACACTTTGTACAAAAAGGAAAAGTAAACCGTTAACGTTTTAAAATTACGGAAATGGGATAAAAAATACCATACTGCCAGCCAACATCTTAGCTAAAACAGGAGCTGATCCACAGGAGGATGATATGAGACGATCCCTTGTAATTGCATAATAACATGAGTAGCTATGGTCATACTGTAGGCCTATGTCCAATTACAGCACGTTTCATAAAATCATCATAGTACCTCCTTTCTTGAATAAGCTTAGAAATCCTGCATCCGACCCTGATCTGAGCATAATTATTTTTACCATGAAACCAGGGATTCTGCGCAACGGAATCGATTCACGGCTGGAACCAAATGCACTAGACGCATATTTCGGGTAACTCATGACTCAAAGAACGCAAGCTCACTTTCAATTTTTCTCATTGCGCTGTTCAGTTTTCAGTTTAATGTTTTTGCTCCCTCATCAATTTTCGGGTTGTTAAAAATCGTTTGAGTAGAATTTTTGTTAAGCATCAGCAAAGTTTCAAGAAAGTTGAATCAACAAATTTGCTATCGGTGTCATGGTTGTTGTAGAAACAACGTTTGAACCCGTTACAGCTAAGTATTTTAACATTCTTAGTGTTAACCTAAAAAATACTTGGAAACACTGACTTGCGGTAAGGTTCTCTTCCTCATCGTTCTCAAATTCCTCTTCATTGTGCAGTTTCTCCATGCAGCTGACTAGTTGAGCGAAAGTGCAGACTGGATCAGGTCCGGGCATATCGACTCGCTTACAACCGCATACTGAAACCGTGTGGTTCGTGTAGCACTCAAATAAACACAAACTCTTCGAATACACAGAAAAGAAGGCAAGTGTTCTGGATCCGCATTGGCCGTACGGATACGACTGAAAACAAAACTAATGCTAGCACGTTATTGCTTTCATTCTTTCCCACAGCTCAACATTTTTTATTGCATTGACAATAATGGGAGGAAAAACTCTGAATTAGTGCAGGTTGCAAAGTTTTGGCTACTTTAAAATTGATAATTGAAACAAAAAAGGTATATATTTTATTAAAGAACGAAGGATATATTAAAAACAAAATTTCAAAGGGGTATAGTCATTAATCAGAGCCGGAGTTTTACAATGAGATCCCTAGGACTCATCTTTCAGTGCGTAAAGGTCTTCATGGTCGATTTTTAAAAAAAGAAAAAAAAAAGGTCTTCGTTGTTCGTGATGAGGTTCCTTATTTCTCCGAGGCCTTATGCTTCAACCAGCCTAGCCTATTGGTAAATCTAATCCTGGGTATAATACTAAAAACACGCCTCCTGCTATTTACGCTTAATTCTTACACTGAAGTATAGTTTCAGAGCTTACTAAGTAAATTTCTTGTTGTTGCGAAAGGGCAACTTCAGTTGTCAATTTTGGTCTCACGGAAAATCCGTTGTCAACGAGATTATACTCGGTAGTTCCAGGAGGATGTATGGCTATCCGAAAACCTTCTCCGTAAAAATTTGGACCAGGTGTCCAGTCTTCTTGAATAAACTGGGCCCCGAAAAAAAAACCTCCGCTGGGGCCTAAATATATTTTTAAATATCTATCCTTATAATTATAGGCGTGCACAGTTTTTGGAAAGACATATGTTACCTAGGATTGTCTGGTAAGCTGCAGAGGAGTCCAAAGATGGATCAAATTTCATGCAAACCCCAAAATCAGTCAAGACTTTAGAAAAATGTGATTGGTTGCATGGTTTGTCTCTGTACTGGCACCTACAATGTTTAAAAATAGCTGAAATTTTTTGGACAAGTCTACGAAGAATTTCTCTGAAAGAAACTACTGTAAAGTGAGCGATGCTTAAGCCAATCGGCTAAGTACATGCGAGAGACTGACAGCATCAAATAGCGTATTTTGTTTACTGGTACTATATGATATAAACTGTAAATTTACCACAAACATGCAGATTATTTTGCATAAATTTGTCAATCCTGGGAACGTTTATGAGGCCTTAAAAAGTTTCACCACGGATTAATTTTACATCACTAGCAAACAGCAGACACTTGGGTTGTGCAGTAAATGTAAGTCAGGAAGTAAGTAAGTTTTACGGCGAGAAAAGAAAGAACAAAAACGACATCTACTATCACATGTTTACACAAAAACAACATAAGTAAGTAAAGTAAAATATAAAGAAATGTTTTTGCTGCATTATTGTAACGATATAACTGTTTTTTTTTTTGTGGTTTTGTTTAAATGTTTTGTCTACAAAAAGGTTCTAGGCCGATGCGTTGTTTTCTGAAGTTGTATTCGTGGGATTGCTTCGTAAGGTTGCATTATGAAGTCATAATTTTCTACTGACGTAATTGTTTCGTGAATATTCTGGATAGATCAGTGGTTCTCAAACTTTTTTAAAAAAATTACGCAACGGTCCCCTAGCAATTTTTTTAATGGCTCACGGTCCACTTGAAAAATTAACACAAATAAACACAAAACAACACGTTGATTTTTTATTGTATCAATGTGACGAGGGCACTTGCTTCTTTGCAAACTTATTAAAGGAAAATGAACAATTTACTAGAGTTAGACTAAAATCACACATTGCAGTATCCTTCTCTGAAACCAATACTGCTGCCGCCACCCACCAGGTTTTTACTTTTAAGCCATCCGCAAAAAACTTGATCCTTTTTGCTACTGCACGTTCTCCATCATTCGCAGACTTCACGCTAAAGGAGCCATTGCACTAATGTGACATCAAATTGCTTCTTGTGATATCATAAATGCCTATGTAGCCTGTAAGGTTTCATGACAAATTGTGTTTGTTAAGTTGATTGGAAGAAAAGTTGCCTGAAAACTTAATTTTACACAAAATTTTTTCTTCAGGATCGTCGTTTTAATTTTTTTGGAAGGTGCTTCGCGGTCCCAGAAAATTTGTCTCGCGGACCCCAAAAGGACCGCGGACCCCAGTTTGAGAACCACTGGGATAGATCTTTCCGTTACGTAACTTCACTGAGCTAAAATTTGTGCTTGTGACGTCACAATTGTTACTGCGGTTTGGTGTGAATTTTTACAAGTCATATGATTTCTCTTGACATCACAATCGTGTTTACCGTGGTTTGGTGAGAGTTGCATGTCATGTGATTTCTCTTCTTGTTTCTTTTTGTAAATGCGGTAGAACATTCTCGAAATTGATTTAGAGTATAAATAGGCGTGAATTTTCGAGCGTAATTATTCGAGTGTAGATTTAGTGTGCGTAGAGTAAGCAATTTTGTTGTATGCTGAAGGGTATAGCCCTTGCTATATTGTGTTACTGAAGTGAGCAGTGGTGCTTGTGTTTATTGAAAAGTAGTACGGTGAGTACCGTAGCTAAGTGAGTTAAGCTGGGTCGATTATTATATTCGTTTGGTGAAAAAGGTCTTGGTTTTTTGTGAGGTCAGATCTGAGAACGAGTTAATTTTTACGGTTGTCATACAATTCTTATCAATCGTCCTGTCGGCGAAGTAATACCATTTCCTATTTCGCGACAATTATCAAGTTCCCGCGAGGAGACTGCGAAGTGACTGGTTAAAGTCTTCGGGTCAAGCAGCCACCTAGTGGATTAAAACGTATGTTACAGCAATAAATAAAAGAAAAAAAAAAAGAATGCAATAACACTTTGAGCGGTTGTAATATTAATTAGATTTATGTAAGGCATGCTTTGTTAACGCAAAGCTGAGTTAGAGCGTCGAACCTAGACCAAACAATTTTTGGAGTGCAACACAGTCACTCTAGATAAAGCGAAGCCTCCGCTATATATTTTCATTGGTTTAAGTTATTCAAGTACGCTATCCATTCCTTTTGAAAAAATAAACACGCTTTTAAAAAAATAATTAACTTACACATGGAGTGAGTAATCAAATGCCGTGTCTTTGAAAAATTCTGACACATTTATTTTGTGAAAAAGAGCTTCTATCAAAGCAAGACTTTTCTTTTTTTCAAGGTGGTGACGCAAAATATCAGAGGAGATTGGAAGATCATCTAAATCATAATTTTGGTAATTTTCCAACGTAATATTACTCGCGTTTTGATTGTTTTGGAGAGCTTGAAGCAAGCTGGTCAAATTGAATCTGAGTTGATTTCCAGCATCCGTCAGATTGGACAGACTCTCATTGGTTCCAAAACTACTGTTTTCCAAATCACTTGTTAAATAAGATGAGTCTGATTCAGAAGAATCATATCCATATTGATATGGATCATCACGATCATAATACGTGTTTTGATAATCAGAAGGGTCTTCGTAGTGAACTGCATTCGATATAATATTCGTGTAATCCACAAACTGGTTTAAATCAGCCAAACCAAATTTTTCTCCGTAGACTCGAGTCACCACAGCTACTTCAGCTCGAGACATTTTTGATTTCCTACATACAAGCAATGAGAAGTCTTAACTCAAGGGTCAGAACCAGGGGCGCAGCAATTGCAAAAATTAGGCGGGAGGGACAATGTACATTAGGCCAAAGATTACGGTATCTTATACAACTGTTTTAAGCATATTTTAAATAAGGTTAGAAATTTCTGGAAGGTGGGTCTATGGGAATTTTTCCACATTAAAATTTAGAGCGATTAAGACTTTTGCATTTTTTTGTATTTAGTTGCACATTTATCCTCCTGTCACGAGAAAGCGATCAATGCGTTGTACGAGCTCGCTTAGGAGTTGCAAGCCATCTGTCTACCTCACCAGCAAGATGAGGCAATCCCGCTAAGTGCCTTTCCCAACGGCACAACAAGTAAACTTGCCGGCTTGTTCTTCACATTGTCCCTTTAATGATGAGCGTCAAGCAGGGAAGCTCTGAACATCAAATTTAAAGTGATTGGTTTGACCCGACTTGGAATCAAACCCAAGTCTACAGCTCCCGAGGCGAACGCTCTTACCACTCGGCCATCTGAGCTTTCAAGGTAGGTTGAAAAGCATGAGGATTACACGATCCTACTGCGTAAGCCAATGCTTAGAAGTGTCTTACTGTAAGATACTGTACCGGTACGTTTGGTTTTTGTAATTAGTACCCACTGAAAAGCATTAAAGTTGCATATTGTAACTGCTGGAAAAAGACTCTTGCTTTCAAATGTTTTGCTCAAATACGTCGAAGTTGGGTAAAGAAAATAACCAGACATCGTTTCATGGACAAGGTAAGAGCAATAAGCCATGAGACCCAAAACAGCACAGATCCATATCATTCTGAAACACATACTTTTGCTTCATATATTATTAACAAGAAGATTAGCAGACAAAGGTTATTGATAAACGGTCAGGTGCAGAAGTATGAAACTATGGGTTTACTTAAATGTGCTCTTAATGGATAAATAAGCCCAGTTGTTATGTGCTGCATTGAAGCAATACAAATTCATGGTCAAAGTCTATTGTATTTGGCAGACCCTTTGATTCCGCGTCGTCGCGCTGTATTTAGGAAGTCGCTTTACTGCTGGGTTTCCAAATACCAATTATAAATACGCCAAACGCATTTAAAGAAAATCAAATGCTCATAAAATTCCAGTGACAATAACTTTAAAAAATTGACATTAATCAAAAATCAGTTGTGTTAAATAATATAATGCGCGTGGTTGTTTACAAAATAAACAAAACACCAACATGGCATCATATCACTTCAACATTTTCAAAAATGCTTTTGCTTGGCGTAATAAACATAATTTTGTCACTTTGTCCAAAAATGTACATGATGCTTGCATAAGTAAAAAATATTGGAAACAGATGAAGAAAATAAAAAGTTAAATAAATATTGCTGTAAATGAACATAAAAAGCCATAAGAGAGATGATATTAAAACAAAACTGTGGGAATTTGGCATAACATAATGGCAACTCTGCTTTACATCACTAGTGATTGTAGGCCTAACCTTGTTTCAAAATGGGTTAAGAAATATTGTTTTGGCTTTTTTTGAGACTTCACTCGCTGAACTCAATTTTCCAGCCAGCAACAAGCTTCAGTGCGAAGGGCGACACGAGGCAAGCGGTTCGCGTTTTAATTAAGATATATAGCGTTACCTTCTGAACTTGCTCATGTCTTTAGCAAAAATATATCGGACTCCGTGCATCGTCATATTATCTGCAAATTGATAAGCTTTCCATGCCAGAGCAATCGTGGATAGATTGTCTGCATCGGATACTTTGAGAGCATCCTCCAATCCTTTTTCCAGATCCTTTTCCGGCCACGCTTCTTTTTTGACTTCATGCTGAGGAGGCGGTTGAACCTGAACTTCTTTGGAACCTTTTAAAATCTTTTTAAAAGCCATGATTTTAAAAGCATTCTTACACAATCAGCTAGGTCTGACTCATGCAAAAGTTTCCTTTTCAGAGTAGAAAAGATTTGAGCTGGACGTAAGTTATTAATATGTAAATACAGACGTCCAAATCTGAAATACCGGTAGCCGTAGTTACTGGCGAAAGAGCTCGACATAGACTAACTGATTTCTTTTTTATTTTGTATAAAAAATTAGCTAAAAACAAGTTTGCATTCTCTAAACAGCCTGACGGTAGGCCCAGGTTTTCCAGTTGAATTTTTGTTTCTTGTTTTTTAGTTTGTAATTTTCTCCTCCCACTTTGCGCACAATGTCCGCAAAAAAGCTTTAAATACCATATTTTTTGGTGCTTGGTGTGACCAAACTCGGAATCAAACCCCAAGCTTGTCTCTTCAAAGGCAGACGCTTCATTCACTCAGCCATCTGGCTTCGTATCAAGAAAACGCACTATGGGTCGAGCAGGGCCGGTGCTAGAAGCTGCGGGACCAAATTAAAAATCTGATGGCGGGGCCCCTGTAAAATGTAGGGATGTTTATATTAAAAAAAACATATAGGGCTACATACAAACCAAAAAAGATAAACATTTAATACTTGCTATAAAACAATTTAAGGTAATTTGGATGCTTTTATTCAGAGCCGGCGCCAGACCAGCCAACTCGGGGAGGGGGGCAAATATTGGATCAATTTTGTAAATTACAAAAACGTTTCGTGCTACAATCTACTCCATCAACGAAAATCTTACAGCGATCTGACATTGACCTGAACTCTAAGACGCAGTTGCACCAGGGCTGCGAACTCCAACTTGAACTCGCTTGAACTCGATCGTTTTTGCCGAACTCGAACTCAAACTCGAAAAATAAAATTTTTTGAACTCGAAAAAAAAAAAAACAATTGAGTTCGATTTCACTGATTGAGTGCTTTAATTTTATTGATTCAGATATCTCAAAACGAAATTTAGCCTACTGTTGATTTTTTATTATACTGTAGATTGAATGATTGCAAATTTGCAATTTTGGTGCCGATACTGCACTTGCATTTCATTTTGCGTTGTCTCATTGAAACTTATTGCATCATAAACGGTGTTCCGACTTTCGAGAGATTTTAATGAAAACGCAGCTGCACTGCAGCAACAGTTACCTGTTGTTTGTGCGGTGCTGCAATCTCTGTTCCAACTGATACTAAATGGGTCAGGGACGGATGCAGAGGTGGGGGACCTTTTTCAACAATGCTTTTGATGAATACAATTTTTCCATAATTTCGAACCTCTTCGACAACAATAATTCCTACGCTTTATACCGGTACACAGAAATCGAAAACGTGAGAAAAAATTGCATCATACCGGTATTTGGTGAAGACCTCAAAATTAAGGGCAAAAAATTCAAATACAATTTGCCTTAAAACTTGTTCAAGAAGCATTAAAATGGCCATCATAGAATGCAAATTTTCAAAAATTTTCCGATAGAGCATTCCCCCGGACCCCCCAAAACCGTTACTGTCCTCATTTTGCTTCAAACCAACTCAGCCGGAAAATCAACGCTCAAAAATGTCAAACTTTGGTGCCCTCCCCTTAAAAAAATTCTGGTTACGTTTCTGGCTTGAAAACATTAATTTTAAACAGCTTAAACGCCCTTTCTCGGATCCAAACGCCTTTGTCATTGACTAACATTCAAGCTAAATCAAAATCTGCATCCCCCCACCAAAACTTTCTGGATCCGCACCTGGTTAGGATATGTTTGCTTAAGGGGTATTTTGAACAAAGCTGTGAACTCGAACTTGAACTCGAAAAATAAAAATCTTTGAACTCGAACTTGAACTTGCAAATGTCTCTTGAATTCGAACTCGATTAAAAATCGATCGAGTTCGCAGCCCTGGGTTGCACATGAGATAGCTGTGCAAGTGTTATATGTCACTACTTCATGTTGTGTTGGAGTTCGAAGACAAAAGAAAAGCAGTGGAAGACGCTATGTTGCTTGTTGTGTTGCTAACAAACGCAATTTCCATCTGTATGAATTTTTATTTCAAAAGATGTACAAAGTTCAGCCGAAGCTGTTTCAACAAAACATAGAAAGGCTCAAGAGCCGCTGTCTTCAAAAAAGCAAGTTTGTTGATTGGGGGGAAGGGGGCAGCCTCGCTCCTTTGCGTCCCCCAGCTTTTATTATGTTACTTTTAACTTCAAAAAAGGCAAATTTAGGCAATTTTAAATTTCTGACCAGCATTGCGGTAATAAACTTACTGTATCTTGAAAGTAGGCTATGCCACAACGCAGTGATTTGCGATACATTTTTTTAAAACTTGAACTCTTTCAGATAGGCCTGTATACGCCTTAGGTACCGTTTTTGTAAATGTGCCTACGAAAAAGCTTCATATTTGGATTTGGTGAAGATGTTGAATTGAAGGCAAACAAGTTTTCAAAAAAAACTAAAATTGCAATTACTGTGTAACAATTTAAAAGTTTTCTGGGATACATGCCCCCTGACCCAGGGCCGGCGCCAAGGGGGGTCAGGGAGGGCCTGCCCCCCGAATCGACATGCTTGGCTCCCCAATTAACAAGATTGCTTTTTTGAAGACAGCAGCTTTTATGCTTATTTCAAACTTTGGCCTCCCTGATAAACTCTTGGCCCCCCTAAATCGACTGCTCTGACGCCGGCTCTGCCCTGACCCTTAGAGCCGTTTTTGTCCATAATTTGCTTCAAATTAACTCGATGTGCTGTTTCCACTGTGTCATTGACTTTGTTGTTATGAATCATGAAGGTTTCTCAAAGCTTTTGGTATTATTAAATAGTGTACATATGACAATTTAATTCACGTGTCAATTGCTTTTAGTGGAGAGCATGCTTCCTTAAATAGACATAATTTTGTCTTTTACATTTTTGGACAAAGTGACAAAATTATGTTTATTACGCCAAGTCGCTTCAAATGCTTCGTGAAAGACGGCGTGAAAACTTGAAAATGCTCATTGCCCCTCTCAACATAAAATTACCTAGTTTAAAGTCTATGGTTACTGTATCTACGGTGGTACCGGGAATTAATAATTTACATTTCATAACAAAAACCAATGGTCATATTTTATGACCTAAAAAAGAATATATGACTTTTTATGACTTTTCAACTCCTTAAATAGACCTCGTATCAACGTAGTTTTTTTTTCGCGATTATCGGTTTTATACGTTTTGGCGCTACCAAAAAAATATAACTTTAATGACTTTTATCCCCCCTACTTATAATACAGAAAATGAACTCCACTTGCGCGGGGCCCCTCTAGGTGCGGGGCCCAATTTGACAAAATCGGTCAAATCGGCTTAACACCGGCCCAGGGGTCGAGTATTTTTGCAAAAAAATTTTAGGTACGAGTCAAAAAGTAGATGAGAAATTAAAGATATTTTTATTACTTTGCAGTGCGTAAACAATCAAGCAACTCAACTATGGCTGGTAACATACTACCAGACAACAAGTTTATTTCAATCTTACAGTACTACGGTGATTAAGACTTCGCGTACTTTATTTTTCAAAGTTTAATTAGTTTCTCGCGGCGAATCCGATCAATGATGTCATTGCTAAAATGATGACGTAAACAACTTCAAATCAAATCTTCATTACACTCGCGGCATTACGCCGAAGCGTGTAACGAGCAGCAAGGTAAATCTCCGCGGTATGGCGCTTGGGCAACACAGAAACGTCGCAGCGTTGGCGATCCGTTGGCGGCAGCGTCAGGTTTGACCGGCCCGGGAATCGAACTTAAGACTTCCCGCACCAATAGCGATATCGACTACGATAACCGGCTGGTACGTAGTCAATTTCTTACCGGTACCGTTTACTTGGAAAATTCAGCATGCTTGTTCGCGATGTAGGCTATATCTCGTCATCTCAATTTTGAAGACAGAGTTACGTAACAGTGCCATTTTTATATTTTCAACCTCAATTCAATTTCTGCTAAACTGCATATCAACCATATCACACTTTTAAACTTTATACATAAATGAAGTAGGCTAACTCTTGTTCATATTTGCTGCATATGCTGCTAATAATGTCAAGAGCTTGACATGCCCATTTCTGCAATTTAGCTCAACGGCAGTACATCCACAATCGCGAGAAGACTGCTGTAAGCCTGTACAAACGATGTTGAGTTACAATTACAGATTGCACTGCAGTTACTATTTTCTCCGTCTTAATTTATGCAACTCAATCGAAAATCGAACTCATCCCCCTACTACGAAGTGAGCAGTGATAACTCGTAAGAGTCGTCTGTACTATGAGACCTTCAAAACTTCTGAAGCTGTAGTTTGTTACGTAATAATTAGCGCTTTCATATCTCGTAATACGACGACCTTAAAAGTATGACAAAACAGCGAAAAGGAGAAATATGTGGTAGGATTTTTGAGCAACGAGAAACGAAACCGGTAATTTTCTGATGAAAATGGTCTATTTCTGACAGTTTAGCACATAATTACATGCCAAAATTTTCTTAAGTGAATTACACCGACAAAAACCTACAATAGTTAAGAAATGGTCCATACCATAGCAACAAGGGTAAAGTGGTCGTTATGCGGATGCCAGCGTCTGCGATAGCATAAATTTACAACAAAAGGTAAAGATAGGTGACAGCGGCTGGTTTAAGCACTCTTGTTAACCAATCTCAAATAACGGCGAAAGAATTTTTAAGTTTGCAGGGTGACCCGACCGAGAATAAAACCCCACACCAGTGGTTCCCAACCTTTTATTGTTTGTGGCCCCCTTTTTAAAACTCTCAACACTCGTGGCCCCCTGCTCAGCAAAAGTTCAAGGTAGGTTAGAGCTGGTACATTATTTCCAGGCTACTTCCAACTGGATAACGTCCCCCCGATAACGTCCCGACTACTTCCAGCCTACTTGTGGCCCCCCGGATAACTTCCCGTGGCCCCCAAGGGAGCCATTGACCCCCGGTTAGGAATCACTGCCCCAGACTATCGCATGCCAAGCGTACGCTGTAAACCGATTCACCAACCGTCGATAACCGAAGTCTTAATTGGGTTTAATTTATAGACCGGTAAACCATAGGTAAACATGGTCCTCGCCGCCTCACCTGACCTTTTAATTTTTGTTTTCCAATGTTGGGACGCATCGCTAACAGCTTTGTGAACATCTTCTTAGTTTTAAACCTTTACGCAATGTTATTTTAAAAGTAAGCTTATCGCTAATATTTTAAAAATTTGAAAATCTTCGCAAATGTTTCTCATTTAGAAATGTTTAGAAGCTGCTTGCTAACACAATAAGTCACAATATTAATTAGATTTTGAAACACTAAATGTAGCCTACTAGATGTTTTTTGGTTTACTGTATAGAAACGCAAGTTCATACAAATTAGGTCTAAGGCAAATGACTTTTTGTTTTTTTTTAAGCTGAAAAATTTATCCATATGTCTTCGAGTGAGCTTAGTTTGAAATAGGGATGTGGCTCAAGGAAAATTACTCGGACTCGCCGAGTAACGAGTATTCACGACATTACTTGGCCGAGTCCGAATCCGAGTATCTACGACGTCAAAATATGAACTCAAAATTAGGTGAAGAGCAAAAAAAAAAAAAGATCATCACGTCCCGTAGAAGTCCTATTTCGACTCAAATACCGATAAAAAGCAAGAAAAAATTCAAAATGATATTGGTTTAATACTCGGCCGAGTCCGAATAATGCCTTAATACTCGTCCGAGTATTCGGACTCGATTCGGCACATCCCTAGTTTGAAAAGCGTTTACGCCTCTGTAGATTGGTCATTAGCCCGTCGGCGCTGTGGTTAAGCACATTAGATGGGAGGTCTTGGGTTCGTTTCTCGGGCCACTCAAATAGACACATTGTTACCAACGACTCGCCTCCCTTGCAGCATTTTTTCGTAGTTCGAACTCCGTTGTCTAACTCAGATGGCCGAGTGGTGAGAGCATCCGCCTCGGGAGCTGTAGACGTAGGTTTGATTCCAAGTCGGGTCAAACCAATGACCCTAAAATTGGTATTTACAGCTTCCCTGCTTGACGCTCAGCATTAAAGGGACAGTGTGAAGAACAAGCCGTCAAGTTTACTTGTTGGGCCGTTGGGAAAAGCGCCGTTGGAAAAAGCGCCTCGCGGGAATACCCCATCTTGGTGTGGTAGACAGATGGCTGGCAACTCCTTAGCGAGCTTGTAGGCTATAGCGCATTGATCGCTTCTCGTGACAGGGGGATAAATGTGCAACTAAATACAAAAAATAATAATAGGCGCAGAGCCTGGAAATGGGCCCCGCCAGTCGTTACATGCTTGGGCGCAATGTTACACTTACAATGAAGATTTGATTTTAGTTGTGAGGTTGATCATTCTATTCTGCGTTAAGGCCGATCTAAGTTTCTTCTTGCACGCTGCTCTTTGCAACTTTGCTACGCCACGGTCTACTTGAGTGAAACCATTTTTCTACAGTAACTGCAAGTACTGTACCGCTGTAACATAGGTATTGAACGAAATATGCGTCTGGCAATTTGCCAATTTCAAATTCTGAATCAGGACTTGAGAAAATGAGCTACAGAAATCTGAAGAACGCTGCTCTCAATAAACGTTCTTCAGAACCGCTATTTTGCAGACAAGCGTTCTATTTTTTTTGAATTTTGAACAATGATCATCATTTAATCTGGTAAAATTTTGCAGTTAGCGTATTTTTTTCATTATGGCGACGCAAAAGCTGGTAATTTTCGAAAGAAGCCGTCAACGAAAACCTTGAGACTCGCTGTAAGTAAGGCTTTGAACACAAGGTGGCGGCAAAGCAAATGTAAAAAGATCCATAGCAACCGCAAGCTCGCGGAGTCCATCGATGCAGCACGCGCGAAGAAGACAATAAACTCGTCATGCCTGCTGAGGTTGTTTTAGTTGATAAGTGCTGTTCTAGTGAAGCTGTCGAGGGATTATTAAAGTGACTGTACTGGTAGTTTTAAAAACTTTGTTTGGAAATATTACCCTGGTACCGGTAACTTAGTGATAGGCCTACTAGGTCAACTTAATGGTCTAGACCAAACTTGTTTTGTAACCTAGACTATCAAGGAACTTTTCACAATTTGTGCAGAATACTGGTGACTAATGGTGGTAACCATTACCAGTAATGTAGCAGATCAGCTTGATACCTTAGTCTACTTACCTGCTTATCATATTTTCTGATTAGGCCTATCAATTAAAGTAGGGCCTGTAGTTATACCAGTACCGGTACCTGTAGATGCATACAAGTATAGACAAGGCATAGTCTACAGGTCTAGATGTTGGAAAGATACACAGTACAGGGTGGCCCACTTAAAAGTAGCCCAGAAAGTTCGTGATACAAGGTGGCCCACTTAAAAGTAGCTCTTTTCTTTTTTGAATATTTCTTTACTTTTTGGTACACGCTGACATGTTGTTTGTGATATGAACAACATGTCAGCACGTACCATACCAAAAAGTAAAGAAATATCAGCGTAAAACTCAGCGTGTACCAAAAAGTAAACAAATATTCAAAAAAGAAAAGAGCTGACGTGTTGTTCGCTGACATACTGTTCGTTGACATGTTGTTCATATCATGAGCAACGTGAAATTACTTTAAAATTTAGATGACAAAAAAATAACTTGCTCAAATTTTCTAGATTTAAGGAAAGCTTTTGATTCAGTGCACCATGATATCATTCTCAACAAATTACATCATTATGGGTTTTGAGGTACCATTCTCAGGTTTTTCCAAGATTATCTTAACAACTGCAAAATCTGTACCAAAATCAATGAAAAAACATCGAGTTTTCATTCTGTTAAATATGGTGCACCTCAGGGTTCTGTTCTCGAACCAATACTATTTTTATTGTATGTAAAGGATTTACCCAATGTTTTCAAATTTAAAACTACGTTATTCGCTGACGATACCAATTTACACATGAGCCACCACAACATTCAATTTCTTCAGCAAGAAGTTTCTCAGGAAATATATAAAGTTGATAAATAGTTGAAGCAAAACAAATTAATTTTAAGTTACAAAAAAAGCAACTTCATGATGATCGGCAATGAGATGCAAAATTCAACAAGTTTTGAAGTGATAGTTAACCATAATAATATTCCTCTAACTAGTAGCGACAAATATCTTGGAGTTATTTTAGACAACAAGCTCACGTGGCAACCACATATAAAGCAAATCAGCGTAAAACTCTCTAGAGCTTGTGGCATGATTTTTAAACTCAGGCATTACGTTTCCTTCTCTATTCTAAAACTAATTTAATACAATATGTTTCATTCGGTCTTGCAATATTCATTAATATATTGGGGAAGAGCATCAAAACACCTACTTTATAAAATTAAAACTCTTCAAAACCGTTTTTTACGAGCTAGTTTATTCCGCCTAAGTCGCTTTTCTGTAAATGCTTTATATTTTGAGTTTGGAGTTTTAAAATTTGATGACATGATTGATATGGAGCTTGCCAAATTTATATTTAGATACAGTAACGATATGCTGCCAAATTATTTTAACAGTTACATTTATTTTAACTAGTTTGGATTCTGTTCATCATCATTATACACTTCAAAAAAGTAAAAAAAGATTCTGGCGATGTTTATTTTTGCATATATTTTTAGCATAAAATTTTAATTTCATACCTTATTTTTTTAAAAAATGTATAGATGTAATTATTTGGTTACTGTATCTTGTCACTGAGATTATTATTTAAAACACACAGTTGAGCAAATGTTTCATTCGCTTGACTTAATTCGAGATTTTTTAAAATTAAAAGTTACTGCAAAATGAATAGAGCAAAGGTAAGCATATTATCTGAATGACTTTTTCAAAACATTGGATATTTTTTTTAATGATGGGAATTAGACTTATTAGCATGTATGCATTGCCACTGTGATTTGCTTACTTTGCTAGTCTTAAAGGAAACAGCCCAAAAAGAATAACAATGCATTTTTTCGTGGTTTTTGGTTACTGCAATACCGGTACATCATGAAGATATAACTAACTTGTCTTTTGTGATGTTTTGTAGCTTTTTGTTCTCAAAAATCTTAACGAAGTTGTTTTTATTTGCTTTTTACTGTTTTAGGCTGAACTAATCAGTAGTTTGTCAGCTGCAATCATAAAAGTTTCAAATGATTGAAAATTTTATGTTATGAGTTCAATGGGAAGTTTAGTCAATGTGTTTACCAGTGCATACTTCTCAACTTTTATGACCCATTTAACCTTTTCAGCTGGAATATTCACACTTATGGCCACACGTTTTAATACAGTACTGTATAAGAAACATCCTAGTGAAAACGCATTGAAGCTCTTGCTTCCCGTACCTCCCCAGTGAAGAGTTTATGTCCCTTTGAAAAGGTCATTAAACTTGGAGGGAGAAGCTCTGATTGGCACTATAAGGTTTTAGAAGTGTGGTTAATGTTAGAATTGCCATTACGTTTGTTTTGAAAATAATATTTGAACACATGATGCAATTGCATTTTATCGGATGCTTTAAGCTTGAAGAAAAAAAGTCTGAATTTTCTTTTCATGCAGATAATGGAAATTCCTAAATCTAGCAGCAGCCCTCCGCGGAGAGTACCTGCATTACCACCTCTTCCAGCTAATGGTAAACAATATGAATCTGATCTTTATCAGGTAAGTCTTTATTGATTTCTTTTAAAGCGCTTGTTAGCTCCATTGCAGCATCTGATAAAAATTTGTTTGTGAATTAGTGTCAAGAAGAAGGTTCCGCTTCCTTTTTTATATATTATCCTAAATGAAGTTTTTTTTTTTGGAGAAAAGTACATTATTTGTGTCATCAGTTGAGCAAATAATGCTTAGTTGGAGCCACCTCAATTAGACAGTAAGGCCCTGTAGTTTCCACAGCATTTAAAAGTCTTTGATTCTGCCTGTTTTTTGCATATAAACAAAACATAACCAGTGATTCACTCTGCAAATATCTGACAAAAATACCGGAAACCTTGCTGAAGCTATAAATGTATGCCATTTTCGTTTACCTCTACAAGACATGTTTTTTGTGCTACAGATTGTTCTTCAAAATAGTTTGCATCCTCCCATCATGCAATCAATGTCCTGGACCCGTCTTTCTCCCTACAAAGAACTGCGCCATCACCGCACTCCTTGTGAATCAATAGCCAACAATTTCACTCCTGGTGCAACTGATATTAAGATGAGGCAACTTGCTTCACGGTCAGTAGGCCTAATAAAGATCTATTAAAATTTACCAAGACTCTGATAAAATTGTATTTTAGTTCCAGCTATTCAACCAAGCGACGTGGGCCGGTGTCAAGAATGGGACTAAAGGCTAAGTCAGAAGGACCAAGCCCACCAAAGACCGCGAGAAAAGCCAGTAAGTGATAAAATTTGGGCTTCATTTTAACGCCATAGGCTATATGTGTTGTGACTAAACGCTATTTGTTTATCCGTTTCGTATAAAGCCATTTGATTCAAAATTTCTAGCTATGCCTTGAATAATATTCAGGTTGTTGTTCTATGTAAGTTAACAATTAACATAATAAATGAAACAAAAAGTTGAAACTTTTTCATGTTTTTAGCTATATCTACTCCACGAAAAGGCACCAAATCAGAGCCCGCGATCGGGAAGACATATAAGTAAGAAACTATTTTTGTAGCTACTTTGGCCTTATACGAAATTGTTAAACTAGTTATTACTGCAGTAGATACTCAAAATTCTATACTGCTAGAACGCTGAGCTACTTGGCAGGGTAGTTGTATTCTTTTGTTTTATGTTATTTGACGGTAAATATATTTGCAACTTAGATGTCCGAGCGGTAAGAGCGTCCGCCTGCGTGTAGCTGTACACTCCGCTTTGATTCCGAGTCGGGTCAAGCCAATTGGTATTCATAGCTTCCCCGCTTAATGCTCAGCATTAAAGTGAACGTGTGGAGAACAAACCGGCAAATTTACAAGTTGTGCCGTTGGGAAAAGCGCTTAGCAAAACTCCCTCATCTTGGTGTGGTAGACAAAAGGCCGGCAAGTCCTGTGCGAGCTCGTTATAGCGCTTTGATCGCTTTCTCGTGATAGGAGAATAAATGTGCTACTAAATTCAAAAAAAAAATACAATACAAACTTGGACCTGAAAACAAAACGTTTTTTGTGTTTTAAAACCTTTCTTTTGTTTTCCATTCTTGATTCCGTATAAAAATGATAGCGCTAAAAAAGATTTCTTTTTTGATATAAATTATTGATAAAACTTTTTTAAAGCGAAAAAAGGGATGTGCTAGTTACAATTAGGCAACTTATAAGTTGCATTAAAGTGCTTAAAATTAAAGCTACCGCGAAATTTCAAGTGTTAAAACCGTAGTTTTTCCGTAAAATAAAGTAAGTTTTCATGACTTGGCTCATAAGTTTTTTTAGTGTTAGAAAAATTCAAAATCCCATTACAATTAAAAGATCTGGAAAACTTGCTCCGAAACAAGCTTGGAGACCCGAAGGAGAGCAGGAGATGATTCAAGATGAGGATGATACGCCTCTGAGCAGACCTATGTCTCCCATGGAGCAAATTAACTTGATTCAAGGAATTGAATTTGAGAAATCACAGAAACTGGAAGAACCAACTGAACAAGACCTGGAAGTAGGCAAACTTTGGAACCAAAATTTTAATCCACGGCTCCGATGGCCGAGTGGTGAGAGCGTTTGCTTCTGAAGCTGCAGACCCGGGTTTCATCCTGAGTCGCCTCAAACCAATGATTTTAAAATTGGTATTCACAGCTTACCTGCTTGACGCTCAACATTAAAGGGACAGTGTGGAGAACAAGCCGGCAAGTTTACTTGTTGTGCGGTTGGGAAAGACACATAGCGGGATTCCCCAATCTTGCTGTGGTAGATATATAGCCGGCAACTCCTAAGCGAGCTCGTTCTAGCGCTTTGATCGCTTTCTCATGTTAGGTGGGTAAAAATGCAACTAAATACAAATCGTGTCAAAAGTTCTTGGTGTAGCTACACGCTCTATTTCACTAGGCCACCATGGCGGGTAGACTGCGTGACCCCACTGGAAATTTATCTTTGTTTTTTTGATGGAGCTTCGGATGCTGTGTTACGAGCTCGTCTAGGAGTTGCCATGTGTCCACCACCTTAAAATGGAGGAGTCTCGCTATGTGCCTTTCCCAACGACACTGCAAGCGAATTGACCGGCTTGTTTTCCACGCTGTTCCTTTAATGCTGAGCGTCATACAGGGAAGCTGTGAATACCAATTTTTAGGGTTTTACCCGACTCGGAGTCAAACCCGAGTCTACCGCTCCATAGGCGAACGCTCTATCCACTCAGCTATCTGATCGGTTTTATATTTTTGTGCTGATTGTTAATCTTATCAAGATTCTTGCAATCAAAAGTTTTTGATAATTCTATTCTTAAGATTTGATTAAGATCGCTAATATACAGCGTTTTATTTCTCTTTTCAGACTTTTTTACGAAAATGCAGATTTTTATTCATAAAATTTCGTTTTACTTCAGCGATATCACCATTACATCACAAACGGCATTGAGGCTCGGCAGTTGGCTGGACCACCCCCTGGTCTCATGTCTCGTATCCAGCAGAATATTCCCTCGAAATTGAAAGACAGCCACGATCTTAAGCCGCTGGTCAAAGATCTAGAAGTAGAGGTGCTAGCTGATTTTGATTTCAACTACAGAAAAGCAATAAGTGAGTTAACCACGTGATGCGTCAATAAATTCATGACTTTTTGAACGCTGTGAACTTTGCATGAAACTTGATGAGAAAAAATCGGACCAAATTCTCGTAACTAACGTCTCGGCCTCATAGATTCAGTTGTTTTCTACATTGCTGACAATGACAGCTGAATCTGTAATGACGAAACGTCCGTTTATAAGAAGTACTTAGGCTTTGCTTTTCTTCAGCTTAATATTAATTTTTAAGTGATTTAACGACCCAATATAAATGCTAACGAAATGACATACAACCTAGAATGATTAGACCCCAAAAATGCAATAACAGAAATTCAAAAAAACTTAAAGTTTTAACCTGGCTTATGTTTAAGAATATATATGCTGAAAGTTGATTCTCTGGCTAATGCGTATCAATGCTTACTGAATGCCAAGGAGTCTGTTTTAAGTTGTAAGTACTGATTTGAAGAACTTGTAAAGCTTGTTCAGTTTTAAACACACTTTAACTATTTCAAGTGAGGTTAAGTTAAAAAGCGTGTTTTAAAAGATAAAGAATATTTCAAATTATTTAAAAACCTTTATTGGTCAAACAAACACCTTAGCGTTTTAAATCGCCGCGCTTTATTAGACTAAACTAGTTACTGATTCAAATGCTTGGATGTAAAGAAAGAAATGTAAGCCTAAAGTAAATAAAAGAACGAGTATCATATCACGAAAACAATTTATTGCTATTGTTTTATTTCGATTGTTTTAGCTTCTATTGTTAGGGGCGCTTTTCACGCTTAGCTTTTCCGTATATTTGTTTTCTATGTTACGTAACTTGTTTCGTATGCAGCCAACTTGTACATACAATGAGATATTGGTAGAATGCATGTGTTAACTGGTAAGATCTGGAAAACTCTTCAATACTCTCAAATTTGCTCGTTACTTTGTTTCTAGTTTTTCGGACCAGAATTTTTTATTAAAAGCGTCTTAAAAATGGTAACTTTAAAGTGATGTTTGTTTAAAATCATGTTAATGTCCAAATATAACTTTTCCGTATTTTTTTGCAAGTTCTTAGAGGCGTTTCTAAGTAATTGCAACTTTGATCGCTGCGTGGCAAAACTCCTCGCAATTCCAATTCCCAGATCGACCGTTTCCACACTGTGCGGACAACACAATATTTGACTATGTTGCTAGTGAAATACGTGCTAGAGGGTAGTTTAGATCAACGATTGTAAAATCACCAGCGCCATGGCCTAGTGGTTAAGAGCGTTCGCCTTGGAAGCTGGTAGACTGGGTTCTATTCTCAGTCGGGTCAAATCAAAGACTTTAAAACCGGCATCTTCTGTTACACTTGCTAAACGCTCAGCATTTATGTGTAGCGCGGAGGATGAAATAAACAGAGAATAAAAATACGTCAGTGAATTCTTGACAAAATTTAGTCCTGGCGCTAAAGGACCTTGGTAGTTATAAAGCGCCATTAAACCACACAACATTTCAACGATTGTAATCAACGTTTAAGTTTAAACCAACGTTTAAAATTATTGCACAGTGATCAAAACAAACTCTTAGCTGAAAACACATCATTATACCGTGTTAAGAATGCTATATTTTCATACTTTCGCGTGAAAATGCAATTGGATTACCGTTGCACTTTTTCTATGTGAAAAGTAAATTTTTTCACCACTAGCACAAGTTTCTTTTAGTTGATTATGTTTTGGATGATGAGAACGAGAAGAAGCGGGTTCGAGTCCCGCGTGTGCCTCGTCCGTTTCTCCTCAACACAATCCGTGCGCCAGTCCCATGGAGAGAAGAGTGCATCCAAGCTAGAGAATTTTGCAAGCGTGGTCTTTTCACAGTCGCTCCGTTAATGCTCCACTTACAGAATCTGTGGTTTGACAAGTAAGATCTAGCTATTCGTTTGAAAATCAAGGCTGAATTGTAGCATATGTTACTGATCCTACAATTTAGCCTTGATTATCTTACAATGATGGGATGTATTGTACTATGCAGGATGTGAATGATAGTATGTATTATAATGCTGCAATGTAGGATGTATTAAACTTCAGATAGTGTATACTATTTCGACTCTTCAGGCTTAATTGATGCAATTTGAAGCATAGCGATAATGCGGGGGATTACAGGTTTGACGTGATGGGTTCGATTGTCGGCTGTCTCCCATTGCATTTCATGCATATTTTGTGTGGCTGCCAGCTGGAAGAGCATACGCTCATTTGCAGCTCTCCTTCATCATCATCATCATCATCGTCCAGTTTTAATCCGGTTTTTCCTCGTGTCCGAAGGTGGCCGGATGCACCTCATTCCTTCAGCAATCGCTCCCACTCCCTCTCTCCATCTCGCGCGATCTGTAGCTTCCTCCACCCTCAACCCAATCTTCTTTATCTGTTAGACTAACGTCAGTCATTATTAAATTATTATTCTGTTTAATTTCTGTCATTTTAAATTATTCTGTTTAATTTGAAAGTAACTTAGACTTGTGATGAAAGTATAGCTTTTTGTTACAATGCAAATCTACCAAATTTTCAAAAAATTTGGCTTAAACTAACTGAGGTTATTTTTGAATTATTTTGAGCAAAAATTCAGCTGTAGTCGAGGGAGAGTGCAAAGTGACCTGCAGTTTTGAGTCAGTAGCCATCCGGTTTATGTGTCAAATGCTGTCAGATCTAGCCATGAATTGAATTCATCGCGTAAGATCTATGAGCTGCGACGGTACGCACCCCGTGTTACTGCCATATGATTTTTTTTGCTGTTGTTATCAGATTCATCAACTTACGATTTGTGAACATCAAAGACCTTCTTGCTTCTGATCTTCCTCTTCATCCAAATGACTTTGAAGAACTGGTAGGAAATTGATTGATATATTCCCATCATAGAAAGCGGTGAAACTTGTAATGGGCCTAAATGAAGGTCTACGCAATGTGCCAGAGAAGATTGAATCTCCGTTAGTCTAACCGGCACCACCGCCCCTTAATAATAATAATAAATTTTCATCTTAGAAACGGCAGTGGTATTACTATTTTCCAAGGAAACTAGATATTTTTGCGTTATTTAATTGACAAAATGAAATTGGTCTAACCATTTGTTTTGCAATTCTAAGATCTCCAGTAAAGTTACGAAATCAGTTACACACTTAACAAAGTCACCAAAGAAAACCAGTAAACTATATTAATTGTACAATTGCACATCGTAAACATAGCACGAAAATAGCTTAAGAATGAAAATAAAGTCGCAGTAATTCTTGAAACTGGACGTTTCGACAACATAGGTTCAGCTGCCATCATCAACAGTATCGGAAGGCAGTCACTGTGGGTTTATTTTTCTTCTTTCGTGAATAGTGTTGAATAATACCACTGATCACAAATGTAAAAAATTCAGGAAATACCTGATCGGAATTTCTACTGACTCTACTTTTTCGATTACTCTTTACTAAAAAACTGTACGTATACCCTAACTTTATGCGAGTATGTTTTGGCTTTAATTCACATTTTCTTTATACTCGCGATATTACCCCGAAACGTGTAACAAGTGGCGGGGCCCATCTCCGCGACTCAGCATCTGAGGAACGCTGCTCCGAAGAAACATCGCAGCAGTGGCGAACCGTTGCAAACGCTGTGTCCGTTTTGACCGGCCCAGGAATCGAACCAATACCTCCCGCACAGATAGCGATGTGCTTAACAATGAGCTGGTATTTTGGCTTTCATGTTTTGAATCAACTTATGTAGGTTAGTCGCCATTGCGAAGAAGCCAGAACTGTTCTTGTTAAAGAGTGGGTGCCAGAAGCAGTCAAGTTATTTCTTTCCTACAAAGACACTTGGACTCACCTTGTACCCTTGCATGATGGAGATAGCACTGTGCTGGTATTTTAAACTTTTGACATTTTAACCAAACATCAAATCTTCTGTATACTTGCGGTATTACGTCGAAGCGCGTAACGAATAGCGGGGCTTGTCTCCGCGGCTTAGCTCCTGGGCAAAACAAAAACGTCGCAGCGGTGGCAATCCGTTGGCTACATTGTCCGATTCGACCGTCCCTGGAATCGAACTCAAGACCTCTCGTGCCGATAGCGATGTCTGTTGTCACTACGCCAACCGGTCGGTCAACCTTGTAACTACTCGATAAAATGTGTTTTGCCTCAAGTTACCTTTTAGTTGTCAGCTGGTGTATTTTTATTTTTGCTTTTATAATTGGGTAAGTTGAGCATTTTGATGTGATGATAGGAGAATGAAAATAACATTAAGCTAGCTCCGTTCTACGTGATTAACTTTTTCTAGGGCATACATACATTGAAAATGCCTTGAAAATTTTACTTGAAATTGTTGATTTTAGACTGCTATCATTAAAAGGTTTGTGAATTTCCAATGCTAACTATTTTGATGATGGTGACAAGTTAAATTACGTCTTTTTTTCCAACAACCATTTTTTCTCTCGTAATTACGGCGAAATGCATCATGTAAACATTTAATCAAAAATAACTGCTTACAGATTCAAGAATTTTTCGCTTGTGCCGCTTCACTGATGTCGAATCAGTTGCGAGGACTCGTCGTGGATTCCCTGAACGACTTACTAAACTTTTTCAAAATTCACGAGGTTTGTATTTCCTTTAGAGCAAACGGTTTTTCCTTTAGTAAAAACAAAACCAAAATTAGTCTCTTATCTAGACGTTTTGACAAATAAATACATTTGTCATCATCAGTATCGCATTTACAGTTTTCTGTTTTTGCAAACAGAAAGGCAACGATTTCGGTGAAGTCTATGAAGATCTCCAGTATCCGCAAAAATCGGTTCTTCTTCTTCAACTTCACATCCGGGAGTCCAAAATTCATTTCAATCCAAGCTTCAACCACTGCCGTGACGTTATACTCAACTGTTTCTCCTATATTACGTCAGCGGCCGAAAATATACCAAGGGTAGGTATTTCATCACACTACGTAAGCTTACTAACATAATACAACGACATATACTACGAGCATGAATCATGTTATACAGCTTATGTAGTTTAATAAAAATGGGAGGTAGGGTTTATAGTTTGGTTTCGATAGTGAGAATTACTGTGTGCTTAGCTAGTAAGGCAATAAACTTGTGGTAATGTGGTATATACCGGTACCATAAAATTTAGCCAAAATTTACTATTTCAGTTTTTCACGCTGCTTTGTAGAGATCATAATACTTGTATTAATTTTTCTCCGATATCTTACATTTTTTAACAACGCGTGTGTAATCAATAACCAGGCAATTCCAAAGCTCTTGACAATAAAAACTTCAAAACCAGCCTCTTGCTGCATTGTTGGTTTTGGCTTTGAGAGTTTTTTTTGTTTTGAGTTTACATGACTCGTGGTTTACTTTTGCATAGGTCGAGTGCGATCTGTTTCCTGAAATGAGAGACACGACCCTGGTGTTGAGAACTGTCAACCCAGAAGAACAACTGGTAAAAGAGGTCGTGGAACAAGCGATGAACATATTCAAGGCCAATGTTGTTGGACCTCACAAGTAAGAACTTTATTACAATTCTAACCTTTGTTATGCGGCGGTGTTACGCTGAATCGTGCGACGAGTGGCGAAACCCATCTCCGCCGCCTAACGTCCCGGGGACACAGCTCCGAAGAAACGTCGCAGCCTTGGACAACTGTTTGCGACTGTGTTTCCGATTAGAAAGGCCCGGGAATTGAACCACAAACCTCCCGCACCGATATCGTTACCGCAAAGTTCCAACTAAAAAATCAAAGGAGTTGTTGGGGAGGTATCTTATTTACTTAACAAAAACTGGCTGGTGATGGTAATTGTATTTTATTAGCTTAGAGTAACAAAACCCACCGTTTTTATTATTTGCTCTATAAATGGTGCGCAGGGGTCCGACGATGTCAAAGCCCTTGTCAAAGTTTTGGTGCACCAAAGAAGCTAAACATGGTTGTGAACTCGAGTGAAGACTTAGGATTCAAAGTGTTGCGTGCGTGTAGATATGTTGTTGTTTGTGTTCGTTACATGTTGCATGGTGTTTTTGATTCCGATGACGCTGATTCAGTGCATCGCGGTTTTCATGATGTAGTCTTTTCATATTTGTTAAGCACACGCTATCGGTGCGGGAGGTCTGGGGTTCGATTCCGGGGCCGGTCAAATCGGCTTAATGTCGCCAACGGCTCGCCACCGTTGCGACGTTTCTTTGGAGCTGTGTTGCCCAGGCGCTAGCCGCGGTGATGGGCCCCGCCATTCGTCGCACGCTTAGGCGTAATAACGCGAGCGTAATGAAGATTTCATTTTTTTTATTTTGATATACGGAATGACTAACGCCTTGCACCATTTTTTTCTCGTTAGGTATCTTGATGTTTACAAAATCTACTCTGATTTACTGAACAAAGCAGCCGAGATTGAAGTTGCTAATTTCATCAAAGAAGACCATGAATTAGAAACATATGTTGATATGCTCGTGCGTTATGAAGTAAGTTATATTTTTCTAGTCTTATGACTAGTTTTACCTCATGCTTTTGCAGTTTTAATATTAGTAGCTTTAGTGCTATTGGCCGAAATAAATTGCGCCTATTTTTTTATGAAATGCCGTAAGAAAGAAGATTTGTTATAAAATTAGAATTGAATGCATCGTCAAGCTTCTATGTGGTAAAATAATCTAAATGTTTTGTAATTTTAGAAAACGCGCTCAGAAATTCTTGTACTCCGTCTAACTATCCCATTGAGCTTGTTTTGTTTGGATTGTGCGGAGTTAAATGAAGATCACGCCCAGAGAGCGCAAAAACTCAAAGATCGGCTTATATCCTTCCAAATTGACAGAAATCGAGATTTGAACAAAGGGTAAAAATGGAAATATTGTACCATATCTTGCAATACAGCTACAAAAAAGTTCCAAGTGCACTATGAGTAAAACTCGATTTTCAAAAAATTATGCAGTGTTTAAAATCATTCTTAAAAATATTTTCAACTTGGAGTAGTTTTGTCGAATAATTTAGCTTTAATACTGCTGCTGCACTGCACCACTTTAGAATTGGAATGATTTTTAACGAGTGAACTTTCTTTTCAGGATTTGTCACCAATATGATTCGATTGCTGACCGAGTTTCAGAAATGCCAGAAACAACGGTCGAATTGGTCGATCTTGTCGCCTTTCTACGACAATCCAGTGACGTCACAGTTGTGGAGTTGAGGCACGAGATTCGCGCCGCTTCGGACCGACTCGATTTTCTGTTGGATCACGCGACCCTACCTTGTAAGCTGTTTAATTATGCAAAATAAAAAAATTCAAATCTTCATCGTACTAGTGGTATTGCGTCGAATCGTGTGACAAGTGACGGGGTCCATCTCCGCGACTTAGCGCCTAGACAACACAGCTCCGAAGAGACGTGGCAACGATGGCGAGCCGATGGGGACACTTACCCTGTCCTCTTGTCCAGTGAATGTTGGCCTAAAGCCCACAGGATTTCTGCATCACAATCAAATTTTTCTTGTCAAAATCACTTTCTTTAATTTTCACTTCAAAAATTTGATTATGATGCGAAAAGCCAGTGAGTGGGCTTTAGGTCCACGTACAGTTGACATGTGGACAGGGTAACTGTACGATTTAACCTGCCCAGGAATCAAACCCCAGACCTCCGGCATCGATAGCGATATGCTTAACAACTGGTATTATGTAAAGTAATTGGATGGTTGCAGGAAAATGGCTGATTTTTTTTATCAAGTAGCTGAGCCTGTGATCATATTTCCTGTAATTTTTTTCATCGACCATTTTACTTATATCACAAATTTGCAACACACTAACGAGTAGTTTGCATTTTCACAGATGAGGACATCAAATTGAACAGCAATGTGTTTAACTGGCCTGAACAAATCCAGAATGTCTTTGAAGTTAACAGAAGCAGATTGATGAACAGGAGGGAGACAGCAGAAGACAAATTGAGGAAGCGGTGAGGAAGTTCATTAATGAAACATTTTACTTGAACTGCTCAGACGGCTGATTGGCTAGAGCATTTGAGTTGATGGCTCGATTCTAGGTCGAGTGAAACCGATGACTCTAAAATTGATATTCGCAGCTTTCTTGCTTGAAGCTAAACGTTAGAGGGACAGTGTAGAGAACTAGCCGGCAAGTTTACTTGTTGTGCCCTTGGGAAAGGACTTAGTGGGATTCCTCCATATTAGAGAGGTAAACAGGTGGCCGGAAAATCCAATGTTAGCTCGTTAAAGTGCCTCAGTTACTTTTGTAATTGCAGAATAATTGTGCGATTAAGAAAAAAAATTAATGCTAGGACCTGCTTCGTAACAATCCTCTATTCAGGAAAAAGTATTCATTGTCTGGGTCTGGGACAACTAGCTGCACTCTTCTGCATATTTTTTCCTTTGATATGTTTGCATAAGTTTTACACCTTGAATGAGAACTCTTGACAATTTTGATCTTGGTATTTTATGCACTGTTTCTGTAATTTTTGTATTATCAGCTTTTATCGTGTGATTGAGAAAGCATTTGAGCTAGAGTTGCTTTAATTAGAGTGGTATTATTAGCAGGAGTTGACCTTTAACCTTTCCTTTGTAGCTTATGACCTCGTATTGTAAATGAAACGTAATACCATTTTGTTGGTTAACCTATTATTCAACAATTTTTGAGCTGCTATGTCAGAGGGATGTCGTTCTATAATCCATGCTTAGGCCAGCAAGTCTTGTGCGGGACCTTAGTAGATTTTTGTTGGTTGTTATTGCCTCCGTGAAGTTGACGATTTGAAATGTTAGACCCGCCTTCTTTCATTAATAAAGTTATTCAACGTGAAATGAAAAAAGTTTTTTTGAACTTCATTTTTGGAAAATCTGTAAATTTTTGCCTTTATGATTTGCAAATTTGTTTCAGAGTCAAAGAATTTGAAGAAACTCTCAACAATTATAACAAAGAAGTTGAATCTTTCAAGAAGAAGGAAGTGGCTAGTCCTGATGAAATGCAGAAAAATGTAGACAAACTTGCTGAACTTGATAAACTGCTTAAAGAGGCAGCTGAGGATTTGGAGGTAAGATTTTTTAAGATACAGTGGAGTTTCGAAAAACACTGCTCTTGAGTTTCTGTATATTATTGGTCTCTTTTATTTAACCGGTATCCTTCTTCTGAAAGAAGCTTTTCGTTTGGTATTATTGTTTTTTATATACAGTAGACTCCGCTTAACTGGATCACTTCGGGCAGAGAGCTTTTGATCCAGTTAGCCGAATGATCCAGTTAGCCGAATAGTTGCGTATTTAAGAAAAGATCAAGTCATCAAAGACAATCAAGTCGTTTTATTGTAAAAAAAAGTTAATGCTGCGGAAAAAACGACACATAGTCGACTGTTTCAAGTCTGCTGTGAGATCATGACTCGAAATCTTCCTATTGTTTTTGGTTCATCAGTAACTTACCCGCTTACGATTCGTGTATCGTTTAAGAGCGTCCGCTTGGTAGACAGGAAACTTGGGTTTTATTCCCGGTCGGGTCATACTAAAGACTTTAAAAATAGTATTCGCAGCTTCCCGCCAGGCGCTCGGCTGATAAAGAAGCGCGAAGGGTGTTGTTTATTATGTGTGTCTGTTGTTTGTTTGTTATGTATGTATGCGTGTTGTTTGTTATGTATGTCCTCTAACAGCGTTCAATCATTCATGATTGAAAATTGTAATGGGCCGCAATTGGTCTAAACAATTTGTGCTTGCACCCGCTGTCTCGTACCTTTACCTTCACCCGCTCACCCGCATAATCACTGCGGGGCAAAAGCATGTTTTAGCGTGTGATCATTCAATGACTGAGGTACGTACCATTCCAAATACGGGATTTTACGGTAAGTTTCAGTGTAAAAGTGATCCTGTTATCCGAAATAGTGATCCAGGTAAGCGGCGTACTTTTGCATAGAAAAGGCGCGTGTGATTAGGGACTTTGAAAAAATGATCCAGTAAGCCGAATGATCCAGTTATCCGTGAGCCAGTTAAGCGGAGTCTACTGTACTATAAAGTAATGTCCTTCATGGCTTACTGAAAGAAAGTCATGACGACATCCTCTGGCGTGACGTCATGACGACATCCTCTGGCGTGACGTCATGACGACACAGCGCTCTCCCGCTCTACGGTTACATTATTGTTCTTTTCATTTTTTTACGTCCTGATTTACCAGTTTCCGTTGCATTTATTCTGTTTTACTTCATTAGTGTTTTTATGTTTTTGCTTCTTTACCTTTCTTGTTTGTCCCCTGTGTTTGCTCCTTCCTGTTTTTTTTTTTTTGGTTTCCTGCATATTTTTTGTTTTCGTGCCCATTTTTTCCTATCATTATTCTTATGCTATGCCATTCTGTTTCCTCGTTACTTGTTTTTTTTCTTCGGATGTGTTTTCTTGTCTTTTCTTTTTTATGTTGTTGGCTGCATTTGGTCTTCTCGCCATTTATTTTTAATCATAGTTCTTCTCAATTTATAACCGATGTATTTTTCAGGCAATCAATAACGAAGAGAAATTGCTCGAATTCGAAGAGAGCTCCTTCCCAATTCTTCAGTCAATGTTCCAGTTCAAACAACCGTATGACAGTCTCTGGAATACTGCACTGCAGTGGAACACAAAGAACGAAAAATGGATGAATGGTAAACAATACACAAGCGCAACTTATTAAAGATAAATATTTAATTAAAGATATTTCAACTTGAAACAGTGTAGATTTAAGCGATTGTAAGTAGTTTTGCCTGTGTTAGTTTTGCGTGAAAGTTATTAATTTGCTCACGATGTACGGAAAGTCCTATAAAACTGTAAACTCTGGGTTCGATTCCGAGTTGGGTCAATCCAAGGAACCCAAATTCACAGCATTCTTGTTAATGTTCAGCACTAACAAAACATTGTGAGGAACCAGTCTGTAAGTTTATTTGTGCCATTAAGTTGGACTTGTTACTGGATTTCCTCTTCTTAAAGTTGTAGACAGATGAAGTCGCGAACCAGCTTCTTTTTCCAGGGCCGTTCCAAGAGCTTAATTCGGAAGAAATCAATGATGAAATAGGCGCAATGTGGAGGACAATGTACAAACTGGTCAAGTCCTTCTCTGATGCCCCTGGGCCTCGCCGTATTGCTGAAGCAACTCGAAACAAAATTGATAAGTTCAAGCAGCACCTTCCTATTCTAACAACGATTTGCAACCCCGGTATTAAGGAAAGACATTGGACCCAGGTAAAATAATTAGACCCAGTTGAGAATTAAAACGACTTAAAGAAAAAGTTGCACTGCTGCTGAGAAAGTAATAAGAAAGAATTGTTTTAGAATACTTGAAATCTGCTATAAAATGTAGAGGGCTTAAATCAGTCTTCGTTTTAATTGTGTTTGTTTCCCAAAACCAATGTGATATCAGTGCTGAAAATCAGGGCTGTGAATTTGTACTGGATCAAAAAATGCGTCAAGTTTGAATTCCTGATTCTCTTTTCTGTGACTTAAGTTTTTCCATTTCAAATTAACTTTCCAACTCGCTGTCTGGAGGATGGTTGGAAAAATATTGCAGTAACGCTTCTTGGAACTCAAAAGCAGTTTTTCTAAATTACGTATTCATTGTTTACAGATCAGTGACATTGTGGGATTTGACGTTAAGCCAGACTCGGATACATCGTTGATGAATATGCTTGAATTTGGCCTCAACAAACACATTGAAGAGTAAGTCGTGGAGGTTACGTTGATTTGCGTTTGCAGCTTTCGCCACTTTAGTACGCGTAAAGTATTTTTTTGGTAAGCTACCTTATTTCAAAATATATTCTCGATGCAGTGGTGGGATTTAATTTTTTTGCCATCCGGTTCTATTACGAAAGCTATATTTTCAGCCGGGTCTGTTTTAACTAATGGTACAAGTATAAACAACAATACTGGCCGGTTCGCTAGTCTACTTAAATTCTGTGAGATGGTTCTATAGAACCGGTAATGACCAGTGCTGACCGGTTCTGTTACATCACTGTCTCTATGTAATGGTGTGATAAGCCAATTGCTACAGTCTATTTGGCTTTAGTTTTGAAATAATTGATTTCAACTAACACATTACTTTTTGATAATGGCGTGTGTTGGGTAGTAGTTAGAGAATATTGAAAAAGTGTGCTGCTGTTTACCTCAAACATACGTGTTTTTATGGAATTAATGTAGTTATCTTGTAGTATTCTTACCAACTTGTTTGCTGTGTTTAACACGCTTGTAGTTTGGAGCAAATTGGGTTGATGGCTGGTAAGGAATATTCCCTTGAAAAACAGCTTACTAAAATGAAAACAGAGTGGGATGCAATGGAGTTTACTATAATTCCATACCGAGACGAGGTAAGGCAAAAGTGAGAATAAAATATGGAAACCCTGGTGGTTAAAAGTGTACATTTTTTCGGAAAATGTGTCGTGTACTTTGAAGTGACTAACACTCAACAAACTGCCTTATGCTTCAACTTTAAACCTGTTGAGTAATTTTTTCATTCCCGTTTAGAATTGAAGCCATTGGCGCTAAAGCTAGTAAAGAATGGTCGCTTGAAAATGCCCTGAAAAAAATGAAACAAGAATGGAGTGAAATCTTGTTTGTCATGCTCCCATACAGAGACACTGTAAGATTGCGTGCGGACATAACCTTGGAGGTTGCGGTGGTTTTATTAACTTTGACCAGACTAACGAAAAGCGATTATGCACATCAAATTACTCGCTAGTAACAAAAGAAATAATATTAACTCTTTCCGATGCCTTGAAGTGGCTTCAAATTTTGAAATGCGGTAGTTTCATTCCTTGCCGGTGCAATTATGACGCAAAACGTCAAGCTTTAGTTGGAGTAAGTTTGGCAGCGACAAAATTCAGCCTGTAGCAGCTTAGGTTGTATCAAAAAGCTACTGCCTCCGTGTTTAATGGTTTAACTGAAAAATGCGTTGTTGGAATCCTTAATAAAAGCACTTGATAGATGTTTTCCTTGAGGCTAAACCGTCTTCCCTTGGAAATAGCCTCTTTAATAAAAAATAGCAGATTTAACTTTTTGCTTGGTAGTCGTTTGTGATCAAAATCATAATGTATGTGTGCAATGTGGTTTGATGTGGTTTTGTTTTTTTCGATGTTGCATACTTTAACAGAAAATTTATCGTGTTTTAGGAACGAAAAAGTTGGTTGTATGACTTTACTGGCTTAATTTACTCTGAAACAATTATCATTTCTGTTAAGAAGTCGAAAAAGTTTTACTTTTAGCTTTACCTGATAGTCAAGATCAGTGTTTTTTTAAGGTTTGGCTTGACGAACCATTACGAAATTTTGAAAGACCGCGAATTATATTTTTAAAGTAAAACACAGCTTTCTACAGTCTACAATATTGTAGAAGTAGGTTTTGAGAGACCGCTGGACAATTTTGAGAGACCATTTCGGTTTCTCAAAACGCTTTACAAAAACACTGGTCAAGATAGTAAGAATGTAAAACTAAATTGTACGTATTAGCGACATAGTAATGCAGTGAGCCAGGTATCAGCCGTTTATGCGATTGCAAGCATAGGCCTGCTTATCAGAAATAGAAACGTAGACTTTCAGATCAGTTAAAAGTTAATTTTTAGTGGTAAGGAGCGTATACCTCAAATCAAACCATCTAAAATGTTATTTTCTAAAACGAGAGATTTGGTGATATTTTTGTTTCTGTATCACGTAAATTGAATCTGGAGCACTTGACTCTCGTTGACTATGTCTTTAGTTTTGATGTTATCGTACCTGGCTACTAATAGGCCAAAACCTCTCTTTTATCAGCGATCCATGTTCATATTTACAAAAAAGTTGTTCCTTCGAAATAATGCACTCAGTCTTCTGACCAACTCTGTTTCGACGTTTCTTGGTTAGAGTAGCTCTGAGTATTTCAGAACAATGAGCAATTTTTGAAATCAATTTAACGATTTTGCATTTTTGATCTTTTGTTTGTGATACCACAAAACAAAAAATCATTTAAAACAATTTATATTTTCAAGGAGTTGCACATTTTATCAAGTATTGATGAAATTCAGTTAATGGTTGATGATCATATAGTGAAATGTCAAACAATGAGGGGATCTCCCTATATTGCACCCTTTTTTGAAGAATTTGGGGTAAGGTTGTAATGCGAGTTAAGCAGACATCAGCCAGCTTATTTGCAGTTTTTGCAGCCAGAGGTTTAAAAGAAAGTCACGTTGTAGCGAATAAATTTTGGAGTTTGAAAGTTCAATCAAGAATTAAGGCTTCGCAAAGGAAGATCTGAAACATCTCATGAAATCGATGAAGATTTGAAGAAAATAGGCCAGTACGATTTTAGGAATTCAGAATTACTTGATGAGGATGGTGTTATGATGAGATATTTTACTAGTAAATTCTCTAGTTCATCCTTCGCAGCTTGCCGTTGCATGTAGAGCTGAGATTAGTCCTTAGAAAGATTGCAAAGAGATGAAGAGAATGGTAGAAGATGAAGGTTGGAAGATAAATCTAAATATGAGCATTGAAGTGAGTCCTTTGAATCTAAAGGAGAAGAAATAGCAGTGTTGGAAGAACTTCAAAAACAATTCACCCAATTTGGATTCTTTTTTAACCCTCCATATCTTCCAAACAGGGTCTCAACATCCTGTCATCGATTGATGACATCCAAGCACTTCTGGATGACCACATTGTGAAGGCGCAAACCATGAAAGGATCACCTTTCATCGGACCAATTGAGGAAGAGTCGAAGGTGTGTACGAATTCGAACTCGACCCGTGAGTTACAAACTGCTTTGATACCTCAGGGTGACGAAAATGTCAAAGTAGCTCTGAAGCTTTATTTTTGCACAAACCAACCTGCTTCGAGCCTAAAGCTGTTTTGGTTGCTTTGTTTTGTGAGAGATTTAATTCTTTACTCCACTTTGGTACTGATGATAAACCCAAACGAATTGAAATTTTTGAAGACTCGCAAGTAAACCTTTGCTGTAAAAGCTGCAAATAAGCTTTCTATCAGTTTCATTTAAGCTCTGGTATTGTTATGTATGCCTTGTAATACTTGTCGGTACTGTGATTACGGCTCATTTGCGGCATAGTGCAGTGGATCAGATCCCGCTGTTATTTAACCTTGATCTCACGGTGATTCTGGCCTGATCTTTAAGTTCATTCAGTGGGATGTTTTTCTGCTTCATGGATTTTCAATAACATTAATAATGGGGTGCATCCGGCCACTCTCGGTCACGGGAAAAAAACGGATTAAAATTGGATGATGATGATTAAACTGTAAGGAAGAGCTATAAAAATGAAGCAGAAAACATAAATTGAATATGCATTCATTTTATGTACTGCTGCTGTACAACGTTCTCGTGACAAGAGATTTACAAAAAGATAGCTAAACGGTGAAAGGCAATCCTTTTTGCTCAAGTTAGATTTCGCTGCTACTTTCGTTACCAAGTTTTACCGGTAATTAGCAGCTAATTAATGATTTTTAACGTTTGGATTCTAGGAATGGGAAGAGAAGCTGATATTGATGCAAGATATTTTGGATGCATGGTTGAAGTGCCAAGCTACTTGGCTCTATCTGGAGCCGATCTTCAGCTCCGAGGACATCCTTGCGCAGATGCCTGAAGAAGGAAGAAAGTTCGGAATTGTGGATTCTTACTGGAGAGATATTATGAATGAAGCGGTAAGACTTTTTTATTACGATTAGAAACGATGACAGTTTTATTGTAAATAATGCCAAGTATACTTTTATGATTGCTGTATTCGATAGAGCCCCAAGCTTTATATTTAGTTAATGTATATAACTTAATAACAATTTGTTTAATGTATATGATCTATCAAACTCGACTGTTTAAGTACTGTGGATATTTTTGATTTTTCGACCGCTTTTTTGCTACTTTAACTACTCTATTTTCATATCGTAATTTTAACCTTCAAAAATATCTGTTCACTCATTTTGAAGTTGGATCCTTACGAATTATTAAGATGCTAAAATATGTATTTATTCGATTTCCGTTTCAAATTTGCGTAATTCGAATTCATTTTCGTGGTCACAGGTGAAAGACCCTAAAGTGCTGGTAGCCACTGCTCAGGATAACATGCTTGGACGACTAAACGAGTCTAATAAACTGTTGGATGAAATTCAGAAAGGACTTAACGATTATCTCGAAAAGAAAAGACTATTCTTTCCCAGGTAATACTTGAAATATTTATCACGCCATTAAAATTAGTTTTTGGAAGTGTGTAGAACACCATCTCATTTTTATTTCATGATGCGATTCTGGTTCGCCGAACCCTATTTTCTCTTTTATGTATGTCATGTGACATCACTACGAACGAACTAAAGCTTTACTTGCTTGAGATAACAAAGTTTTTTTTTTTTTGTGAATTAGTAGTGAAGTTGATTTTTTAAACTCAATTTTTTTCAGTAGGTGAGAGAGTTTTTAAGGTGTGCGACGTCCGATTTGGGTCTCGGAAAATCTTAACCGCATTCCTTGAATTAGGAAAAGTTATGGACAAACGCAGCCTTTTTTTAGTACCTACAGTTCTATTTTTGGTCTCCTACAAATTTATTTTGATGAAGATTTTTTTAAAACCCCATATTTTTCTTGAAAACGAAAGGGCCCATGTAAAAACAAAGAGCCTAAGTTTTTCAACTTCTTAGATTCTTCTTCTTGTCAAATGATGAGTTGCTTGAAATTCTCTCCGAGACAAAAGATCCACTTCGGGTACAACCTCATCTGAAGAAATGTTTCGAAGGAATCAACAAACTCCATTTCACTGATGACTTGGAAATTATTGGAATGATCAGTTCTGAAAATGAAAAAGTTCCATTTTCAACCAAAATCTATCCGGCTAAAGCTAAGGTAAATTGGAAATACATACTGCTCACAGCTAATGATAATGATTCCTTTCAGAGTTGGATCAATTACAAGTGTAATAGAATATAATTAATTACATTTTTTTTAGTAATTATAATTGTAATTGAGATTTTGGTTTTGTGTAATTGTAGTTGTTATTGTAAATAATTGCAGGCCGAATTAAAGTAACTTTTATTAAGTTCACCTGAATTTTTTTAGTTTACTTTTTTAACTGCACCGTTTACATTCGACTTTAGCATCAAAGCATTTCTTATCATTGATTTTTTTCTTTTCTTGTTTTCGCTATTGTTCCGTCAATAATTTTCACAAATATGTTGCGGTTTAATACAGATATAATGACAATTGTAATTTGTAATTAAGGTACATGTTTTGGAGTGATTGTAATTATAATTTGAGATTTTCTTTACAAAGTAATTGTAGTGAAATTAAGAAATTGTGGGTGTAATTGTAATCATATTTGATCTGCTTTATTGTAATTGATCTAGTAGATGGAATGATATAATGCTTTCAGCATTTGGTAAAGTTGAAGAAATTTACAGGGGATGGTAGAGAAATGGCTGTTGGAGGTAGAAGCAAACATGATTATGAGCGTGAAACAGGAAATGTACAAGTCGTATAAGGACTATGCTGAGACAATAAGAAAGAAATGGGTCCTGGCTTGGCCGGGGCAAATTGTACTCTGCATCTCACAAACGTACTGGACTTCAGAGGTGGCTGAAGCCATAGAAGAGGGCTCTTTGGACGTAAGTAGACAATGGTTACGTTTTTGAAGATACAGCATAAACCTTTGTTAGTTTATTATAATCTTGTCTTGTATTTACTAGTTAGCGCTTTGTTTTTGTGTTTTTGGCTGTAGTATTAAACTTATGGGCTGAACTTGGCATGGAATTTGTACGTAGCGAAAGTTGTTTGGTTAATAAATTTTGCATAACTGTTGCGTAAAAGAAATGCTTAACTTATATATCTTGTTCAAGCTTTAAGATAGTTAAACATACGCTGTAAGCTGTTTGGGTGCATCTATTTTGCTGGTGCTTGGTCAATTTTCATTATCAAACATCCAGACCATTGCTTGGCAAAACTTTTTCGGATAATTGCAGCCTAAGCGTTTTTCTGCCATTTGTAATATCTTTCAAACCAATGCTCAAGTTGGTAAGCGATCTGTAGCTTTGACGTTTCGCTGTTTGCAGAGCTATCTTCTGCAACTCAATTCCCAGATCAACGACATCGTTGAGTTGGTGCGTGGAAAACTTGATAAAGGAGCTAGAATAACCCTGGGAGCTCTTACTGTGCTTGATGTCCATGGTAAGGATTCAGCGTATTATTTTGCTAAGCAATGCCATAAGTTGTATTTTAACAAGTCGCTGTGTCCGGACTGGATATTACGCCGTCTTTTTACAAAAACTGAAATGTTTGTTCAAAGTTTGGGAAGGAAGAATACAGGAAATAAGAACTTTGAAACTTTCTTTGAAACCGTTTTGAAAATTGGCCTAAAACTAGATCATCAGGTGCATTTGGATCTACCACAATTTCTAAGATGCAAACCGGGTCGTTTCTACAATATCAAAAAAGGGCATTACGCCGCGTCAGCCCCAATTTGGGCTGCCAAAACCGGTGTTCTCCAAAAATTCTTCATTAGAGTGAAATTTCGAAACATTTTCTAACCGGGATTCCGGGACAGGCGTGTTCTGCGGGACTGCCCGGCCAAACTGGGACGTCTGGTAGGTCTAGGTATATTGCAGAGGATATGTTATGTGTTCCACACCATTTTGTTGTCCAGAATACCTCTGGCTTGTTTGAGAGGCCTTGTCATTAGTAACATCATAAAATCGAACAATGAACAATTGAACATCCTTTGTGTTTATTTGGCTAATAACATGTGTTTTTTTAGCACGTGACACAATTGCGGAACTGGTTAAAACCGGTATAAACAGCATTCTCGACTTCCAATGGCTTGCTCAGCTACGCTACTATCACGACCCGCAGGATTTTTTCGTCCAAATGATTAACACTGACTACACATACGGATACGAATACCTCGGAAACTCCCATCGTTTGGTCATTACACCTCTCACGGATAGATGCTACAGGTTTGCTTAGTTCCCTTTTATACAACGGTTTTAAATCAGATGCATAATGTTTACGTGAAGCTAAAAATGTATGTGTAAAGCAGAGAAAATTGGAAAACTTACAAGAAGGCTCTAGCCTAAACTAAGCTTTTTTGTTTAAAGAGTATAGGCCTACGAGACAAACTTTTTTGTATATTGTGGAGGTATAATTTGCTGATATAAAACGTGTTCGTATCTTCCGTACTGTAACTGTGCTTATTACTACAAGGTTTTATTGACAACGTAAGTCTATTTCATCATTTTGACGTCAAAATCAAACCTTCATTATACTCGCGGAATTACGCCGAAGCGTATAACGAATGGCGGGGCTCGTCTCCGCGGCTTAGCGCTGGGCAACACAGTTTTGAAGAAACGTCGCAGCAGTGACGAACCATTGGCTACACTGTATCCGATGTGACCATCCGAGAATCGAACCACAGACCTCCTATACCGATTGCGATATCTTAAAGAACTAAGCTAACCGGTCGGTTTTGTCGTTTTGTCATGTTTTATTATTTATTTTTAGAACCCTGATGGGAGCACTTAAATTAAACCTCGGAGGCGCTCCGGAGGGTCCAGCAGGCACAGGAAAAACTGAAACAACTAAGGATCTTGCCAAAGCCTTGGCCAAGCAATGCGTCGTCTTCAACTGCTCTGACGGCCTGGACTACAAGGCCATGGGCAAGTTTTTCAAGGGTCTGGCTTCATGTGGTGCTTGGGCTTGCTTCGATGAATTCAACAGAATTGAGGTTAGTTGTCTTCTGGCGAACTGCGTTGACTATTGGTCGAATTAATTACTGTGGTCAGCTAGTGGCTCAAAAAGTTGCGCAGTTAAATTTCGCTGATGTTGAACATTGATGGTTAATTCTTGGCGAACAGTGAACGAACTGAAACTCACCTTTTGGTGGAGAAATAAAACCATTTTAGTTATAAATATTACAACTAAGAAATAGCTAAAAACATCGGGCGGACGTTCGGCTCACTTTTGGTATCATTGTCACCGGTGTAAGCCCTGCGCTGAGCTGCTTCTTATGCCAAAGTGTTTTAGAAGCAGCCGTGCAAGTGTTTTTAGCTTTTTTTTGGTTATGTTATAATTAAATTGCTAATTAACTCCCCATTGTATCGTTTGCCAAAGCTGTTTTATTTATCGATGTTATTCGTTTATCAAACCTAACAATACTTTTACGCTTTTTCTTTCAGATTGAAGTGCTGTCTGTGGTTGCTCAACAGATTCTCTGCATTCAGAATGGCATCATTCAAAAACTCAGGCGTTTCATGTTTGAGGGCTCTGAACTAAGTCTGAATTGGACTTGCGCCGTGTTTATTACCATGAATCCTGGTTATGCAGGCCGAACAGAACTCCCTGATAACTTGAAGGTAAGTCTACCTTATAGACCCTGCCCAAGTTGCTATTTTTCAACTTTTTGTAGGCGAACAGATGTATGCAGGTAAAGTTACCCACCACAAGTAAAAAGTTTTTTCGGCCTATTTGTATAATTTTGCACAACTGCCAGTCAAATCATCTGTGCTGATGCGACTAGAAAGATGGAAACAGGCGTTGGTCGAGTGGTTGGTATCCATTGGGCAACTAGGCTGGTTTCTCTGATTCGAAGCTCAACTGGGTATTCTTCCATGATGCTTTTACTTCTCTAATATAGATATCTAAGCTGCGATAATGTGCCTTGAAAGAAAAGATCAGAAAAGCACAGTTGGCACTGTCAGTAAATCCCTTCATATTCAAGGGTTTTATATTTTTACACATCATCTGGCAAAAAAAGTTGGAATCTTTTTGTTTGTTTAACAAGTTTCCGTTTTAGGTCTTGTTTCGTGCTGTGGCCATGATGGTTCCTGACTACGGAATGATTGGGGAAATCTCTCTCTATTCCATGGGATTTGTCAATGCCAGAAGTTTGGCCCAGAAAATTGTGGCCACCTACAAACTGTGCTCTGAGCAGCTCTCGTCTCAACATCATTACGATTATGGTCGGTATTTAAAACATTACATTGCATTGAGTTCATTTCTACTTAAACTGACCGCAAAAATATGGTGCGTTGTGTAGCTATGCAGGTGTTATTGTGTATGCAGTATGCATACTATGCGGTTGTTCTTCTCTGAAGGATAAAGTGGATATTAAATTTGGCTGCATGGCAAAATTTTTCTTTGTCCCAACTAACTTTTAAGGGGCTACTGATCCACATTACTTTCCTTTACCTGGCAGCACTCTTTTGTAGACAGTATGTTTAACTTTTTCATTCTTTGGTATTATCAGCTTTTTTGTTGATACTTGCTAGGTGCTGGTTCGCTGTTTTGTAATTTAGACAAAAATGTGATGATTTAGTGATTCATGCTTATATTCTCCTTTAAGAATTTTTAGCCGCCACGTTTACGATCTCTCTTCAAAATTCAAAAGAAGCTTAACTTTGCCTGAGTAGATATTGTTTTGTGTTGTCAGGTATGCGAGCTGTGAAGACAGTACTTACCGCTGCCGGAAACTTGAAGTTGAAATATCCCGATCAGGATGAGAGTGTTCTCATGCTTAGAGCGTTACTGGATGTCAACTTGGCAAAATTCTTGGCTCAGGATGTACCGTTGTTCAATGGTAAGGACAATGCAAGAAATGCAACAGCGAAAGTTACTAAAAATTGTTTTACCCGCGCGAAATTTTTATCAATTTAAGAAAGACGAGCCTTTGACTCATCTTATGTTTTAACTTGGGTCGTTGACAAAATAGCTGATACTAAATGCACTCAAAATCGAATCAGATCTTCATTATACTCGCGGCATTACGCCGAAACGTATAGCGGGGCCCATTTCCGTGGCTTAGCGCCTGGACAACAACACATGGCGAGCCTTTGGCGACACTGTGCGATTTGATCGGCCCAGAAATCGAACCCCTGACCTTCCGCTTCGATAGCGATGGGCTCAATAACTGAGCTAACCGGACAGTTGCACTAACTGCAATTTAAAATAATTTTTATTCGTAACTGCAGACAGAGAACACTGTTTTGACCTTTCAGGTCTCATCAGAGCAATTGGTGTGACCTTCGTTTACTCAAGGCAGTATATATGCCGAGAAGGATTTTTTGCCTGTGGTTTGTAACTATACCAGTTATAAGAACCTGCAAAAAAACTCTTTGCAAAAAATTCCTTATCTGCGTATATGTTGCCTTGAGTAAAGGTCGGTCACACCAACTGCATTGATGAGACCTGAAAGGTCGAAACAGTGTTCACTGTCTGCAGTTATGCGTGCATGCTTGCGCTTTTACATTTGTAAATTATGTTTAATCTTAGGTATCATTTCCGATCTCTTCCCTGGTGTAGTGCTTCCTGAACCTGATTATGACGTATTCCTTCAAGCTCTAAAAGACAATTTGAAAAAACGAAACCTGCAGCCAGTGCCTTGGTACATTGAAAAGATTATACAGGTAAAGTCCACAACAGGCTGTTTCGCCGTGAGGCTTTTCAGGGGGATGCTAAAACTATAAAAAATGAAATCTTATCAGCTTTTTACAGATATGCAATTTTTTCTGACGGAGGTTCAGACTTTCAGCGAAATGGTCGTTCTAAACATTTGCTTGTGTGTATTTTGTACTCCATAGTTTGCTATATATAAGCGTATTGTGCCGCTGGTGTTTTGCATAGTATTTGTTGTTTATTCGCGTAGAAAGCAAGATTAAAGCTTCTACACACTGTTTCGTCTTCATTAGTATCCTCAGGAGTTACATAGTGCAAACAGCATACCTAATTTGCTGAGTTTCATAATTTTTTAGGTGTACGAAATGATGCTGGTTCGTCACGGTTTTATGATTGTCGGTGAACCTCTTGGCGGGAAAACAATGAATTATACGGTAAGTTATAATTTAGTAGCGCATTCAAATTAATAAGCCTACCTTCTCTCACTCTGTTTTCTGACTGATATCGTGTTTTTTGTTGCGTTTTCGTTTGGTGAAAGCTCTTGTGGCTTTGTTATAAAAAGCCCTTTCAAAAGCCCTTTTGACGTAGGCAAAAGCCTTTGGTAAAAAAACCTTTTAAGTTTAGTTTTTGGATGTTTTTTAAGTTCAGCAAAACCTTTGTTATCTATAACTACCAATCCTTGACTTGCCAGCTAATCAGTATTATGATTCTTTTAATAAAAAAAAAAAAAAAAAACTGAGGCGTTGCTTACATGCTCAGCTCAGGTAACGAGGACATGCTGACAACTTTGTCTCCTTCCACCGTTCCTGTCAAGAAAGCTAGTTTTTACTTAGGTTTTGGCTGGAGCTTTGGGGGATCTTCATGCCGCCGAACAAATGGACGAATTTGCTGTCGATTACAAAGTTATCAATCCCAAATCGATTCCTATGACGCAATTATACGGTTGTTTTGATCCCGTATCCCACGAATGGACTGACGGTGTTCTTCCCATACTCTACAGAGAACAAGCCTCTTCTACCAATGAGAACAGGTATAGATAATTACGATATAGGTTTTGCAAAAAAATTCTTAACTTCTAAGCAAGTAATTTAAGGAGCTGAAGCAAAATGTTACTAGAAAAATTAAAAACAACAAAAACTGCTGAAAGAGTTTGTAGTCAGCTTTTAAGAATTTCTAGTCACCTGTCCACCTTTCTAGGATGTTGTATTCTCATCGAGTGCCTTTCCCAACGGCACAACAAGTGAACTTTCCGGCTTACTCTCCACATTACTCCTTTAATGCCAAACGTCAGGGAGGAAAGCTCTAAATACCAATTTTTTGTATGATTGGTTTGACCGGACTGGGAACCAAACTCGAGTCTACCGCTTCAGAGGCAGACGCTCTTTTTTCGGATTATAAATAATTTGGTGGATTATTTAGAAAATGGCTGATATTTGACGGACCAGTCGATGCTGTGTGGATCGAAAATATGAACACTGTGCTTGATGATAACAAGAAATTGTGTCTTATGTCTGGAGAAATTATTCAAATGAGTGCCAAGGTACGGGTTGCCCACCATATTTGATTGCTTCTGCCGCGTTAGTAGTGCTACGTGCAATTGCACATGCTGTAAGATATGCTCAACTCGATCACGCCTGATACATCTAAGCCTACTCCTAATTGAATTAATTTTAGGACAGTTTTTGCGCTGTAATGGCGTGTTATAACTGCACTTATTCAGTATATAATCGCTTAAACACGAACCCGGTATATCCAGCGAATTATACTATATTAAAATTAGCACAAGCGATTTGTAATTAGGAGAATAATTTTAACCAATACCGTCACTATGGCCTACCCTACTTAACTTGACAGTAAAATTAAATGGGTCATGGTTTCACAATTTTTTATGCAATGAAGTCGTATTTCGGTTGTGAAGAAATTTAAATTTGAAACTTGTTTAGCGCTTTTCTGAAAATGTGTTTACTTCAATATGAGTCGTTATTTTTCAGATGAACCTTATGTTCGAACCTGCGGATTTGGAACAAGCATCTCCGGCAACCGTTTCCAGATGTGGAATGATTTATCTGGAACCTCACCAACTTGGCTGGAGGCCGTTCAAGGTAGGTAGTCTGGTAATGTCTACAACTTTATGATACACTTAAAACTGTGGAGTTAAACACAGAAGATTGCAAGTATGAGATATTTTGTTTTAAAAAAGATGATATCTGAATAATATAGTAAGCTATAACACCTGTCTGTACAAGTGTGCAACCGTACGTGACGTCTTTATTTCTTACAGTGAAATTAAAATTTCTATCAATTGAGTGCTTGTTTGAGTCAGGATTGAATTAGTTACAGTTCGATTAATCTTTGTATTGAACACAGGAATCCTACATGAACACGCTGCCTGACACACTAGGACCCGACCACACACAAATGTTGAGCGATTTGTTTGAATGGTTGATTGATCCTTGTCTGGATTTCGTTCGCCATCATTGCAAGTTCATCGTAAGTGAAAAATAATTTTACTGCTAAATAAAAATATGTGACCCATAATGATGTTGGTAATATTCTGTGTTTAACATCTGTATAGGCCTACTATAATGGTTATGGATTTGGTAACAGGTAAGGCTATCTCTTCAGACAAAAGACAGAAACTTGTCTGTCTGTCTGTCCCCTTGTTGTGGCTTTGTGAAAGGCATGCAACAAGATTTTCCCATATTAGAATAGTGGACAGGTGGCCGGCTACGTCTAAGCGAGCTCGCTGCACAACAACCGTAGCTTCCTCACAAGAAAGATAATAGGTTTCTATTGGGGTCATGTTTGCTACCCGCCGTGGTGGCCAGCCAGGGGAAGACTTCCTAATAGAGCGTGTAGCTCATACAAAACAGAAAGTTTAGCTTGGACTCGTCCAAAGCAATTTTAATTTCAATGTTTGTGTTGTACCGTATTGCGTTACCTTGAGATATCAAGTAGCTGAATATGCCAGGGACCAATTAGTTAGATCAGTTGTTAAGCACAATGTTATCCGTGCAGGAGGTCTGGGGTTCGATTCCCAGGCATGTCAAATCGGACGCAGTGTCGTCAACGGCTCGCCACCACTGCGATATTTCTTCGTAGCTGCGTAGCCCAGGCGCTGAGCCGCGTAGATGGGTCCCGCCACTCGTTACACGCTTCGGCGTAATACCGCCAGAATGATGAAGATTTGAATTTTTTTGATATGGCAGGGTAGTGATACCTTCAATGTTTTTTTAGTTGAAGACCTCTCCCATGCACTTAGTGTCTACGTTGATGCGCTTGCTCTCAAGCTTGATAACAGAAATCGCCAATTCTGGAAAAGATGAGAATGAAGCAATGAGCAGCCAACAGGTTTGTCATTGACGAGAAAAGTGTTTTTAGACTTATACTGATAATGAACTAGATTTCTGGTGGAAACGTCTACGATGTTGAATTTTGTTATTAAGTTTATTTTAAGAGCTAACAAAGCTATTTGTGGTGGCTCAATCAATTTCAAACTCTGCGTTGCATGGCGCAGTGCCCGAGATGGAGTCCAAATTTCTGGGTGTTATAACCATGCCCACTCTTGTTTTTTTGTTTTAATTCCTCTTCTCCTGCGTGCATGCCTTAACGTTAATCGTTTTGTTTCCTTTTCGCTTTTCTTGTACCGTTGTTATATTTTTTTCATCTTATCGTATTTTTTATGGTGTTGACGGTGCGGAAAGTAGAGACACTGCTACAGTACTACTACTACTAAGTTTTTATAGCTTGGAGATTAGGATAGCAGAAAAAATACGTTTAAGGCTCTCTCTGGCTAATAGACCATTAAAAAGACTTGGCTTACATTTTGGTACAGTGCAAAATACAAGATTTTTAAAAATCAAATCTTCATTGCACTCGCGGTATTACACCGAAGCGTGTAACGAGTGGCGGGGCCCATCTCCGCGGTTTCAGCACCTGTGCCACACAGCTCCGAAAAAACGTCGCAGCGGTGGCGAGCCGTTGGTGACACTGTCTGATTTGACCGACTCAAGATTCGAATCCCAGACCTCCCACACCGATGGCAATTTCTTAACAACTGAGCTAACCGGCCTGTGTGTTTGCAAAGTTGACCTTTGACCTGACACGACAAGCGATGCAGCGCAAAGCGATTGTATTTTATGAAAGGAATAAATCTGTTTGGATAGGTCAATTGTCCTTTACTCAAGATGTTGTTGATTCAACATTCAGAATTCAATCTTCAGAATTCAACAGGACCGTTAAGTTTAGAGACAAAGGGTTTCATTTATTCTCGGTGCTTTTCGTTGCTTAATTTTATTATTTACAGATTCTTCTCTGGTTGCAAGGACTATTCCTCTTCTCTCTAGTGTGGACTATTGGAGGAACTATAGATGGAGACAGCAGAATCAAATTCGACCAGTTTTTCCGAACTCTCATTAGTGGGACTGATACTAACCATCCTAAGCCGAAGACGTCGAAATTAACCAAAAGCAACGTATTCCCTGAAAGAGGTAGGTTAGACCCTGTTGTGGTATACTGAGTATATCTGCCAAAAATACGCTTTCCGTGGAAAATTTTCACCTATTCTTTGGTTCTACTGGAAAACAGCGCCCTTTTTGTGGTTCTGTCCGACTGGGAAGACTTAATATTTATGTTCTGAAGACAGAAAAGACCCTAAGTAATTCTTAGTGTTATTAAATGTTACTGTTTTGAGCAGGTTTAGGTTAAGCAGACTGTATAATCTATAACGAAGTATGCAAAATTAAAATAGCCGTTTTTAACTTTTAGGCTTAGAATAACAGAATTGATTCGTAGCTACCCACTATCCTAACACATATCATGAATGGTTTATTACAAAATATGCAAATCTTTATGGTATGTAGCAGTAGTAGGGTCTTTTATTTTCGCTCCATCAACACGATAAAGAATACATGTGATGAAGTAAATCTAACAACGATGTAAGAAAAGGGAAGAGGCCACAAAACGATTAACGTTATAACATGCAGGTGGGAGAGGGTTTAAAAAGAAAGAGTGGGCATGGTTGCAACTCCCAGACAGTTATATACAATGAAACAATTAAAGTCTGGTCTGCATTTACTACTTTATCTTCTAGGATCAATATACGATTACTATTTCCACAAACAAGCGAGCGGAAGCTGGAATAGCTGGACTGATTACATGGACAAATCCAAAAGTATCATTGCCGCTGATGCCAAAGTAAGAAATATTTTTTGGAGTTTTGCGATGATAAAAAATTGTAGAGTGCTTTATTTGCGTTTATTGATTCTTTTCTCGAGATATACTAATCTTTTACACTACAGCCTAGTATTATGTAGCATGGGTCAAAATAACAATAATTACAATCAAAAAGTAGGAAAAATTTTGGATGATAAGCAGACAATTTACTGTAATAAAAACCTCATTTTGTTATGCGATTTTTATTTCTTTAGGTCAGCGAAATCATCATTCAAACGATGAACACAGCTCAGCAAAACTTTTTTCTCACCACTTTCTGTGCAGCTCGCATTCCTTCTCTGTTTGTCGGACCCACAGGTGAGAGCATTGTTTCATTCATTTCTTGCGCATTGCTCATGGCCGGGAGTTCAATCTCGCGCAACTTGTGTTTTTTGCCACACTCGAGCAATGAAATTCCGTGAACGTGAACTCAATCTGAAATAAAACTCACTGAGTTTTGGACTCAGCTTAAACTCAATAAGAACTGCTGGAACTCGAAATCATTTTTAAACTCGTCCTTGAACTCGGAAAATTCAACAGTAATTGAAGGAGACTGCGTCGAGCTCTTCGACGCAGCTGCCACCGGATAGATGTCAAATGCGATCGGCTTCTGACGTGAATAGAACCCGTCACATAGGATCTGTCACCTGCGCTCGGTACCAATAGAGTGGGCTGACGCTGACAAAAATTGTACCTATTTTTCAATAGGTACTGGCAAATCGGCAATCACCAACGATTATCTGATGAATCTTCCGAAAGAAAAGTTTATGGCGAATTGTATTAATTTCTCCGCCCGCACCTCTGCCATGCAAACCCAGGACATTATCATGTCTAAGTTGGACAGGAGAAGAAAAGGCTTATTTGGGCCTCCCGTGGGGAAGATGGGAATTGTGTTTGTCGATGATTTAAACATGCCAGCTAAAGAAGTAAGTTGATATGCTACAAGAACAGCGACTGTGCTGTTACTTTTTTGAAAGATCAGTTCAAAAATATGGTTGAAAGATGCTAACTTTATACTTGAAAATTTGGTCTTTCTGTAGGTTATTGATTTAAAAATTTACAGACATTGATAAGCAAATAATTTTGTGCGATATTTCTTATCGATTGGACTTTTTTGGTTTGCTGAAAAAATTTTTGAAGTTGTCCTTAGAGGCCAATTTTTTTATGGAAAAGTCATAGGCAAAAAGATTTTCCTAACCTACACCTGATAAGTGCATTCATCATGCCTGTCTGTTAGGTGTACGGAGCCCAACCTCCCATTGAGTTACTCCGTACTTGGTTGGATCACGGATTCATGTATGATAAGAAAGATTCCTCTCGGATCAATCTCACTGATGTGCTCTTTATTGCGTAAGTAATAACTGAGGTTATTTTCAAATTATATTGAACTGAAAATTCAACAGTAATTGAGGGAGACTGCGAAGTGAGCTTGCAATCTTCGAGTTTGCAGCCACCCGGTGATATGTCAGATGCGATTGGCTCCAGCCGCGAATCGAACCCGTCACGTAGGATCTGTCACCTGCGCGCGGTACCTCTAGGCTATGTCGACTGACAAGCAAAGTAAAGATTCATTGTCTCTGGATAAATAGTTGCGATTTACAATATGCGTTACTAAAATATGAAATGTTTGGTCTTTACCTGCTCTTCCTTGCCCTCTGGGCACTTTAATGCTTTGTATTGTTTCTGATATACGACGCAGCATGTTCTGGCAAATTGTGTGGGGCTTGTACTATTTTCGTTTTCTTAGTTGGATAGCAAACTCTGAAAAAAATTTTAGCTCTTTTCTTTTGCGTAGCTGTTTCGTGTCAAAAAGCTGCATGCAACTGCAGCTTAGGTTTCTTCAATATTTAAGTACATGCGTTATGAAAGATTACCTAATTGAACATCGAACCCACGAAGCGAGCTCCAGAGCTCAATGCGCCAACCACTCGGTCAAATCCATGTGCCTTCGCTGGAGTTTACCACATGCTTTTTTTTCGTCAGGGCTATGGGCCCACCTGGTGGTGGAAGAAATGACGTCACTGAGCGTTTGACACGTCATCTTAACGTCATATCAATCGATAATTTCTCTGATGACACAACCATAAAAATTTTCACCTCCATCACAGACTGGCACTTTGGTCGTGGATATGAATCTTCTATTTTAAGACTTGGTAAGTTTATCCTTAATTTGGATTCTGGATTAGTTGCTTTTGATGTTAATGTTTTATGCGCCGGCGCTTGGTGAATCGGTAGGAGCATACGCTTGGTAACCGGGAGACTGGGGTTTTATTCCCGGTCGGGTCTTACTAAAGACTTAAAAGTAGTATTCGCAGCTTTTCACCAGGCGCTCGGCGCAATCGTAAGTGCGAAAGGTTAAGTGCATGTGTGTTGTTCGTCTTGTTTGTCCTCTAACAGCGTTCAATCATGCATGATTGATGTAATGGGCCGCCAATTGAGAATAGCCTACGCAATGTGTGCTTGCACCCGCTGTCCCGTACCTTTGCTGTTTTATGCGATAGCTTTTTGCTAGGAATTGCTAGGAATCGAAGCTAAGTCAACCGCTTCAGGGCAGTTGCTCTAACCACTCGGCCATCTAATTGGATGTCATTATGAAATAGAAATAAAAAAAAAACAGATCTTCATTATACTCGCATTATTGCGCCGAAGCGTGTAGCTAGTGGCGGGGCTCATCTCCGCGGCTTAGCACCAAGGTGACACAGCTCCGAAAAAGTGTTGCAGCGGTGGCGAGATTGTGCCCGATTTGATCGTCCCTGGAATCAAACTAAAGACTTCCCGTGCCGATAGCAACGCCTTCAACCACTACTTCAACCGGCTCATATTGACAACCATTGATTTGTAGGTAAAATTATGGTCCAGGCCACTATGGGTGTGTATAAGGACACCATGCAGAGTTTTCTGCCCACTCCCACCAAGTCTCATTACGTGTTCAACTTGAGAGATTTTGCTCGTGTCATAAGAGGAGTGCTCCTTGTTCCTTCGACATGCTTGAGTGATTCTGACAAATTTGTGCGGCTCTGGGTCCACGAATTGTACAGGTTGGTACTGAATTTTTTTAAATATTTTTGTATTCTGATGTAATAAAATAAAAAGGCGAAGTGCGTTGTCAAAAAAAGTTTAAAAAAACTGTTAATATCCGTTATGACAACTATCTTAGTTGTTTTTCATAACCTTTTGATTATGTTCACACTATTAGGCCAGTTAGCTCAGTTGTTAAGCATATCCATATCGATGCGGGAGGTTTGGGGTTCGATTCCCGAGCTGGTCAAATTGGACACAGTGTCGTCAACGCCTCGCCACTACTGCGACGCTTCTTCGGAACTGTGCTGCACAGGCGCTGAGTCGCGAAGATGGTCCCCGGCACTCGTTACACGTTTTGGGGTGTTATCGCGAGTATAATCAAGGTTTGATTTTGATTTTAGTTTATTGAAACATTTGTAAGAATTGATAGAATGGAAAGAATATCGTACATTTGTGCGAAAGCTGCCTTAAAGTTGCAAATTTTTGACCGACTTTTGTTGCAGAGTCTTCTACGATCGTCTGATCGACGACACAGATCGACAAACTTTCTTCCAAATCGTTAAAGAAAGTTGTTCCAACTTTTTCAAACAAAATCTTGATAAAGTCCTGAGCCATTTGTACAAATCGAAAACTTTAACTGTAAGTCTGTGTAAAAATGAAGTCACGTGATTTAAGTGAACTTGCAGAAAAACTACAGCTCCTTGCCAACCGTATTCTCGGTTTACGTTTGTTCAATACCACTTTCAACCGTTTTTTTATCTTTTTTTTTTTATTTTCAAAATATTGATGTACTTAGATTGATTGTCCCTTGCTGCTCCTACCCTATATTATAGTTGAATGTAATGAGATCAGACTTTTTTGTGTTTTTGATTGTTGGAGGAGGAGCAGACTCGGCGACAACCTCGTCTTATTTCGACGACTCTCATGCTCTTTCGCTCCATCTCATCGTGCTTTTACTTGTGTTTTACAAGCGACCGTGTATCGCAAGCTTTATTTTTTTGGCCGGCAAATACCTACTTACCAAGGGTGGAAACCTGACTACTTGGCGTTAGGGTGTCAGTTTCAGTTTCGGTGTGTTGAAACCCAGATGTCAGGTTTCAGTTTTGGTTTGGTTTCACGGCTGTTGAAAAATCGGTTCCAGTTTCGGTTTCAGTTTTGCTTACGCGCAGCTTCGGTTTGTGGATTTTAGTTTCGGTTTAAGTTTCATTCAAGAAAACTATCTTATTTTGAAAACGGATTATTCAAATGCTTTACTTCTTGGTGTTTTTGTGTTATTACAATGATATTAGCAACTCAGATGGCCGAGAGAGGAGAGCAATTGCTTCAGAAGTTGTCGACTTGGATATAATTCCGAGTCTAGTGAAACCAAAGACTCAAAAATTAGTATTCACAGCTTCTCTATTTGATGCTCAGCATTAAAGGAACTGTACTGGTAATAATGTTAATGACAATTATTAAAACCCAAAACTTGGGAGAATTTTGAACAGGTTCTAGTTTCAGTTTCGGTTTTGACGTTTCAAGAAAAAACGTTTTAGGTTGAAGTTTAGGTTTTCAAAAATTTGGCTAAGTGGGTGTCAGTTTCAGTGTAGGTTTCCAACATTTCCTTCGAAACCGAGTTTTCAGGTTTCAGTTTAGGTTTGGGTTTCCACTCTTTCTACTTACTTTCATCGTAACGGTATATCACTCTCAAGGTGCCTTCGCAAGCACTTTGTTTGTTCTTATATATATTTCAACTCCCAGTTGTCAATATATTTGTCTTGAGCAACGGGATAAAATTTTTAAAAATGTAGTTGCAACATTCTATGACGTCGTTGTTGCAGGATGATCACGTGCGTAACCTGTTCTTTGGAGACTTCATTTTCCCGGATGCTAATCCTCGAGTCTATGATGAAATCCAAGATTTGAGTCAATTGACTCAAGTCATGGATCACTATTTGGATGAATTTAATCAAGTAAGAAATTTTAAACATCTTGTAAGAGTCGCCAATTGGAAGCAGGCACACATTTTGCATGGGAGGGGTGACTGTGTACTACTGTGCATCAGACGGTTTCAAATCAAATCTTCATTATACTCGCGGTATTGCGCCTACTCGTGTAAAGAGTGGCAGGGACCATCTCCGCGGTTCAGCGCCTAGGCAACACAGCTCCGAAGAAACGTCGCAGCGGTGGCGAGCCGTTGGCGACACTGTGCCGATTTGACCGAGCCGGGAATCGAACCCCAGGCCTCCCGCACCGATAGCGTGTACGCATAGCAACTGAGCTAACGGCCGGTTGATTGAAACAGTTTGATTAAAAAAGAAACTTTTGGCAATATCGTCCTCCTATCCCTGCCTTCAGAATTTTGGTTAACTAAATGATATCCAAAGCCAATTTCTTGGAAAAAATCTGTCCTTCGTTAAAGAGTGACTGTTTTGTGTTGCGAAGTTCAACTCTTTAAGCGTCGCATGCTCGTGTTACGTGATAGCAAAAAGGGTACTTACGAGCACAAAAATCGGAAACATTGTTTATAACTTACTTTATTTTTTCTCGTTTCAAAGTGCAGTACATAAATTTTTATATTTGCTTTTGGAAAACCTATTTTTACTTAATTTTTCGGTGCATCATGATCAAAATTCTCGTTTTATTTAACCTGTTTTTAGATTTCAAAAGCTCCAATGTCTTTGGTCATGTTCAAATTTGCCATTGAGCATGTATCTCGTGTGGCTCGAGTGCTGAAACAAGATAACGGCCACGTCCTGCTCATTGGAATCGGCGGTAGTGGGCGCAAAAGCGCTACTCGCTTGGCAACTTTCATGGCCGATTACGAAATTTATCAAATTGAACTCACGAGGTCGGTTTGTCTGATAGAATTTGTTCAGTCTCTGAAGGAAAGGCATTATATTCGTCAGTTCTTGCGGCTAACTTAGTTTTACAAGTGAAGTTTTCTGACTTGCTTGGGAAAGCCTACTCTTTCTTTGGAATGCAGTGCTTCTGAACTTACACTACTAAAGTTTTACTAGTTAAATCTTTAAAGCCTGTGAGTGAGGTGGAAAGATTTCGAGAAATTTCTACTTGCTGCGACCTATACGACGCCTTTATTTTAAAGTTTGGGTTCGCCAGTTACTTTTGACGCCAGGTTGCTTAGTTTTGCATATGCTTTGACAGCACTGAAGTAAATTTTTTCGAAATGTTTACGAACCATTAAATTTGGCCACCACTGACTGTAAGCTCATCGATTGCATCGAGTTCTGTAAAAATAGGAAACTGCAAGATTATGCAAACAAAAAATAATTTTTTTCTAGAACATATTCCTTCCAAGATTGGAGAGATGATATCAAGAAAATCATGATAAAAGCTGGAGCTGACGGTCTGCAGACTGTTTTCCTTTTTAATGATCAACAGATCAAGGAGGAAGCTTATGTGGAGGACATCAACATGATCCTTAACACGGCAGATATTCCTAATCTCTTCCCTCCTGATGAAAAAGCTGAGCTGATTGAAAAGATGCAGGTGGGATGCTGGTCAAGCATGGACTACGTGATTACTGGATTTGGCAATGAGAGATAGTATTTCCGCGAATTACAATTCTTTATTATTTTCTACGGTTGACTAGGTCGCTTTTTTTCTTTCATATTCGAAAGATTGCTGATATTAAACTATCGGGTTATCCTGCTGCTCTGGACGTGTCTCATTCTATCCGCTTGTGCTGTTCGTGAGTTTCGGCATAGAGCATCTTAACTTTTTCATCCTGCAAGAGTGGTTTGATGATATTTTAATCACTATATTGAGCTTTCGTCAGCTTTATCGATAAAACGGAAACCATAATATTTGCATCATTACGAGTCTCCAAAAAAATCAATCTTTACTACTCGCCGTATTACGCCGAAGTGTGTAACGGGTGGCCGTGCTATTCTACGCGTTTATCGCCTTGGCAACATAGAAACCTCACAGGGGTGACGAACCGTTGGCGACAGTCTCCGATTTGACCGGCCCGGCAATCGAACCCCAGACCTCCCGCGCCGGAAGCGATGTCTAAGCGGCCGATTTCATTTTTTAGGTTTTATTTTCATTCCGAGTCTCTTGATTGTAAGTGTTTATCACTGGTCTATGATTTAACAGACTGTTGTTCGACAAACTGGAAAGAAAATTGAATCTACACCGATGGCGATGTACAACTTCTTCATTGAGCGGGTGAAGAGCAACCTCCACGTGTGTCTTGCGATGAGTCCAATCGGAGACGCGCTCCGCAACCGACTCCGTATGTTCCCGTCCCTCATCAACTGCTGCACTATTGACTGGTTCCAAGTAAGATGTGTATACATTTAGTAAAATATTTAAATCGATAGTTTTGGGGAAGCCGATGGTTAGCCATAAGGCTTGTCTCGATCTGCTTTAAAGCTTTCGTCTATAGAACTTGTCATTTTCCAGTAAAATCTGTTATGCGCCATTAGCACCATTTAGAAATTGTAGATAAAAATTGTGTTTTTTCTATTTTTTAAGCTATAATTGTGAGGTCTTTCTTTGCAATCTAAAAGTGCGTAAATTTTGTAACATTTTAAAAGTGGTTTGTAATTGAACAATAATTTGGGTATCAGTGAACTGGGCGTGATGGTTCTTGCGCTTATTAAGCAATGCTTTATGTATTGTTTGTAACAAAGTTGCGAACTCGATCGAATTTTATTCGAGTTCAAATTTGAGTTTCAGTTCAACCTATTTTAGCAAGTCCGAGTTCAAGTTCGAGTTCTCTAATTTAATTATTTACGAGTTTAAGTTCGAGTTCGACAAAAATAAGCTTTTTCGAGTTCAAGTTCGAGTTCAGGCAGATGAATATCCAAAATCGAGACAACTGCTTCAGCGCAAAAAATATTTTGCTCGTGCAGTAGGTTCAAGACTATACCTCAGCTGTTTAGTGTCATCGAAATTGTCAGTGTTGTGGTCACAATTGCACAACAAACTACATTTCGTAGTGATCTTTTATTTCTTTTCAACAATTTAAGAATCTTTTTAATGAACGCGAACTCGAACAGTTTTTTTCGAGTTCGAGTTCATAAAAATATTTTTTCGAGTTCGGCAAAGTGATCGAGTTCGAGTTTGCAACCTTGGTATGTAATAACAACAATTTTCTCCACAGGCTTGGCCTGAAGATGCTTTGGAAATGGTCGCGAACAAGTTTTTGGAAGACGTTGATATCGATGACGACACGAGGTTGAAGTGTGTACAGATGTGCAAGCATTTTCACGAAAGGTAATATTTTTGTAAGAATATTGGTGCTGTACTATTTTTAAGACTAAATTTAAACGCAATCAGAAAAAAAAAGCATCAGGTTACGATGCCCGAATGGCTGAGTGTTTGGTAGAGACATGCCGCAATCATTGGGAGACACGTCACTGATCGATGCGGGCTTGGGTTCGAACTCCACTCGTAATGAAAGCTTTTTGATTACGTTGAAATCAGCCAAAGAACTCGTGGGTTAGGTTCAATGGTTAATTCTTTTTGTTTACTTTTTAAGTGTTCGTTCGCTTTCCGAAAAGTACTGGAACATTTTACGACGTCGCAATTACGTCACGCCTACGTCATATCTGGAATTGATCCTCACATTTAAGTCATTGCTTGGAGTGAAGAGAGATGAAGTGAAAACACTGCAGAACAGATACTTAAATGGATTGGAAAAATTGAGCTTTGCTGCTTCACAGGTAGACTGAATACAGTAGTTGGCCCTGGGAAGCATATTTAGTTTATTTACCCTGTCCACATGTCCAGTTTTGCTGGGCCTAAAAAGTCCACGGGATTTCTGCATCATGTTTAAATTTTTGATGTGATAATTGAAAAAGTGATTATGACATCAGAAATGTAATTATCATGCAGAAAGTCCTTGGGCGTTTGGTCCGCAGAAATTGGACTTGTGGATAGTGGACAGGGTAGGTGTCTCCTGTTACCTTTTTAGGCCTAGCTGTTCTCTCGTGAAGGCCCAAAAACTGGTAAAAGCACACCAAAAGGGATGTTTTGGACCCGCAGAGGCGTGGTAGTCTTGTTTTGAGATATGGTGTTACAGTAACTTCTTAAAAATGATCAAATTGACTTATTGTTGAATATATTTCAAATTTTTTATGTTAGCGTCACAGATAGTACTTTTGCGAATCATTATTTACTGTGTTTACCTCTGCAAAAAGTGCTAAAACGATTTATTTGCAATTTCCTCATTTTTGCGGTTCTAAAAAGTGGTTCTTGGTACAACGAAACTTAGCCTGATGTTTTATTGCAAATATTTTAAGTAATTTAGTGTTATTTTGCAATTGACACTTATTACAGGTTTCTGTGATGCAAGTCGAATTGACCAATCTACGGCCTGAACTAATCAAAACATCGGAAGAAACTGACAAAATCATGGTCAAAATTGAACACGATTCTATTGAAGTAGAAGCTAAGAAAGAGGTATCTCATTATTATCATCCAGTTTTAGTCCGGGTTTTTCCTGGTGACCGAGGGTGACCGGATGCACCTCCTTCCCTTAGCGATCGCTCTCTTTCCCTCTCTCCATCTTGTTCGATTTGCAGTCTCCTGCACCTCCATCCTCATTCTCTTTACACTCTATTCAACTTATCTCCTCCATGTCCGCTTTGGCTTTCCTCACTTTCGCTGCCCATTCACTTCAAGCATCTGCAAAAACAAAATTGCTGTTTTAGGTTCTGTCACTGTGACTGCGATGTCTCATTGTTAAGGTGATATTTTTTTGTTTTTATTGTTACGTCATCACGCAAAATATGTGATGCAACAATAAAACAAACCAAAAAGTTCTCGAAGACAAGGACAAGTTTCAGTCAAAGTGATTGCGCCTTTAGTGTTTTAGACATATCTTCAATAATCTTCGCAATCGGACTTTGATGATTTGCGGATTGGATATAAAAAATTCCATGAGAATCCATAGCTCTTTCCAATCTACTGCAGTGCGCCTATGCTTTTTTATATCTTGCTTAAGCCTACGCATGAGAGTTACTTAGAAAGAGTTGTGCTTGAAAAGGAGAACTAAACGCAGCTAAGGAAAGAAAGTGTGGTTAAGGAGATTTGTTGCGCGAAGACCAGCTGAGACTTAGTAGTATGTGAATTAACAACTTGGAAGTTCTATTAGCTAAATATTTTTTTTTTCAAAAACTAGTAGGATCAGGGTAATGCGTGATTTTAATCTGCCTTTCTGGCCAACCCATTCTGTGGTCTAGGTCGTTGCGGCTGACGAAAGAGTCGCCAACGCTGCTGCTGAGGTCGCTCAAGGAATCAAAGATGAATGTTCCGCTGATCTCGCTGAGGCTATGCCAGCTCTTGAAGCTGCCCTGGCTGCACTCAACACCCTCAAGCCACAGGTGAATTATTATAACTTTGACAATCTACTCAGAAAATATTTAGCACCGATATATTTTGGTTCAACTTTAACGAAAAACTGTTGAGGTTTTTTGATACCTAGCTTAAACCTTTTTCAGGCATGTCTTTGCATCTGAAAATGGTTTTACGTCTGTTCCGGTTAACTCAGTTCCTAAGCATATCGATAAAGGTGCACGGGAGGTCTGGGGTTCTATTCCCAGGCCGGTCAAATCAAACGCAGTGTCGCCAACGGCTCGCAAATGCTGCGAGGTTTCCTCGGTGCTGCGTTGCTCTGGCTCTAAACCGCGGGGATATTCTCCGTCACTCATTGCTCGCTTCGGATATTCTCCGTCACTCATTGCTCGCTTCGGATATTCTCCGTCACTCATTGCACGCTTCGGCGCAGCACCGCCAGTATCATGAAGATTTGTTTTTGATCGTTTCAAATATTTGCAACTTACGCCAATATTATTATTTTAGGACATCACCATGGTCAAGTCCATGCAAAACCCGCCGAGTGCTGTGAAGTTGGTCATGGAAGCAGTTTGTGTGATGAAAAGCATTAAACCAGAACGAAAACCGGATCCATCCGGTTCAGGTAAGATCGAGCCGGTCAAATGACGAAAAATCATGAAAAACATATCAACAGCCATTGTTCTGGTTCAAATCTGGTTTAATTTCTAACGCAAGAAAACTTAATGGTAGCAAAGTTTTAAGCTGGTTTAAGTGATGGTGAGATACATTGCGGATTTTGAGAAGTTTGGCACAAAAAAGACTTTAAACTTTGTGTTCTAAGTGGGCAGCATAACTAATAGCTAGGTCATGCCATCAAAGCAGTTGCTTGAGGTGATTGTCTGGTTTGCTTTTACCATCTTCAGGTTACTACTTTGAAACAATAAAACCTGAAACTATCCTAACTAGACTACTCTACTTCTATTGGTCAAAGCTTGATATATACATATAACTGATGTTATTTTTGTATTATATTGAACTGAAAATTCAACTGCAATTGTAGGAGAATGCGAAGTGAGCTTGCGCTCTTCGTTGCCTCCCGGTACATATGTCAAATGCGATCGGCTCCAGCCGTGAATCGAACCCGTCACGTAGGATCTGTAACGTGTGTGGGATGCTGCTATGCGCCATGACGTTGACGTGACGACTTGAAATGTTTTTAGACATGTTTTTGGTCCTGATGAGGTCAAGTTGAACGCTAGTAATTTTGTAATCATCTTCAATCTTAGGTAAAATGGTTGAGGACTTCTGGGGTCCGAGCAAAAAGATGCTGAACGACTTGAAATTTCTTGATTCCCTTAAAATGTATGACAAGGATAATATACCTGGTCCTGTGATCAAGAAAATTCGTGACAAGTACATCAACCATCCTGAGTTCAACCCAAACACCATCAAGAACGTGTCTTCGGCCTGCGAAGGTGAGAAACTGTATTTATGAATTTTTTATGGTGGCTTCGGAACCTATCTAGGGAGCACGAAGTCTACGAAAGAGCTCAAAAAGTTTTTAAAGAGGAGCTAGATTCAAATTTTGGTCAAGGATCCTGAAAAATACTTGGTTAAAGATTAAAAAATAGGCATCTTTATTAAAAAACGGGAGGCTACAAATTTTCAGGGTTTTCGGTGGAGATCACGAGCATGAGAGTGATTGTGTTACTATGAAACTTACATAAATCACCAGTTAGTTGTGGAAAAATGTAAATTTGCTAAATTTACAGGTGCTGTTCTTTATAACGTGCTGCTGAGGTAAAATAGTGTGCGTTTGACCTTTTTTCTGCGTTTTTAGGTTTGTGCAAGTGGGTTCGAGCCATGGAAGTATATGAACGTGTAGCTAAAGTGGTAGCTCCGAAAAAAATTAAGCTAGCCGAAGCAGAGGCAGAGTTGGCCGTGCAAATGAAAATGCTGAATGCAAAACGAGCTGAGTTGAAAGAGGTAACCTTTTTTTCTAATTTTGGTGGTTTCTGCGTGAAACAAATTCAAGTATATACCCTTCACCGCATTTTCGAGAGATTTTTTAACAGTGCAGTTTTTTACAATCGAATAAAAGCGATGAAAGGTTTTCATATGTTTTGGACTTGATATTTTTAAATATATTGACACAATTTAATAATAATGTGACGTCATAGCCCCCACCAACTTTGTGCGACAGCTGATAGTCATAATTTTGTCATTTTATGTCAAAGTACTTAACATCGCTAGAGTAGCTTATTACTTTATTTCAAATGGATGGTGATCTTCCACAGATTGGGTCTTTTACGAGATTGATAGAGACGGAAGTGCTGTAGCGTGTCAAAAATTTCAGACGATTTCTGCCTGCCAAACTATTGGAGTATGAAGCAAGTTAAAAAACTTATTTTTTGACAAGCTATTATTTTGGTTAATTAACAGGTGTTGGATAAAGTTGAAGCATTGCAGTCAGAATTTGATACAATGAATGCGAAGAAAGTTGATCTTGAAAATAACATTGACATCTGCTCAAAAAAATTAGACCGAGCTGAAAAATTGATCAGCGGTTTAGGTGGTGAAAAGGAAAGGTGGGCTCTACTGTGATGTTAAAATTAGAATTGCAATTTAGATAGTTACCGGCATATTTCAGCTTAAGTTTCTGCTATTAGCTAAAGCGAAATCAATGCTATACATTGATTTATGCTAAAAATCAAAAAAACAAATCTCGATTATACTCGCGGTATTTCGCCGAAGCGTGCATCGAATGCCGGGGCCCATCTCCGCGACTTAGCGCTTGCCCTGGGCAACACAGCTCCGAAGAGACATCGCAGCGGTTGGCGACACTGTCCGCTTTGACCGGTTGGGGATTTGAACCCCAGACCTACCGCAGCGATAGCAACGTCTCAACAACTGCATTATAGGGCAGTTATGTTTAGGCTGGTTGGTTTAAATGCGAAACTATGTTGTGCAATGGCTTACAATAAACATTGAATAAGAGGTTCTTTGAAAACAGGTTAACCTGTTATGAATATGTTAATTAGGCAAGGTTACTGCTTCAAAATTAATAATTTTTTGATTTCAATAACTGTAGTTCAAATTCTTAGAAACTTTTTGCAGCTTCGAATAGACACAAATTAGTAATAGTAGTTTATTTCATTTAATGACCAAACTGACACAAACAAAAAGCAGGAAACAAAAGCAATGGTCGAAAAATAGGTGACAGCGACAAAACGACATGAGTTAAATTAAAGGGACCACTTCTGTTTTAAATTTTTTGAGCTGTACTTGCTAGAGGTATCATTTTTGAGTTTTGCGTTGAATGCAATTGTACTTCTTAGATGGACAGAAGCTGCGCAAGCCTTGGGGATTCAGCTTTTCAACTTAACAGGAGACGTACTAATGTCTTCAGGTATGTAAAATTTTTGCAATTGGCGGAGTAACTAGCACCTTAAGCCCCAGAGCTGGCTTTGCGCGTTCGATACTCAACTCGGTGATCTTCCATGATGCATGTACTGCACTTACTAGAGAAATTGAAACGCCCTTGATTTACATTTATGTATTTGCTTTTTCTCAGCTCTAGAAAGAACTCACTAGTCCTAGTGACATTTTATGCCTGTATGTTGAACTTGTTTTTTCCTCAAAAAAAAAAAAATCAAAAGAAGATCAAATCTTTATTATACTCGTGGTATTACGCCGAAGCATGTAACGAGTGGCTAAGCCCATCTCGCGGGACTTAACGCCAAGGTAACATAAAAAATATATCTATCTATCATGGTCATGGACTTTCTGCGACTAGTTTGCATAAAAATGAGCTTAAAGTGAGTATATTTAAATTGTACGTCTGTAGGGCTTTTATTTTGGTAGTGTGCCGGGGTATGAACTTTTGCTGTAAAACAAAGTTAGCGTAATATTGTAAAGAAATTTTTTTTTAGGCACTGTGGCGTATCTCGGGCCTTTCACGGTCGACTTTCGCAACGAGTGTCTTAAAGAATGGCAGCAGTCTTGCTCTGGTGTCCAGATTCCTTGTTCTGAAACTTTCCTGCTTTCTAATACACTCGGTGATCCTGTGCAGATTAGAGACTGGCAGATTGCTGGTTTGCCTGTTGACTCGTTTTCTGTGGATAACGGTAAGTTTGTTGCAATGCTTTTGTCAATAACAGTGCTTAGAATTTTTGCTTTTTGCATTTTTGAACTCTTGATACAACTAATAAGCTAATATTCACGCCGCATTCAAAAAATCAATCTCCCGCCTTCTTATCTTTTTTATTCAATTTCATCTCTTTCAATGACATACGAAGGAAGCCATGATAAACCAAAATGACATTAGTGACTCAAGAAATAGGCCAGAACCGGCAAGTAAAAATCTGTTTGTGAAAGTACGCTGGAGGTATCAAATATTCTAATCTAGGAAGGTTAATCTAAGAAATTAATTGATTAAATTGCATCTTCTGAACAGTCTTATGCCTTCATAAATATGCTTCTTGCATGCTTATTGATTTAAGTTGATTTGTTGTTAAAATTTTACTAGGTTGAAGATTCCTTCGCGAATAGGTTTCTTAAATTTCCTGCGGTATGTGCTGTTGTGTTCATTCTTTAACTTGCTTCCTATCTGACCAATCAACAACTTTTTGACCACCGCCAAACAATAATCTTAAAGTTATTTACAATGTTAAACCATGAGTTTCTGAAAGCAATTTTTTTTATTTAAAACTCAAATTATTTAGTACGAAATGTGTACCAGTCATTTTGCTTATGTAGGTATTGTTGTCAAAAATTCTCGCCGGTGGCCGCTGATGATCGATCCGCAAGGACAAGCAAATAAGTGGATCAAAAATATGGAAAAAGAAAATAAATTATCCGTTCTCAAACTGAGTGATTCCACATACATAAGAACACTAGAAAATTGTATTCAGTTTGGATATCCCGTTCTTCTGGAAAATCTTGGTAAGATTGTGACTTGAACGTTGAAGAACATTTAGTACATCCCAGTACAACTCAGTGATATGGCTAAGATGGAAACGTTTAAGTTTGAACTAAGATTTTAATTTTGAGTTGCATTTAAATTGATATTGAAGAGTACTAAGTTGTGTCGAAGGCCGAAACCTTTCGATTTATTGTAATGTTATCCAATTTATGTCGATGTCATTCGATTTATGCCGAAGTTATCCAGTTTACGCCAAAGTTATCGGATTTACGCCGAAATTGTCCGATTTATTCCGAAGTTATCCGATACATGCCAATGTTATACATACATACTGTAGATTTCTATACATGCATTATTTCATTTTTTCAGGTGAGGAGATAGATGCGATTCTTGAGACAGTTCTTCTCAAACAAACTTACAAGCAGCAAGGCGTGGAGTATATTAAATTGGGAGACAATACGATTGAATATTCCCAAGATTTTAAATTCTACATGACAACTAGCTTGAGAAACCCTCATTATTTGCCTGAAATTTCTGTCAAGGTATACCCAATATACCTGATTGACATTGTCGCGATTATTATTGATTTCGTACCTGTGTCAACTTAAGACCCGCTTACGGGTCCCTCTTTTAGTTTTTTCTTAAGGTTTCGGTAAGTTTCAACTTTAAAAGATGGTATGTGGTAGCCATGACGAACTAGCTTACTTCTGCATCAGTGCATGTTGCTACCGTTTAAGTCTTTAAGTAGTTCGGTGAATAAATGAGTTTATTTATTGGAAGCTTCACCCTTTTTTCAAACAGTACATTCAGTTTTTGATTTCTAACCAATTTACTTTCATGTCATTTAGTTTCACCTCTTACTCACTTGAAAAGAAGCTAGTTTTGGACTCGAAAAAATAAACTGGGTAGTTACCATAGCAACAGTGACGTATTGATGACGTTTTAGGTTTGCTTGGTCAATTTCATGATCACTCCGCTAGGACTTCAGGATCAACTGCTTGGGATCGTGGCTGCCAAGGAAAAACCGGAGTTGGAGCAAAAAAAGAACGAATTAATCCTTGAAGGAGCTGAGAATAAGAGGCAGCTAAAAACGATTGAAGATAAAATTTTAAAAGTACGTTTTGTTTCAATACGTCAAAGACAGAGCCAATTAAATACACTTGATAAAAACATTGAATTTAATTCTCAGCGCAGTCTCCATTTTCTTTTCAATAAAGAGTATTGGCATTGCAATGACGAACATTGAACTGCGATTTATATAACGAAAGTGCTAACGTTCTATGAATTAGCTGTTACCGGGGATAGGTGCTCTTTAAAAGCACTTGGTTCTCGTTCAGAATGAAGTGAATTTGTCATGCTCGTTCAGCTTACTGCAACACTATCAGCCATGTCGCAGTTTTTGATGGAAGCATGGTATATAACGTTAACTAAAGGTGTTGATACTTTGATAGAGTTTTCCTGGAAAGCATCTGCCGTGTTGATCCTTGTTCTTGTCCTGATTATGAATTTTTTTACTATAAGATTTACAGGCCGCTTTAATTCAACAACTTTACCTGAAATTTGCGCTTAGACTAATGCATAATACGTACGTTTGAAGACTATGCGAGAACAAGTATTGTTCACTACTGCTAGGAGAAAACTTACAGCACATTCAGTTAATTCAGTACTTTGTTTCAAGGTTCTTTCATCTTCGGAAGGCAATATCTTGGAGGATGAAACAGCGATCAAAGTCCTGTCCTCTTCCAAGACACTTTCGGAAGAAATTTCAGCAAAACAAGAAATTGCTTCCCAAGTTGGTTAATATTGAGTTTTTTTGCTCGTAGCCATCATTTCCTAAGTTGAATCATGATACGACGTTTTATTAATGGTCAAAAGCAAATCTTCATTAAGGAGGAAAAATAAAGCCAGAGGAAATCTTAAAACTGGACGTTTCGACAACTTAGATCAACTTTCACTTTTGTACTGCCTTGCTTACACTGTCATCATCAGCAGTGTAAGCAAGGCAGTACAAAAGTAAAAGTTTTTTCCAGTTTCGAGATTTACTGTAGCATTACTTTTCCTCCTTAAGCTGGTTTTTCCCATATTTATCGTATTCCAAATCTACACTATACTCGCATTATTACTGCCAAGCGTGTGACGAGTGGCGGGGTCATCTGCGCGGGTTGGCGCCTGCGCAACACAGAAACGTCGCAGCAGTGGCGACCCGTTGGGTACAGTGTCCGATTTAACCGGCTCGGGAATCGAACAGGGGACCTCTCGCGCCGATACCGATGTCTCTAACCACTTCACCCAGCGATGTTTTTGGAGCATAATCTAAGTGATAATTCGGTGCTACGTATTACTTTGATGCGTTAATTTGTGCATATCCATACATACGCTTGCGTTTATTCGATATAAAATTTGATTGACGATACGATTTTAAAATGTTGTCATTTGATTTAGACGGAAAAACAAATTGATGAGACTAGGAATGGATACAAACCGGTATCCGTGCACTCCGCTGTCCTTTTCTTCTGCATATCCGATCTTGCGAACATTGAACCTATGTACCAATACTCTCTGACTTGGTTCATCAATCTGTATTTGATGGTGAGAATTTAATGAGGACAATGTTTGTAACTCTTTTGAAAAATTTCTTTTTTACCTTAAAATGAGGGACGATTTTTTTTTTAAGGAAGTAAAATCTAAAAGCCCAATTACAATTGAGCTTAAGATCTTTGAGTTTTCTTTTGCAAAATGTATTTATCGATTAATAATATGTGGTGCATGCTGAAGCTCTTCTAACGGAGAGCTCAATCTTTTTCGTTTTTTTTTTCTCTAACCTTTCTTTTTGATATTAGTCTTTTTCTTAAAAATATTTTAACTGTTTATTGTTTTTCCGCAATCTTCTTGGTGCTCTTTCCGATGAGGCAACATCGGTTGAGGAGCAAAAATATTCAGCAGAATCTCAAAAAACTTGCAGCTAACTTGATCTTTTTCAGTCGATTGAAAACAGCGACAAATCCGATGATTTGGAAGTTCGAATTGAGAATCTGAACGAACATTTCACTGTGAGCATTTACAACAATGTTTGCCGGTCCTTGTTTGAAAAAGACAAACTTCTCTTTTCGTTTATTTTGACTGTGGCTCTGCAGACCAGCAAAGGTAGGCACTATAGGCATAGAAAATACTTTTTTGGTAGAAGAAATAAATTTTTTTTCCGCACATGTCCGATGTTTACTAAATTTTTTATCGATTTTTTTTCGCAGCAGCATTTTATAGCTGCTAATCAATTCAATCGCTTTTTTGTAACTCCAGCAGATGAAAAAAACAGCTTGATTGTTTAGGCAACATTGATGACTCTGTGTGGCGTTTTTTCCTCACCGGGGGCGTCGCATTGGAAAACCCCTTTCCCAACCCCGCTCCAGAGTGGCTGCAAGATAAATCGTGGTCAGAAGTAGTCCGGGCCTCAAATCTGCCAAACTTGAAAGGACTGATGGACCACTTTAGGGATAATATCAAGCAGTGGCAGAAGGTCTACGACTCAGCTACCCCACAATCGGACAAGTAAGTTGCTTCCCTTATTTTTCACCGAAATGCCTGGGGATTCTCAGAATAAGTTCTATTTTTTGCTTGCAACAATTCTTCAAAAAGCAAAAACTGATTTTTAGTGAGAAATATAAAACAGTTCTTAAATGTCAAATTTTGAAAACGACTCTGTAGTCTCAGTTTTGTTTGAGCTGATTTATCAGAGTTACTTTTGTGGCGCTGAATTATCTGCGCATTTTGTTGATGATAACAGTGTAGCTGAGCTTGAGTTGTCGAAACGTCTATTAAGAGCAACTGTTTTGATTTTGAAGATTTTCTAAACAAACTTTGATAATTATGATTAAAGTTTTATTTTGAGCGCTTCTGATGAGACCTAGCTAGATCGAAACACTGCTGTCAAAAGATTTGAGTCAAATTTTATGTATAGATTTCCGGATAAATGGAATACCTTGTCCGGATTGGATCGGATGTGTATTCTCCGCTGTATCCGCCCAGATAAGGCGATCCCTGCGGTACAGGATTACATTGTTGATATTATGGGGCGAGTTTTTATCGAACCCCCCACTTTTGACCTGGCTGGATCCTACAATGACTCCACCTGTTGCACTCCCCTCATTTTCGTCCTCTCCCCTGGGGCTGATCCCATGGCGGGTAAGTTCGGAGAGCTGGGGGATTATTTAGTGTAGTTAAAACGTAAGAAAAGCATTTTACATCATAAACAATGTCAAAAATATGAAATCAAGAATCTCCATTATACTCGCGGCATTACGCCGAAGCGTCTAACAAGCGGCGGGGCCATCTCCGCGGCCCTAATACCTGGGCAATACAGCTCTGAAGAAACGTCGCAGCGGTGGCGAACTGTTGGCAACACTTTGTCCGATATGACCTGGATGGGAATCAAACCCAAGGCTTACCGCGCCAATAGTGGTGTCATTAACCATTGTGCCAACCGATCGGTGAAAACTAATGTAAGAATGTTTGAAATTGGTTTTTATTTACAAAATCACCTTTCAGGACTGCTCAAGTTTGCTGACGATCGCGGCTTCGGTGGCGACCGGATTGGGACTATTTCATTGGGGCAAGGACAGGGTCCCATAGCCCAAAAAATGATTGATGATGCAACGTTGAAGGTAAGTCTTAGCCGTAAATATTTATTAATATTATTATTATTATTATCGGAAATCGGTCACCAAATGAAATTAATAATTAAAAACCTCCAACAGGCTGTTTCGCCGTGAGGCTCTTTAGGGGGGACGCTAAAAACTATAAATGGTAAAATCTTATTCAATTTCTGTTTATGCTCTGGCGTGTGCCATTGAGCTCTCTGTTTGGTGCAACGGTCAAACCACGTTTATATTATTATTATTGGTATATTTATCCTCTTATCACGAGAAAGCGATCAATGCGCTATACGAGCTCGCTTAGGAGTTGCCGGCCATCTGTCTACCACACTAAGATGGGGGAATTCTGTTAAGTGCCTTTATCAACGGCACAACAAGTAAACTTGCCGGCTTTCTCCACACTATCCCTTCAATGCTGAACGTCAAGCAGGGAAGCTGTGAATACCAATTTTCAAGTCGTTGGTTTGACCCGACTCGGAATCGAACCCCAAGTCTTCCGATCCAGAAGCAGACGCTCTATACCACTCGGCCATCTGATTAATTAGTGTCGCAACGAACAACGTCCTCGCAAACTATTTGCTGGTTTATAGTTTTTGAAAACATTGTTCATTGTGGACCTGGCGCTTAGCTCAGTTGATATGCACAATTGCACATCGCTATTGGTGCGGGAAGTCTGGGGTTCGATTCCCAGGATGGTCAAATCGGACACAGTGTCGCCAATGGTTCGCCGCTATTGCACTGTTTCTTCGAAGCTGTATTAAGTCGCGGAGATGGGCCCCGCCTCTCGTCAATCACACGCTTCGGGGTGATATCGCGAATACAATAAAGATTTGATTTTTGTTCATTATGATAAGTTACTTAAAATGTGCTGTCTTTATTACTAGCAAATATTGAACAGAATTTGGATCCCTAGTGCACTAATAATCATATTGAGCTTTCAATCGCACGGCAGTTGGTCCAAACATAGATGGGCAAGTTAATGCAAAACGTTAGCTTCGTTAACCACTACTTCGTTAACACGGTTATATACCTCCATTAACGTTAATTCGTTAAATTCAGCTCCAATTAACGGAAGTTAATTAAATTCGTTACATCGTTAATTTTGACTTAAAACGGCATTCCTTTTATACAAAAAGCTTAAAATTGTTTAATATCAATGTTTGCGTAAGCATTTAAGCAATTTTTCGGCTCACAAGCGATATGTTTTGTTGCTTTTTTGTTCTCATTAGTCGTATTTTGCCAGTTAATCGATGTCAAACTTAACCAACGATAAGAGAAATAAGCGTTTACAAAAATTTAACGGAAGTTATCAAGCACTAACGAAAGTTAATTTAGTCCGTTAATTTCAAAAAGAAGTTTAACGAATTAACTAGTTAATGAAAAAGTTAGCTTCGTTATCAACGATTAACGAAATTGTTCCCACCTCTGGGTCCAACACCTTTAATTTAACCTCACTCTTGTACAATGTACAGGGCACATGGGTGGTTCTTCAAAATTGCCATTTGGCCACCAGCTGGATGTCCGTACTTGAGAAGTTATGTGAAGAAGTAATCGTCCCGGAAAACACTCACAAAGATTTTCGGTTGTGGTTGACAAGCTACCCGTCGGAAAAGTTCCCGGTGCCAATTTTGCAGGTGGGGTTTCTGACCGGGGTGTTTTTTGGAAGTCCACTTACTTTACTAATGAAACAAATGTTTTTATGCAGAATGGGGTGAAAATGACAAATGAACCCCCAAAAGGTCTCCGTGCCAACTTACTGCGATCGTATTTGAATGACCCTATTTCTGACCCTACTTTCTTTGGAGCTTGCAACAAACCAAAGGTAAGATTTGTACGTAGTTTAACGTCTTTTTTTAGGGTTCACCTTTGAAAACTTTGTTTGACCAATAAGATGTGTATTAAGGAGGAAAATACATTTGTTATGATTCTTGTAATTGAACGTTTTAACTGTACGCAAGGCAGTATAAAACTAGTGTATATTACTGAAGATGACAGTCAAGTTTATGCTGTCGAAGCGTTTAATTTCAAGAATTACTGTAGCTGTATTTTTTTCGTTGATTCGTGTTCTGTTTTTCCGCTTTTTTCAATCGACAAACAGACCTGCAAGCAGCATCGCCTTATAATTGCTTTTTTTCAGGAGTGGCAGAAGTTGCTTTTCGGTCTGTGCTTCTTCCACGCTATGGTGCAAGAGCGTCGTAAGTTCGGCCCACTTGGATGGAACATTCCGTATGAATTCAATGAATCAGATCTTCGTATCAGCATGAGACAACTACAGGCAAGCATGCTATGACTTTGATGTGAATTTGTAAACCATAAGTTAATAGCAATATTGTACTATTGTAGCTTGTTTTAAGCTTCTGATGTAACACTTTCTAAAACCCACATGTGTAGGTGTGTGTGGCCCAAAAAAAAAACGTTACTGCTAACCATTTTCGCTTTTTCATTTCTAAAATACTTTGATGGAATATAATGCACCAAAAAGTTGGTTTCGTACTAAAACTATAAATTCTGTTAAAATAAATGCAGGACCAATAACTGTCTTTTTGCACCTTCCCAGTACTTATGGTGCTTTAGCCCCAATCAGTTTTGAATTATTGCATTTGCCTGATGCCATGCTTCTGTGTTAGCTGTGTGGCATTGTTACAGCAAATAGTAGTGATATAATCTTGGTGAATATCAAAAAAATCACTGACTTTTTAAATAATTTTGCTTCAATTTTAGATGTTTTTAAATGAATACGAAGAGCTACCACTTGTGGCGCTAACGTACCTAACAGGGGAGTGCAATTACGGAGGCAGAGTTACTGATGATAAAGACAGGAGGCTCCTGCTCTCTCTGTTGTCCATTGTAAGTTCGACTTTTTTTCTGTACGACATTTTTTCATTGCGTTATGTGATGAAACTTTTTGAATTTACGAGTATGTTGTACCCTAAGTTATTAAATTGTCAGCAAGCTTGTCTTTTACAATTCTTCAAGATTTTTGCGGTAATCTAATAATTCATATACGCAAAAATTGAACTAGAAATAATTGCGTTTGGCAGGTTTGGATCGGTTTAGTGCAGTGGTTCTCAACCTTTTATGTTTTTCCCCTTCTAGAGACCCTGAACATCAATGGCCTCCTGCTCTGCAATAAAATTTCTGTCGGTATTTCATTCATAGTTGTTACAGCTGTCCGCTGGCCTGAAGTGGTTAATTAGCACTAATAAATCTTACACTTGTGGGCCCTGTTTAATGTGCCTTGGCCTCCCCGGGCGGCTTATGGTCCCCGGCTGACAACCTTTTATTTAGTGCACAAGGTCTCTGTTTTTTTGTGACAGTTTTGTACAAATCATGTGAAATAACGACCTGTGGTTGTTAAAAGGTTAAAACCTTCCTTACTGAAACGATATGTTTTAGGTGTACGTCGACAAGATAGTCGATGATGACACTTACACTTTCTCTCCAAGTGGGAAATACCTTGCCCCATCTCACGGAGCATACCAAGTGTATATTGACTACATAAGAGAGCTACCACTTGTACCGCATCCAGAGGTAGGTCTTTCTGCTAGTCACATGACTGTATAATAGTTACTATGATAACTTAAAAAAACTTGATGAATGAAAACAAGCTAGTCTTTCTTAATATGATAATATTGACATTATTTTAATGGAAATTAACTTATTTTCAATTTATCATTTTTGCTTTGAATTTAGTTACCTAAACCGGCGTTTGATGAATCAGTTAAGAGCGTCCCCTCGGTAACCTGGAGATTGGGTTTTATTTCCGGTCGGGTCAAACTAAAGATTTTTAAAATAGTATTCACAGCCAGGTGCTCGGCGCAAGCGGAAAGTGCAAGGGGTTAAGTGTGTCTTGTATGTCCACTAATAGCGTTCTATCTTTTATGATTTACATTTGTAAAAATGGGTGGTCATTTTATTCTAGAATGACCTGCGGAATGTGTTCTTAAAGTACCCGCCGTCCCGGTTTGAGCACCAGTTGTGCGTTACCTTTATAGTTTAGAGACCATACTAATGTTTTTGAGAATGTAGTGTTTATAGGAATACATTTTACTAATTTTGAAGCTTTTTTTCTCTTTTCTAGGTGTTCGGTTTGCATGAAAATGCAGATATTACCAAAGACAACCAAGAAACGGGTCAGCTTTTTGATGGTATACTTCTGACTTTGCCGCGACAATCTGGGGGTGCTGGGAAATCACCTGAAGAGGTTATTGACGAGCTGGCAGCTGACGTCATTACTAAACTCCCCCCAGATTTTGACATCGAAATGGTCATGAAAAAATATCCAGTTGTTTACAACGAATCAATGAATACTGTGTTGAGGTAATTTCATGTTTTTTTATATCATGACGTCATTTTTATGTGATAACGTCATCGAAAAAATATTTGAAATTTTGTCGTTGTCATATGCAACTAATCTTTCTTTGGCTTCTTTAATTCTTTGAATTACACAAAAGGTGTAAAGTGCTCCAAAATATTATTTAGCTTCTTCGCTTTACAAGGATTCTTGGCTTTGGTTTGGAGTCTACAGTCCTCAAATTTAATGCAATTTTCTCAATAATAAACCATAAAACATATGAGGTTACAACCAGAAAAAGATAATAGGCAGTGGTAAGTTAAAATATCTGACTCCACCTCTGTTGATAGAATCCATTTTACTTTTCAGACAAGAACTTATTCGGTTCAATCGTCTCATCAGTGTGGTGCGAGCTAGTCTTATTAATCTCCGCAAAGCGATCAAAGGTCTGGTGGTTATGAGTTCAGAACTTGAAGAGGTCTTTACGTCCATGCTGATCGGTAAAGTACCGGCCATGTGGGCCGCTAAGTCTTACCCGTCCCTCAAACCCATGGGGAGTTACATCACAGGTAAGCTAGGCGTTGTTTTTTTCTGTTTTGGTAATGATCAGCGGACCTAAAGAAGCTAAAAGTTGCATGGTTGTTTTTTTGTGCGATGAGCAAGAGAAAATGTTGTAATTTTATTTAGTTAATGAAACTTTACTAAGAATAGGTCTTTTTGGTATATTCAAAGTTTTCTTATCAGTGCCAAGCGGAGATGAAACTGCTCAACAAATAGATATTGTGTTTGGTAGAGATACGATTTAGCATGCGGTTCGCCGTTAAAAATAGAAACCAAAGCTACTAGCATTTTGTGACTATTTTTTATGTTTGCTTTGTTGACATGCGATTATAAAAGCCCTATTAGTTGCATTTAGTCTGCCTACTTTTACCTGTTGGATGCTTTTTCAGAATCATTAAAAATTCTGATAAGTTACAGTTAAAATTTTCACATTTTTCCAGACTTGCTTGCCCGACTTCAATTTTTCAATGATTGGATTGAAAATGGAACCCCGGATGTGTTTTGGATTTCTGGATTTTATTTTACTCAATCTTTCCTCACTGGAGCATCGCAGAATTACGCGAGGAAGTAAGACTGAGTCTAATATTTGAAACATTTACTCGTTCTTAATTTACCGTTTTGCACAGAAAGTTTTAACTGTATAGTGTATTTTGCTAAATCAAATCTAATCTTCATTATTCTCGCAATATTTCGTCTGAGCGTGATGCGAGTGGCGGGGCCATCTACGTGGCTTAGTGCCGGAGCTGCACAGCTCCGAAGAAACGTCGCTACAGTGGCGAGCCATTGGCGACACTCTGCTCGATTTGACCGGTCTGGGAATGGAAACCCACACTCCCGCACCGATAGCGTTGGGCTTAGCAACTGAACTAACCGGACGGTTGTGTATACTACTGCATGCTTTTGATTGGTAACATCAAATGCCGAATTTAATGGAAGAAATTTTTTACATTCTGCGATACCTCAAATAATCATTTCCACAAAACTTTTGCATCCTGTTCAAGGTTTGTGAAATGTGTTTCCGAATCGGAAATTGATTCGTGTACTAAATATAGCACAATTTTTTCAGATATACAATTCCGATCGATCACATCGGATTTGAGTTTGAAGTTTTACGCGTTGAAAACGAAAGTGAAATTAAGCAAAAGCCAGAAGACGGTGAGCGTTCTTAGCAATGTTACCCATTGGTTTCTAGACATTTTATTCAGAAACTCGCTTAGTCAGTTTGAAAAGTATAGTAAAGTTGACCATTTTCGCTGTAGGATATAGCTTAGTTGTGCTCGTAATTGTACAATGTGCACTTGACTTGTGCTGTGGGCTCATTTTGTGCTAATGGCAGTTTAATTGATGCACTTTCGCGCACAGGTTATGTAAATTTCAAAAGGTGGTATCTTTTTATTATAAGTTGCATCTTTGTGAATAAAAGATAACGTATGGGATCTTGGCATTCCAGGTGTCTATGTTCGAGGGTTGTTTTTGGAAGGAGCGCGATGGGACCGGGAGAGAATGATGATAGGAGAAAGTTTACCCAAAGTGCTTTTTGATACACTACCGATTCTCTGGCTGAAGCCGGGAGAAAAGGATAAATTTGTTACTACTGGAACTTATACCTGCCCTGTTTACAAAACTAGTGCCAGACGAGGCACATTATCTACTACAGGTAATAAAATAAGCGTGGTTGTGTGTCTGGTTTCAAAATTAAAAAAAGTAAGAGAGGTGAATTTCAACTTGTGCAGTATATTCAGCATTGTATTTTTGATATCGGAAGCTTTGTATTTTTGATATCTTTTAAACCACATTAGCTGCAAACCTTAGCCTACTTCTCTAAAAGTTGCTTGATGATGTAGCGTAAGCAATTAAGCATCTTTTCATTTACGTCGTCTTTCTCAATTTTTTCAAAATTTGCCAAATCTTTCGTAGGGCTTGATGCTCAATAAGACTTTGAAAATGTGCTATACATATGTGGGTAAAACTGGATCGTAGCTGTTAATCCCTTTAGTTTGCTTGTGCCGCAGTAGTGGAAGATATGAGCCTGAATTCTTAGTTGGTTGCATTTAGCCGAAAAACGACTCACTATACCTTTGACTCGCTTTTGCTTATTATAATAAGAAACTCAAAATGCTCTTTTTGGGTTAGGCCTATCAATTACCTTGATATACATCGCAAACTTGTAGCATGCAAAATAAGCTTATGCAAAGGTGGGTACAATTTCGTTAATTCGTAACGAAGCTAACTTTTTCATTAACTAGTTAATTCGTTAAATGCTTTTTTGAAATTTATGGACTAAATTAACTTCGGTTAGCGCTTGATAACTTCCGATAAATTTTTATACATGCTTATTTCTCTTATTGTTGGTTGAGTTTGGCATTTATAAACTAGCAAAATATGACCAATGAGGTCAAAAAGCAAGATAAAAACAAAAAAACATATCGCTTGTGAGCCGAAAAATTGACTAACATGCTTACGCAAACATTGATATTAAACAATTTTAAGATGTTTTTTAAAAAGAAATGCCGTTTTAAGTCAAAATTAACGATGTAACGAATTTAATTAACTTCCGTTAATTGGAGCTGAATTTAACGAATTAACGTTAACGGAGGTACATATCTTTGTTAACGAAGTAGTGGTTAACGAAGCTAACGTTTCGCATTAACTTGCCCATTAGGTTGTTTCATTTTTTAACAATTTTTGAAATTGAAAATGCCCGGGATGCCATAAGGTGGGTTTGGAAAAACAATTTGGGCCAAAATTTTTTTCGATTATGACGTCATTTTGGGTTGCACGCGTCATTTGGAATTTCGGGGGGTCGAATTTTTGTAAATGTGTCGTAACTTCGGAACCACTCGCCGTAGCTCAACAAAATTGGTGTCAAAATGATCAGAAGATATGATTTCCTATATGTGCTTAAGAGGTTTCAACTCTTTATTAGCTATAGAAAACAAGTTATTTCAAAAAAAACTGTTTTAGTCAAAATTTTAGACTAATATAGCGCACTTTTGTTTTATATTTGCAAGACTTCAACGAAACTGTATATCAACAGAAAAAAGAAGTAATTTCAACGCATGAAACAAAACGTAAACGACTGTTCCTGGCTGTGGCGGCTTGTGAAGTAAAAACTTGGGGGTGCTGCAAGAATATTCAACGTAAAACAGCAACATTTTATGCCCGTAAAGCAGCCGTCTTCACGTGCTGTGCGTTGTATGTTCTGGTCATTTTTTAGGTAATAACAACAGTTAGCACTTGGAGGATACTCGGCAGGAATGGTTGAATAATTGGCAGTGGCTATTTGTATGGGCATGTACAAATAAGCTCTTTGTTTCTTTTATTATCCCTTCGCGCTCTTCCCGATTGTACGAGAGCGTGGCGAAGTAATAACATAAACCAAGGAGACAACGTTACGGGTCCGTAAAATAGCCCCTTCCTAAATAATTTCATTCATAAATAACAGCACATCATAACAATATTAACGAAAGCGGTAAAGCCGTCTAAAAGCATGTTTATGAATCTACAAAAGTTAACCGGAGTTTTAGCAGTCGCGCGCACGGCTCGCACTTATGTTAAAATTCTATTTGAATTTTACGTCTTTAATAAGCTGTTTAACTCACTCAGCCGATTAGAAGATAATTATGAAACGTTTCACAAAATGACGAACAACGAAGTAGATAAAACAATAAATTTGGCTGACGTAAAATCAACGTTTTTACACCAGGCCACAACAATGACGATTACGCGTAGCAAAGCTAGTGCAAAATATTTTGCTTCACTGGTGAAGATCAGCACACACCAGTACAATCATGAAAACCGAAAAGCATGCAATGCAACTAATGTCGATAAAATAAAATTATTGCACTAATCACTCCAAACACTAATGGAAACCTGTGGTATTGCTTTTAAATAAAATTCCCACATAGGCGCTAGGCCTACTATATGTACGTACCTATATGTAGTTTATGCAGGGTTGGGAAAAATCTTACTGCCTGACAACACTGAACATACATCTGCTGCAACTACCTAACTTCTTAAGCTTAATAGTAAAACCAGCGCCGCTAACAAAAACCTAACCTTTAATTTGTTCAACGTTTTCACACACACAATTTCATGCTGTCTGATAGCGGCACCTGTCATTCAGCTAACAAACGTATTGTACCAACTATTACATAATACCATTATGACTGCATTGTCGCTGCAAAGTCGGAAAATGCTTCTGCAGCTCCAGTAAGTATTGCAGTATAGCAGAAAGAAGTAGGCTATATTCTGATTAAAGCTTCCTTCTGCGTTTTGAAAATTCATGGCATTAGTGAGAAAGCCACTAAGCATAACATTTAATACTTTTTAAAAATAATTTGGTTTTAGTATGAATCTTGTTATTGCACTAAAGTGACAAAAAAATTGTCAATCGAATAGAAAACTTAACAATCAAGCATTAACTTGCTTTTAAATGGCAACATATAAGCGCGGGAGTTGGTGCTGAGTAAATTAATGTTTCCATTGCAGCCGCAGAAGTGTTGTCATTTTTAAGCAATTTCATCAAAAATTGCAACAAATTAAAAATATTCGTTTTTCAAAAAAGGGATAGGGGATGTACCCCTATCCTTTTTTTTGCAAGAAAATTTCAATAGCACATAAACATTGAATGATAATGCTGAAACAAATAATTAAAATTCACAAATTTTTGTTGGGATTTTCTTTCGGGTGCTGCAGCTCCGCAGCTCCTCTAGACGAGCCGCCCCTGGTTACTGGTATAGAATAGCGAATAACATTGCATTAAATTCAATGGAGGCCCAATTCCATATTGCAAAAGTACGAACGCAAGCAAAAATCTGTACGATTCTTGTTTTCCGGAGCATCAGAAATCCTTTTGTTTATTATCTTCTTCATAAATCCAATTTTTCTCTCACTAGATCTGTTGTGATTTTCAATTGATCGCCAAAATGCAGGCTAAGATGTGAAGCTGATATGCATAAAGCTTCTCTACTTTGTTTGGTAAAAAAATGCTTCAAGCGCCATTTGGAGTTGATCAAAACAGTGGCAATATCAAGAGAGTTCGGAAAAGATTCTGATGCAGTAACAGCTTGTAAGGTGTAAGGTGGCACTTCTGCATAAACGCACAAAGCAACGTTTGTTGGCGAAAGTCACTGGGCGACCTGAGGCACATAGCATTTCCACACTATGTCGGCAATGTCGTCGTCCAAATGGCGGTAAGCAAGAATAAGATCTCGGAATGCTTATATTCAATTCTGGAAATCTATCCGACATTCAAAAAATGAAACTGGTCAGAATAATATCATTCATTATATCGGTTTATGTACCATCGTTTGTGATGATTCACCTAAATCCGAAGGTTGTCAATGGACCCACGCTTACACTTTTCCAAAGAGATCTTATTTTTGCTTACCGCCATTTGGACGACGACTTTGCCTACGTAGTGCGGAAATGCTATGTGCCTCACGCCTCCCAGTGGCTTCCTCCACAACAAACCTTGCTTTGAGCGTTTATGCAGAAGTGCCACCTTACAAGCTGTTACTGCATCAGAATCTTGTCCGGACTCTTTTGATATTGCCACTGTTTTGATCAACTCCAAATGCCGCTTGTAGACTACCCACACTCCAGCGATTTAACAGAGTGTCGATAGCAAGTTGATCCTACTTGAATAATTCCGACCGTGCTTACTAGTCTAGTGTCCCAAGTTGCTAACTCCCTCTTTATTCAACAGAGAATGCAGAGCAACCAGAAAGTGTATTAAACAGATAGTTGTAACAGTTCCAAAATATGAGCCAAAAATCCAATTGTATACAAAACACACATTAACACAAGCCCTAATTTATAATTTCTATCACTGGTGATATTACTCAGTTTCTGGTGTTGCAATCTACTGGATTGCGGTCTTAAAAACACAAAAAATAATCAAAGTTATTAGTGAGGCTATACAAAATAATTACTTCGTCACAAAACATAAAGAAACAAATCTGTACTCACAATTCATCAGCTAAACAGCATATAAGAAATACCGGTGTACACTGACAGCCTACCGGCGCACGTACAAGCTAGTAGAACAGTGCTACCTCAAAATACTTAACACTCCAGTACAAGGTCTGAACTCGTGTAAAACATTCTCCACAAAGTGACATAGGCGGCTTTAGGCCTAACTGCTGCATCACTTTCTCACGAATCTTATGACAAATTCTTACATGAGACAGGCTACAGACAATGAATCCGCATTCAGCACCACAAAAGAAATGGAGACAGCAGCGAACATCGGCGGAGTTAATTCTTCCGCAAAAGGAAAGCAATCATACTGGCAGTATAAAAATATATAATAAAATAGTCCGTTACCGGGGAAAATACGTCTCGGTTATCGCTTACAGCGCTTGAAGCATTTTTTTACCAAACAAAGTAGAGAAGCTTTATGCATATCAGCTTCACATCTTAGCCTGCATTTTGGCGATCAATTGAAAATTACAACAAAACTTGTGAGGGAAGAATAGGATTTCCGAAGGAGATAATATACAAAACGAAAATTACTGTTTACGTGAGTGATAGTTTTCTTATGCTGTGAGAAAACTGTGAGAAGCTGCGAAGTCGACGACGGGGCCAATTTCTTCTGGGATTGGACTAAGGTCATTTCGCAGCCTCTCACAGGATGGACGATACTGCCTTACATGGAAATTACACTTAATATTTTTTCTTTTGTCGTTGCGTCTTTTCCTATCAAAAATAAATGCACTCTTTGATGCTCCGCAAAACAGGAATCGTAGGCCTACAGATTTTCGTACTTGTGCAATATGGAATTGGGCCTACATTGAATTTGATGCAACGTTGTTCGCTATTCTGTACCAGTAACAATCGTTTACGTTTTGTTTCATGCGTTGAAATTACTTCTTTTTTCTGTTGATATACAGTTTCGTTGAAGTCTTGCAAATATAAAACAAAAGTGCGCTATATTAGTCTAAAATTTTGACTAAAACAGTTTTTTTTTGAAATAACTTGTTTTCTATAGCTAATAGAGAGATGAAACCTCTTGAGTACATATAGGAAATCATATCTTCTGATCATTTTGACACCAATTTTGTTGAGCTACGGCGAGTGGTTCCGAAGTTACGACACATTTGCAAAAAGCCTTTCGAGTTCTCTTGTTTTCTTCCTTGTTTATTATGTGCTTGATTGTTTTTTACGCTCGAAAAATAAATGTTACTACCACTACATTGGACCCCCCGAAATTTCAAATGACGCGTGCAACTTCAAAATAACGTCATAATCGAAAAAAATTTTGGCCCTAATTTTTTTTCCAAAACCCCACCTTATGGCACCTCGGGCATTTTCAATTTCAAAAATTGGTAAAAATTGAAACACCTTATTGCCCATCTATGAGCTTATGACGTGAATAAACTAACAATTTGATGCAGAAAGCAGTGGCCTAAGTTATGTCATCATTTGCATAAATCGAACCTTTTTTAATTTTAGGTCATTCAACTAACTTTGTTATGATGATGGAACTAACCACAGACAAACCGAAAAGTCATTGGATAAACAGAGGCGTGGCTATTTTGTGTCAATTAAATGACTAGTTCTTGCCTTTGTGCAAAACAGGGTGTAGCCAGAATATAAATAAGGGGTGGGGGAAAATGTACGTGTGTGTGAAGCCTATATATCATATTTAATTTTACCTTTACTAGGTTTGCACACAACTTAAAAGTTAAAAAAGGGTTATCTTTCTTGGCTACGCAACTGGTGTAATGCACTTAGCCTATATTGTGTATTAGGCTATTTTTGATTTCTGTACATTTTCGTTCCATAGTCTAAATGTTATTAGTACTGGTAGGCCTACTTTGAAGCTGTTTTTATTTTTGGTAATTTTAGTCTAGAGAATTTGTTTGTACTTGTGTTACTTTTCGCTCAGTGTTGTAGTTTTGCGTTTCTTCGGTTGAAGTATTGACTTTGTTTTTAGTATTCTTCCAGTAATGTATGAAATATAAAGCAGGTAGCCTATACCAGTTGACGACACATTTCAATACGCAAATAAGTCGAAAGGTTATATGCTTTGCAAACTGGCAGAGCTTATAGGCTAGAGGGTATTGATTGTAGCCGAAGCTATGGGATCAGACGAAAAAAAAAACAGATTAAGCCTATTAAGTGATAATACGTAGGCTGCGCTTAATAGTCTAATAACGCCTAATAAAAAAAATTGCCAACTTTATGCAAACCGGCTACATTCCTATAGATTTTTTGTGGGTGTGTCACTTGAGGTTTGGCCGACTACGACGAAAGATAGCGTTGTGCTTTGGGTAAACCCGCCTCAAAGAAAAACCGCTTTGGTGGTTTGTGTTCAGCAAATTTTATTTTTAGCGGTTCAGTTTTCATTCAAGAATTGTTAAAACGTTTGGATTCCAGATTACTGGGATTAGTTCGGGAAACCCCAAAACGGCAAATTTTGAGCTTTTTACCCTCCAAGTTCAGTGTAGGCTATCACGTTTAGATACAGTTCGGCCATTTGGGTTTCCGAAAAATACCGCCATATTTTCAGTTTCATTTTTATTCTTAGTATGGTAAAACGATAAATGTTTTGCGGTATGATTTAGCGCTAGTTCACCTAAAAGTATTTTTTATGCGAGCAGTTTATAGGAACAAGCAAGACCCTTTTGTTTTTTTGGATTGGATCGGAGCGCCGGAGTGGGGGAGACATGCAACGATCTTCTTAATAATTTTAAGTTCTGATAATTGCTGTCATAATAACTTTGCATAGGACTATGGACTAGGCCTACAATACTTTTTTCAAAATAACAATTTTAAGTTGGTTCTTTCATCAGCGAGGTACAGGGGGGGCTGCCCCCAACTTAACAAGTTTACTTTTTTAAGGCTTCAGCTTTTGTGCATGTTCTCGCCATGAGGCAGGCGTTTAATTTTTCCAATAACGCGCTATCAATGCTTTCGAACTCTTGGATCTCCGCTCAGGGCCGTCGAGAGAAAATCCGGGGCAAAGATATGATGCGGGCCCCCTCGGTACCAAAATTGAATTCTCTAAAAAAAGAAAAGGTCTTGACATCGCGCAGACGTAGGCAGTGTGCGAAGTAGAAAATTTTTACTGGGGGGTAGGCCTATGGTTTTGTCTACAATTTTGCGTGAATTGTGAACCCATTATAACAAGACAATGATGCAAAAATGATATTTATTGTTCATGGGGCGATGCAGTGGTGTAGCACGAAATTTTAAAAGGGGGGGGGGAGATTTTAAGGGGGATGAAATTTTAAAAGGGGACGATTTCTGTACCATTAAAAAAAGTTTCACGATTTTTTTCAGCAGAGCAGCCTGAAGCAGATTGAAAAATTTTTAGGGGGGTCCGGGGGTATGCTCCCCCGGGAAATTTTTGAAATATTACAAGCTGTAATGGCTATTTTAGTGCTTTTTGAACATTTTTCAGGCAAACTTTATTTAAATTTTTTGACCCTATTTCTGAGTAGGCCTACTTCACCAAATATGGTGCATTTTGTTCGCACATTTTCAATTGTGCGTGCTTAGAGGTGTAAAGCTTATTGTTATCGAAGAGGTTCGAAATTATGGAAAAATTGTATTTATCAAAAACATAGTTAAAAATGGTTGGTGAGGTGAATACATTCCCTCATCCCATTCCCACCCCCCTGGATTTGCCCCTAGCCTTAAGCTACAAAAAACATCAAAAGAGTCTGGCGTATTTCAGTCACTTGGCACCATTAATGGCAAAGTCAAAAGAAGAGGCGCCATGGCACAATGCCCCCCTAAATACGCTTCTGGGGCGATGTCATTGGTCAATGACCCAAATTGAAACAGTGGTGGAGGGCGTAGGCTACTGCGTGTTTGCATACCACCAGCATGATGAACAAAAATTATCAACGATAGAATTTCGAAAACTTTATTAGCTTTGTTTTAGGCAGGTTTTCGTTTTATAAATGAAGCAAGGGGTTTGAGGGGAGAGCAGTAAGCTACCTCAGCGGGGTCCGGGGCGGAGCCCCAGAGGATATAGGCTAGCATTTTCTTAATTCATACTCTCAATCTCAAATATGATATGAAAAAGTTGGGAAACCGCTGCTTTAACATATTCTTAGTGCTTTCACTAACGCTTATAAAAAACTGTAATGTTGATGAAAAACAAACTGTTCTGTAATTGGCGCACTAAAAAGGTTGTTCTTGATTAGTTTGCGAAGGAAACCATAATGGCTACAAGATATGCTGGAAAGTATCACCGCAGTCCGTACCAAAGGGAGTAGTGGGATAGAGGAAAATAGATGATGGGTGGGAAGAGGCTAGGTATTCTCGGAAAGGTAAAAGAGGTTTTGGTAACCGATCAACCAGGTTGATGGCGACATTCGAAAAATAATCATTAAATTTGTTAGCAATGTCAACAGGATTAACCTACTAATAAGTTCACCATTACAGCAAAAGGAACCTGCAGCACCATTGAGCTTGGTGCTTCCAAGGAGGTTGTTAATGCAAGACCACGTCTTCTTGAAGTCATGTCGCAAATTCAGAAATTTTTTTTGATAAAATTCATTTTTCTTAACTTTCACGAGATGAAAATTGTGGTTTCTGATTTTTAGATACAAGCTCTTACAAGTTTCATTACGTTTGCAGAGATATTTTTTATAAATCCTATCGATCTTCATGAGGCGCCTCAATTCACGATCGTACCATGCCGAATTTTTGGTTTCATTCGTAGAGTTTGTTTCAGAGGAAAAGACTTATCGAATTACCCAAACGCTAATTTATACAAATTTGAAAAACTTTTATCCAGATCATTAGGTTCAGTTACGTCATTTAAATCGATGTTTTCTAGTGAAGACTTGAAGTCTAGAATTACAAGCCCCCATGGCAACCCACATCTTTGCAGCAGCGGACGCGTTTCGACCTTATTACGGTCTCATCAGTGCAGCCTAGCAAATCCCCAACCTTCCTAAAGAAAAGAATTCCAATCTTCAAAAGAACTACAACCCCCAACTCTAAGCCTCGACTCATTCTTCTAAAGGTGAAGCATTTAAAATGAGAATTTTAGGGAAATGGTAGCTTACGTTGGTTTAGCATAGGGGTGTCCAACTCAAACTCGCTAACGTGCCAATTTTTGTTTTATAATTTCCTTGCGTGCCAACGCTTGGTAAACTATCATTAATTTAATAATTTTTGTATTTTTGAAACCATGTTGCTTACGAAGAACCAAACATTCACAAAAATACGAAAAAAACATTTAGTAGTTTGAATTTTATCAACCACACGAAACGAAAGCCCTTTTTTGCAAGCATTTGTTCTGAGCCAACTAGCAAAATTGAGTTTCAACGGCGCAATGGCAATACGCATTATTGCATCTAATAAGTGTCAGTCCATAGATTACTTGGTAATCTAAGGTCAGTCTGTTAGCTGACTTCAAAATTTAGGTTTATTAAGTTTCATGACAGAAAATCCGTGTTCACTCAGGTTCATGCTTCCAAATTAAGCTCACCAGAAACGAGCACTTTTTTAAAGAACTGGATATGTTTCTTCCTGCAATTGAAAATAAAACTAAAGATAATGCAGAATCAATCTAGAAAGTGCGTGGAAGCTTTCTAGCAGGTTAACCTTCATAATACATTTTAAGCTTTCGTAGTTCAAATTTTTTCGCACAAAAGTATTTTATTTATGCCAGCACATTCGCGGCCCACCTGAAGGACCATCGCGGCCCAGCAGTTAAGAAGAGCTGTTTTACAGTAGATCATGTTTTGTAGCTGACGCAAAACTAGGCTGTGGTCTAGCAGACATCTCAGTTTCACACCTCATACGTCTTGAATCAAGATAGACGAGCAAAAACTGTGAAACTCGGAGACTAATTTTATTAGCACGATTAAACTCCTATGTGGCTTGAAAATACAGTGTAGAATGGTTATGTATAACGGTGCTTGAAATTGCATTGTAGAATGGTTATGATATATGGCAAGAGCTCGTGTGCCACTTTCAATGCTGTCGCGTGCCACTTTTGGCACTCGTGCCACGTGTTGGACACCCCTGGTTTAGCAAGTGCCTGTTGGAAGACGGAAGTTGTTTCTTTCTTATATGTGAACTAATCGATTGGTGGACCTATTCTAACCCTCCTGACACATTGGGATTTGTTGTTGGCTGGCTTTGCATAGTGCCTCTCAAAGACGTGCAGGAAAGAAGAATTCCAGTTGAATTACCCTACCCCTTCATCATTGTATCATCACGCTGTATCCTGTAACTATGAATTTGGATGAAGTTTTGGCTTTTTCTATTTTTTAAACCTACCGGGATAGCAGTGTTTGAAGTTTAAACCAGGGGTGGGCAACCCCCGGCACACGTGCCATGATTGGCACGCGACGCGGTTTTATACGACACGCGAAGCATGAGCGTCACCTGGATTTTGGCCAGGGAGGGTCAAAACTCAAAATGTATGCGTAGCCTTTTAGCTAAAGCCGAAGTCACACGGGGCTAATTTGTTAGCAGCGTTTACTCGCTTCTAATATTAGCTTCGAATGCTGGTCACACAAAGCGAGTAAAATAATGCATTCGCAGTTAGCGAATACCGGTAGTAACTAGTAATTGTTCCCAAACCTACAGCAAACCTAAGGGCAACGATAGTTTTTAAACAGGTTAATAGCAAAGTCCGTATGCGGACTTTCGTAAATAGGGCTAGCATGTGTCGAAATTAGTCAGAGGATTATAAGAGAGTTTTATTTTAAAAAGAAAAGGAAGTGGGCAGTGGCGTTGGAAGTACTTTTAAGTAGGGAGGGCTGAAATTTGAGGTAGCATACCAACGTCTGGGTGGCCAAGCCCCCCAGATCCCCCTCCTTGTTATTGCAACATGCATCATACAGGCCTACTTTACTTCAGCAAAAGTCACTGGGAGACTGCTTGATAGCTCAAGCTTTCCTCTAGCTAGCATAACAAACCGTGGCCAGATCGACGTTTGTAAACGTGTTAACCTCCTATAAATGAACTTATCATTCGTTCACAAGCGCCAAATGCCAGGCTCCTAGGCGGGAGCATATTTAAAGTATTTAGAGGAGGCATCGTGCCATGCCCTCCCATAGGCGTAGCCAGGGAGGCCTCGGGGACCATGGCCCCCCCAAACCATCCTGGACAAAAACAAGGATCTTGGCAGAGCCGGCGCCAAGGGAGGCCAGCTAAAGGGGGTCTGGTCCCCCAACCGACATGATTGGCCCCCCAATCAAAAAGCGTACTTTTTTGAAAACAGCGGCTTTTGTGCTTAATTTCAAACTTTATTCCCTTCTGAAGAACGCTTGGCCCCCCTAAGTCGACTGCTCTGCTGCCAGCTCTGGATTTTGGTAATTATGATAAACACTTGCCAATGCCTGCTCTTTTCTTGCTGGGATTTTAATAAGTGGGCTTACATTGGAAAAATACAATACAACTTTGCTTTTTGCGTTGGCCTGAGTTATGATGGCGCAGCCGCAATGGCCAGAGAACAGTCAGGCGTCACATCAATTGTTCAAAACGGTGGTTCTCAAACTTTTTTAAAATTTCAACTTTGCGGTCCCCAAAGATTTTTTCTATCACATACGGTCCTTTATTTTTAAGCAAAACCAAGTGAAGAGCAAAAGAAATAAAAAAAGGTCATCACGCCCGCAGATGTCTGAGTTTCCACGCAAAATCAAGTGAAAAGCGTAAAACAGGTCATCACGTCCGCAAATGTCCAATCAAGCATGATTCAACTGGATGATTTATCAGAAATCTGCGACCTCTTGGCGGTCCCACTGAAACTGCTTCGCGGACCCCAAGGGGACCGCGGTCCTCAGTTTGAGAACCACTGGCAACGAATCTTTTTTGACTTATTAATTTCACTGTGCTATGCATTGCTTAAATTTGAGCGCTTCTGCAGCTGTAAAAGTTTCAGCAATCCAAAATGCTGAAACCGTTGTATGAAAAGTGGTGAAAATGTAGACCAGTGCGAAGAAAACAGCGTGGTTGAAATCCTGCATCAGAGAAGATGTCTCTTGTCAAGGAGAAAAAACCTTATCTTGTCGGCTGATGTGAAACCTGGTTTGTAGAACGCCATGTATCAATGCTTGTGAAGCACTCAAAATTAAGGGCAAAACTTTCAATAAAGTTTGCCCGACATCTGTTCAAAATGCACTAAAATGGCCTTTACAGACGTGAATTTTCAAAAAATTTTGGGGGGGGCATGCCCCCGAACTCTTTTGGAGCCTTTTTTGTTTCTCAACTTGCTTCAAATTAATTTCGCCAGGAAAAACTACGCTTGAAAAGATGTCGAAATTTAGGGCCCCTTCCTTAAAAAAAACTTCTGATTACGCCTCAGACATGAAAAATGTTCAAAGGGCTTATATGTGATCTTTTCCGCGTCTAGACGTCTACCGTTTTGATATTCACAGTAGTAAACATTCAACCTAATTCAAAATTGCATCCTACACCAAAATTTTCTAGATGCACTCCTGGTCTGAAGTATAAGCACGGATAAATCGAAAATGTGCGAACAAAATGCATATGCATCATATTTGGTGAAGGACTATAAATGAGGGGCAACAAGTTTGATCAAAATTTGTTTAAAAGCACTAAAAAGGCCATTGCACTGCGTAAAATTTCAAAAATTTTTGCGAGAGAGCATGCCCCCGGACCCCCTAGAGCCGTTTTTTCTACAATTTGCATCAACTTTGCTCTGCCGGAAAAACATACGATTATAAAAGATGTCACAATTTGGTGCCCTCCCTAAAAAAAACTTTGAATACGCTTCTGACATGAAGCATTGACGCCCTATTTCGAGTGTGAACGTCTGACGTCTTTGTATGTAGTCAACAATGTTAGGCTAACAGTTAAGAGTGTTAACAGTTGAGAGTGTTAACTTAACACTCAACCTATTTCAAATCTTCATCCCCCCTCAAAATTTTCCCTCCTCAAAATTTTCCCCCTTCAAAATCTGGATTCGTTCCTGCTGTTGGGTAAGATTTGTTAAACTTTAACCCCCGGTTCGGGTTGGGTTCGCGTTATCGAAACCAAATTTTTAAGGTTCGGGTTCGCTTCAGGTTCACTAAATCCAAAATTTAAAGGTTCAGATTCGGTTCGGGTTCACCGAAAAAAAGCGGTTTTTACCGGTTCAGGTTCACTTCAAAATCTTTAATTTGGTCAAAAATAAAATTAGGGTCTTATATCAATAAAATAACGAAATATATATTGCATGCCCGAATCAATTAAGGTTAAATAACAATGTAACAATTCATTAAATTTTTAAAAGCAGAAAGAATGTTACGCATCGCAGCACATGTTTAGAGATTTTTATTAATATTTTTTAAGAATCAGCTCAGGTTCAAACATTGTTACCAAACGATTTCTGTTTAGGTTTATGTACGCAAAATATGTTGGGTTCGATCGGGTTCACTTGCATAAAATTTTAAAGGTTCGGGTTCGGTTCAGGTTCGCAGATTTGAAATATTAGAGGTTCGGTTTAGGTTCACAGATTTGAAATATTAAAGGTTCGGTTTTGGTTCAGGTTCAATGATTTCAAATTTAAACGGGTCAGGTTCGGTTCGGGTTCACCGAAAAAAAGCGGTTTTTACCGGTTCGCGGTTCAGGTTCGGTTCGACTCCCTGGTTTTACCTTTAGAAGAAAGAGTCGAGGCTTAGAATTGAGGGTTGTTGTTCTTTTGAAGGTTGGAATTCCTTTTTTGAGGAAGGTGGGAGGTTGCTATGCTGCACTTATGAGAATAGGCAACGAGTCTTTACAGTAAAAAATAGGCAACGAGTCTTTACAGTCTGGACTCTGGAATGAGTCTGGCCTAGATTAGTTGTGCGTAGCAAGGCTGACGAGAGTTTTGTTAGAATTGGGATTAATAATCCAATTTTTGCGGAATTGGTTGGATTGGATTTTAAAATTTCAGAAGTGGATGATGAATGTCTCATGAATCATGATTTTGCACAGTGTTGCCAATTTAGCGGAAAATCCGCTAGATTTGGCGGATTTTGCTTCTACTTAGCGGAAAATTTTTGCATTTGGCGGACAGCGGATTTTTTTGGCGGATTTCTATGCAAATGTCGGTGGAATTTTTTCATTCGCGGATTTTTAAAAAACATTTTACAATGAAATATTAACCAAAGTCCATGAGTCCGTGGTACGGACTTTAATATAAAACCGCTCGATTCTCTTCACAGCCACTTAGGCCTAGTAATTAAAAAAGTTGCTTCTTGCAATTCAGTAGCTGATTCAGCGCTGTGGCATTGGAAGTTGGATCTGCAACTTGCCCAGTGTAGCGAACACGGTACCGGATCGATGCTCTGTTTGCATTACGAGATTAGTAAGTAGCTTTAACATTTTTTGTTGTAGCGGGTATAGTAGACTAGCAATTCGTTGTCAGCTAGTTAGTAGACTATAGTTACCTCATCACATTTTTTACATCAAAGACTTATGAACTTAGTGTGCTTCTACGTATAACTAAATCAATGAATGTTTTAGAAATACCGGTATACCAGTAAGTCGTAGTTTACTAAACTATAGCCTTGTTGTGTTAACTTTATCTCACACACAGTCTGTGTAGAGTCTCTGTCTCACACTCTATCTCACACACAGTCTCTGTAGAGACTGTGTCTTAATGCCCTAATGCTACCATCTAGGCCATGGTTCTTCAGCGGGGGCGATTTCGGCCTTCAAAGGGGTGATTTTAACAATTGTTGAAATTGGGGGCGATTTTACTTCTCAGAGTGCGATTTCATAATTGCTAACAACATAATGTAATGATCTTCCGAAAGAAACTCTGCGGACGTGAAGACCTTTTTTCTGGTCTGCACTTGAATTTGAAGGAAAAATGGAGCTCTGCGGACGAAAAAGCCATTCTTTTTGGTCTTCACCTGAATTTAGTGGAAAAATTACATCAACGCTCTCAGGCTGTAAGGGGGACCATTTGGTGCCACATTTTCTAAAAGGGGCGATTGTGCAAAAAAAGTTGAAATCACCAACTTCTAGACCTACATGCAACCAATCGTTTCGAAAGTCATGACTAGGGCAAGTTTTTGCAACTTTTGCTACTTTTTTTTACAGCTTCCGACAGCTTCGAAAGACTCAGAATTTACGTAATACAATGTTTTAAGCCGTTTCCATAAATTCTATTTTGCAACTTTTTGCAACTTTTTTCGATTTTTCGTGCAACTTTTTGCTGCAACTTTTATCAATTTTTACGCAAAATGTAAAAGTGTAATTTGAAATATATGATTTGAAACTACAGTATTTCAGTCTAATTTTAATATTCTGTTTGAATTGTATATATAACAAAGGGCTTTGTGGCGGATTGGCTGCGTCTCAAGGTTATATATGATGCAACAGTTGGTTTGCATTCTAGAAGTTCAGCTACAATCCTGGAAGATTTTTTTATGTGTGGCTGCAGCTCAGGCTTCACAAGACAAGGTCGGAGAAGATTTGCTCTAGTTTTAAAGTCAGACCGTTAGAGTCACCGTCTGCGTTTGACAGGGTCAACCATGGCGAAATGAACAGGCCGCCAAACTGCCTGGAGTGGTAATTAAAATTAAAGAATTTTTTGTGCACAATTAGAATGCAGTGAAATTATATGAACACAGTTTTGTCTAGGTTTTCTAGGTCAAGCTCTGTTGAGTTGAATTATATGTGGTTATAAAAATGCATTACCGGTAGTTATTTGGCAAATAAGAAAATATATAAGAGCAGTCAGTAAAGTTTATGATTTTTAGATATATACCATTGGAAAAAGATAGTGTTACCTCAATTTCTTAGTTATAATAAAATTTATACAAGAATGCCGAAAGGAGCCCAATCTTCTCTTTCCAAAGTGCAAGCCTACGTAGCACGCTACCCTACAGAATTCATGGCCACAACTCGTGGAGAGCTATTCTGTACGCTATGCTCTACGATTGTGTCGCATTGTAAAAAATTTTCGATTGATAAACATCGTCAGAGCAAAAAGCATCAAAAAGCCCTGCCGTCAACATCACAGCAACGACAGCAACCGCTAAGCATACCAACAACTAGTTTCGATTGGAATGATTATGTTGGCAAAGTGACAGCTGCTTTCCTTTCAGCTGACATTCCCCTCTACAAACTAAACAATCCTGACCTGCAAGCCCTATTTAAATATGTTGGTCAAAGAGCTCCATCCGAGTCCGCATGCCGAAAGCGAATTGATGACATGGGAAAATGTGAAGTAAATCGAATTTGCAATATTCTCTCAGATAAGGTAATTTTCATGGTCATTGATGAAACTGATGTTTCAGGATGCAAATATATAAACACCCTAGTCGGAGATATAGAACAGCCAGAAACAACTTACTTGTTGCATTGCAAAACTCTTGATGCATCACCAAATCAACAAAGTGTCATACATGCTATGGATGATGCTATTCGCACCCTCGAAACAGACAGAGACAATTTTGTTTTATTGCTTACCGATGCCGCCAGGTACATGACAGCAGCAGGCCGTGTTGTTAAACAAACATATCCGAGGCTCTTTCATATAACCTGTGTGGCTCACGGTTTGCATAATGCAGCTGAACGAATCCGTGCTAACTATGAGGATGTTGACAAGCTAATTGCTTCAGTGAAAGCTTCAGTAGTGAAAAACAAAGATCGAAAAGCAAAGTTTTCAGCAATCAACAGTCCCCCACAACCCGTAGTCACCCGATGGGGAAGTTGGCTAAAGGCAGCAGAATACTATGCCAAAAAGTTTCCGCAAGTCCGTGAGATAGTAAATGCTTTCGAAGGTACGGGGCAGTTAGTGGTGAAAGCAAAGGAAGCGGTAGCGGTTGAAAGTCTTCCTGGAAGCCTAAGAGAAATTTACCAATGTTACCTAAAACTTGTTGATGAAATACAAAGAGCGGAGAGCACAAAATATACTGTTGCTCAAGCCTACGAAAAAGCCTATACATTAGAGTTTGGCAGTGATCCAGCTGGAATAAAATTGTACTTGGGTCGTCGATTCGAAATGAATAGCGACCTTAAAGCAATTGCAGAAATGACCAGGCCAAACATCAGTCCGGAACTTTATGCTAAATTATTAAATTGCCAAGCAACTTCATGCTCTGTGGAGCGAAGTTTCAGCATGTTACGGAAACTGTTGGCCAAAGACCGCCATTTCACTCCAGACAATGTTTGGAAGTATTTAGCATTATATGTTAATAAATCGCTTGAATAATTGTAGCCTTTTTTCGGTAGCCTTTTTTATTTTTCCGCCCTTTTTCGGTTTAATCCTTTTTTCGCAGCAATTGTAGCCTTTTTTCGCCCTTTTCCGGTTTAACGGCTTTCCACTTCGTTTGCTGGCAACACTTGTATGCATGTTTTTCTTTCCGGTTGCATTTGATGGTTGAAAAACGGTTTTCGTTTTGTTCCTTTATTTTGACCAAACAAGGTTATTTGAAAAGTGTAACTGTGTGGTAGCTATAGTGAGTAGGCTAGCTATAAAATCAGCGCTGTTTAAACTCGTTGTGAATAGGCGTAGATCCAACTTTTTAGTGCAACTTTTGTTAAAAATAAATGCAACTTTTTAGCGCAACTTTTGTTAAAAATAAATGCAACTTTTTCAGATTTTTAGTGCTACAAAAACTTGCCATAGTCATGACTAACATTGCTGAAGGTACAGTAAATTTTTTAGCGGGTATTTTTGGCGGATTTCAACCACGCTTTAGCCATAGATTACTTAGTGGATTGAACCCTGCATTGTGACGTAAAAAGTTCAGTCACGCTTGAACGATAGTGCCAATTTTTTTTCAGCTACAATGGAAAAGTGCATATCTGATGCTTAAAAATGCCAGAAAAGAGTCTTTATCTTCATGCATATTGCATCTTAGCTCAAATCTTTTTAGCATATTTGAGTCTAAGATTGCCGTAATGTTCAGGCACACCGAGCTTAAACTTACGAGCTTTGCAAGGTTACGATAAGCGAGGGAATATCATCGTAAACCGTAGCGTAGACCTTCCGGTTGAACCGTACAACTATTTTATAGGTTTTCACTGTTGCGTAGCGTAATAGGCTATAGTAGTTTAACCAGTACAATACAAATTTTACCTACGTTTTCGACACTCTCTTGCCCGTTTAAAAATGGAACTCTGGGAGGACATGTCGCAAGAAGAATTGGATTTATGTTTCATCATTATCGAGACGGTAGGCTACATTATACTGATGGCAGAGTTTTGGTTAATGCAAGTTGCAGAAAATTAGGCCATATCGATAAAGATAATAGTAGTAGTAGTATACGTTAGTAGTAGTAGTTTATTTAACGGCCAGAGAAAAACTCAAAAAAAAACAAAAACAGTGGCCGAAAAGAAGGCTACAGCAACAAAACGATATACGTTATAGGCTACCATGCGTAAATAAAAATAGACACAGCCTGAAAAATAAAAAATGCACGGTCGCTGCACCTAGTTGCTCCTTAAACTTAATTCCATTGAAAACCAATTAAGATTTTTAGATTTTTCTTTAAAAAGCCACAGATCTCTTATTAAAATACCGGTGCTTGTTGGCAATGTGTACGCAAGGTTATGGGTTCAATTTCCGCGTCGGTCAAGTCGGACACACTTCTCGCCACTGCTACGCATATTTTTCGCAGTTTGAAGTTGTGGCTCAGGCATCAACTTAGCCGCGGAGATAGGCTCAACCCGCAAGTAGACGTATAATGATGGATTAGAGTTTAAAAGAAAATCAATTTTACGAATTTGTGCCCACCTTTGGTTATCAAGCCTAAAAACCAGTCACTTTTAACCCAATAAACCATACCTAGATACTTAATGTTACTTATAAACAATGTTTTGCCCATATACAAATCCATTAGTCCCCTTAAAGTGCTTGATGTGCTGCAGAAGACTAAACAACCCTCAATTACTACCTGCAGACCAGCATCAGACTAGCATTTTCAATGGTAGCTGAAGAGAAATTGGCACCATCACTCAAGCGTGACTGAACTTTTTGTAAAATTTCACTGTTGTTTTTGAACTTTTTTAGCTACGCCTATTTGTATAAACAAAAATTACTAAAAATAATTAAAAATCAATAAATGACTATGTTAAAAATTTTATGCAAATTGGTTTCCAAACAACAGAGTAATAGCATGCTAAAAAAAGTGAAATCACTGATGCGTAACGCCTCTTCCTATCCACTAAGTAATCTATGCTTTAGCGGAATTTCAAGCATGATTTAGCGGATTCTTGCCTTACAAAGTTGGCAACACTGATTTTGTAATATGAATTATGAATTCCAGTTTTCAAGAAGGTGGCGAAGCTGTCGGTAATCTGGTAGTCCAAGTAGTGTCGACTAAGCTGCTTATAACTATAAGTGTGTTGTGGTGAAGTTAGGACGAGTAATGAAGCCTTTTTAGGAAAGCATTGAAATGAGGTTGCACTAATTACACCCTACAGTATGAACGAATGGCAGTGCAAAATAAGATTAGACCTAGGCTAAAAGTAACAAGTCTGTTAAAAGATCCCTGTACGTAGTCTAGTTTACTAACACAAACAAAGACTGCTGACTAGTGTAGATTCGTTTTATTAGGCATGGTACAATAGGAAAGTGATCTACTAGAAAGCTGCCTGTAGACCTTGGTGATATACCAGCAGTGTTCCCTCTACACCTGCTCTAGGATTTTTACTTGTGCGAATTTGCCCAAATGGTACATTCATTGAAATTTTGCCCAAAGATTTCACTACTCTAATGACCCCTTTTACAAATTTTTTGCATTAAATTTGATTTTCAAAGATACAAGCTACAGTCTTGCATTAAAATATTCAAGTTTTTCAGCTTTGCATTTTATAATATTCATTTCTGGTTCAAAATCAATAAAATATGCCCAAAAATTTCAAATTTTTCTCAAATTTCCCCTTCTAGAGGGACACACTGTATACCAGTACCCAGTACCGGTATTGTTACAAAATTACAGTGATAAAATCTTTTTTTGGAAGTGTCTGTTTAGCCATATACCGGTATAGTGCTACCATCCTTTTACATAGTGAGAGTGCCTGCAAAGTAGCTTCTAGGTCTATTTTGCCGGAAGTAGGGGAAGGAGATCCTGCTGTCAAAAAAGACCCAGGACCTAAGAACTAGTGGGTCAAATCTAGAATAAGTTGTCGCTGGAGTAAGCCGTCAAAGCGAGCGGCTGATTGCAAAGGGAGCGTGAAATATAATGACCACTCGCTTTGACGGCTTATTCTAGATGAGACCCGAACTAGCTACGGTATTTTGCTGTTTGCGGCAAAATAGACACTGCCTCTTTTTTGTCAGTGACATGGCCCTGGGCCTCTGGCCTAGCAGTTTCACGTGCAGGTGACAGATCATATGTGACGAGATTTGCAGCTTGAGCTGATTACATGTGACGTGTTACTGGTGGCTGCTGACTCGAAGAGTGCAACAGTGCAAGATCTGTTTGCAGTCTCCTTCAATTTCTGTTGAATTTTCTGTTCTGTGCAGTGTTCCCTCTAGAGTGAGAAATTTGAGAAAAATCCGAAATTTTTGGGCAAATTTTACTGATTTTGAACCAGAAATTAATACAAAATGCAAAACTTAAACAAAAAACTTGAATATTTTAATATATACAAGACTGTAGCTTGTATCTTGCAAAATCAAATTTAATGCAAAAAATTTGTAGAAGGGGTCCTCAAAGTAGTGAAATCTTAGGGCAAAAATGTCAATGAATGTATCATTTGGGCAAATTCGCACTAGTCAAAATCCTAGAGGGAACACTGGTTCTGTGTTCAATACCAGTACCGGTATAATTGAAAAATAACCTCCGTTATTCAGAATCGGTACCAGTATATATCTTTTTGTATTGCGCAATGGTTAATACAGAATAAGAAAAAAAAAAGATAGCAAAACTGAAAAAAAATTTTGTGTAATGCTTGCGTATTTATTTAGGGATTAGACTACTGTTTAATACCATTGCTCCTGGTGCTTTTTTACAAATATATATAGTCTGTCCTTTAATGCGCGCAAGCCACTAATTCACTCCAATGCGCCACCTCGACAAAAAAATCTTTACAACTGCCATTTCAAAAAAAATCACTCCGTGAAACAAGTATGTTTCATCTCCATTCCAGAAAAACTGTATTCGGTTAAAAATACTGCAACAAGTCCGAACGAAAAACATTTTAGCTTTGGTGCTTTAAAACGTTCTTTTTTGCGCGCAAAAACTTTTCAATCGCCCTACGCAACTTTGTTGTTGCAGGTTAAATACTCAACGGATGAAAATAATTTTTACATCAATGAGTTCAGCTGTAATCCTTCTTCATGCATGGCTAATCAAATGAAATGTAACTAATTTTTCCAGAGAGCGATAAAGAAAAGCGCGCATTAAAGTCCAAAGTTCACGAAATCTCTATCCATGACTGTCAATAATAAAAGTCTATATATTTTGAATTGTTTATGCGTTTTTGCCAGTAAAACTGAAAAGCGAATTTTCGATTAGAACAGTTGCTTCGATTAGAACAGTAACAAATTTTGGTAAAGTTGATCTATCAAGACAAGTCAAATTAGGTAAAATCGTAGTAGCGATAAGGCTATGAATAAGTGGAAGTTAACGTGATTGTTTGAGCGACTTATTGTGATAGGTCTACACAATACAGATGAACGACACAAGAGGACAAAAACATCAAAATATCCGAACAGTATGTAACTTTGTTTCCCCTGGTGGATCCAGGAGGAATGTGCTAAAAGAGGTCAAGCCCTCTTAAGTTTTTAGGTATACATATTAATGCATTTTTGCTTCGACACATTTAGACGCATAAAACTGCAAAACAAGCTTTACCTCGATTCCACGCACCCCCCCAGAAAAAAAAATATTCTGAATCCGCCCCTAATTTTCCCCTAAATATATCGATACCCTCCTTACATCAAATAAAAGGGCAGTCTGTTGTAGCAGTGAGTCTGTTCAAATAAAAATAGCAGTCTGTCTTACATCAAATAAAATACTAAGAAGTAATCACCAATACGTAATTTGATTTCTTTCTTCGCACTTCCGATTTTTGAAGTATTTGGCTAATCTGACCAAGTTTTGGATTTGTGAAGTATTTCTTTTAACTAGATGAAGTATCGAACCCATGTCTCAAAATCGCAGCAAATGTTTTACCCTCTTAGTAAAGCAATTGGTCGAACTAAATCGCCGTAAAAAAATCGTTTTATCAAAAAAAAAAAACTCACTTGTATTATGCACTTGCCTCATTTTAATATGCACCGCGCTGCATTTTAGTATGCGCACGCAGCCGCGCGCGTTTTCCAATTGCAAAATACGCATTTGAGTTTTGCCTTAAAATGCGCGCTGGCGTACTTTATTGCGTCACAGCCGTCACACATTGACTATTGGAGCGTATCAAATCAAAGTTGGTGGGTACATTCTAATAGAGAAGTTAAATCATTTGTGAAAATATCAGCTGAAAACGATTAGAAATAAAGGTAAAAAGCACATTTTTCTGAAATTCTTGTGCGCATTTGAGGTTTAGCTATACTGTTTAGTTAACAAAGTATTCCTACTGAACAAAGAAGCCACGCTGCATTGTGCAATATTGTACAACGATGCATTGTGTAACGATGCATTGTGCAATACAAATAAATAGTGATTTTGGTACATTGTGCAATAAAAATAAATAATACCGATACTGAATAGCCTATGTACCGTCAAGCAGGCTGGACTACTTTGATCAACCTGGAAGGTTTTCACTTTCTCGGTCTACCTCGCCAACATTTAATAGGCCTACTGTAGTAAAGGTAATAAACTATAACCAGAATGCTGCTTGTCAAACTGTAACGCTTATCGGTACGATATTATATTCTCCAAATCATCAGGTTCTATTTTTAAGCGATGGCTACCGGTACCACACTTTATCCTGTTATACGAAAGAGTGACAAAATAAATAAATACTACTGGCAAGTTATGGTAAACTACCATACTGCATATACAGTATACCAGTACTGGTACTCAATCAGTGCAGATGCATAGATAATACCGGTATGGACTAGCGTAAGCTGGGCCTACAATATTTGTTTTATCATTATTTTGTTGTAAGTTGAAATTGAAGCACCAGAAGAACAGAACCAGTTGTCTAGTTTTTGTGTTATCGTGCTATTAATCTTTAATGCTGACTATTTCAGATATCACCTTATTTAAAATATCTCAATAGCCTTGTTATTTGTACCATGCAGTGTGTAATCAAAATCTAATGATATATAGTCAAGCTTTGAATTGGGTGGACAAACAACAATGAAGGTGTTTCTATCTGTTAAACCAGTAGTTGTACTGGTATATGTTTCATTACTGGTGTTAGACCATTCAACACATGTGGAATCGTTACCGGTACCAGTAAGTTTTTTAATGTTAATTATTGGGGAAATTAAAAGCCAGGGGTGGGCAAAGTGCAGGCGGCGAGACCATTTTATGCAAACCGCAGGCACTTACAGAAATATAAACTCCTAACATTAATCAAGCCGAAGGCGGTTTTTTTCATTTATCTACAGCCCTGTGCTGAATTCCAGTGAAAAAGAACATCGGCGGACGTGATGATCTTTTTTTAATCTTCACTTGAATTTGAGTAGAAAATTGGACAGCTGCGTACGTGATGACTTTTTTTTTGCTTTTCGATTGAATTTGAGTGGAAACTTTGACATCTGTGGACGTGTGGCCCTCGGCTTGAAAATTTTTTCAAATGCAGCCCTTGGTGTGAACATAATTGCTCACCCCTGTACTAAGTAACAGTCGAGTGTATTTTTGAAGAAAACCTTGTGGAATTGTCTCCAGGTATCAAAAGGTTGGAGAGTGACACTCTAGAAATGTCTTGCAGTATTAATATACTTTGTGAATACAATAGTGGCTCTTATATTTTGAATGTTAGCTCAGTTGCTAAGTGCACACTGTTGATGCGGGAGATCTGGGGTTCAATTCTCAGGTCGGTCAAATTGACACAGTGTCGCCAATGGCTCACCAGCATTCGTAATTGTGTTAAGAGTTAAGTAAAAATTTGCAAGGCAAGTTCAAATTCTTTTTATTTTTGCGACTTCAAGTTCTTGTGCCTTAATTTTTATCAAATATATGCTAGGTTCGACTAGTTTTTGTCAGGTTTAGGCTAAGTTAAATCACTTTTTGTCGAGTTTGGGGTAAGTTCTTTATCAATTCTTCTAGTTGAAGTTTAAGGTTGGACAAAAAGCATTGGAGAAAAAACATCCAGTTGAATTTCGAGTTTGCAGCTCTGGTACTGGTACAAAGTAACCTTAACTGTTGTTAAAAACATACAAAGTAACCTTAACTGTTGTTAAAAACAAACTCATTTTCAGTTATGTGTACTGTATATTCAAAAAGTCGTTTTTGGCTGCTAGACTCGTAAATAAAACTTGATGCATTCATTCTCAAAGGTTTTGTGCATAATTTTAGCTCTAAGCGTTGCAGGTAAATGGAAGCAATATTTTTCAACAGGGTGAAACTTTCCATGGCAGCACAAGTCAAGTCGGTGAAGGTAAAGCTTCCAAAAAAAAAGACCATGGCGATGAGGATAACAATGCTGATAGGGATACAGCTGGTTCTGTCAAGTTAGTTTCTAATCAGAAAACCCTTCACCCATCTACATCAAGAAACGACCCACCATCTAACGGGACAAATCTTTCTTCTGGTCTTAAAGCTGATCCAGTAAACAGTGCAAATCTTGCTGCTAGTTCTGTCAGCACTGGTAATAATACTGGGAACACTGCAAATCTTACTGCTGGACCTGTCAGCAGTGAAAAGACTTCAGAAGGCACTGAAAGTCTTGCTGCTGAACCTGACAGCAGTAACATTGATCCGAAAGGCAATGCAATTCCTGCTGCTGAACCTAACAGCAGTAACATTGATCCGAAAGGCAATGCAAATCGTGCTGGTGAACCTAACAGCAGTAACATTGATCCGAAAGGCAATGCAATTCCTGCTGCTGAACCTAACAGCAGTAACATTGATCCGAAAGGCAATGCAAATCGTGCTGGTGAACCTAACAGCAGTAACATTGATCCGAAAGGCAATGCAATTCCTGCTCCTGAACCTAACAGCAGTAATATTGATCCGAAAGGCAATGCAATTCCTGCTCCTGAACCTAACAGCAGTAACATTGATCCGAAAGGCAATGCAATTCCTGCTCCTGAACCTAACAGCAGTAACATTGATCCGAAAGGCAATGCAATTCCTGCTCCTGAACCTAACAGCAGTAACATTGATCCGAAAGGCAATGCAATTCCTGCTCCTGAACCTAACAGCAGTAACATTGATCCGAAAGGCAATGCAATTCCTGCTCCTGAACCTAACAGCAGTAACATTGATCCGAAAGGCAATGCAATTCCTGCTCCTGAACCTAACAGCAGTAACATTGATCCGAAAGGCAATGCAATTCCTGCTCCTGAACCTAACAGCAGTAACATTGATCCGAAAGGCAATGTAATTCCTGCTCCTGAACCTAACAGCAGTAACATTGATCCGAAAGGCAATGCAATTCCTGCTCCTGAACCTAACAGCAGTAACATTGATTCGAAAGGCAATGCAAATTCTGCTCCAGCAGGTGATCCAAATTCGTCCGAAGATGTTGGTGATGATATTGATAAAGATGAAGTGGAGGATTTTGCAAAGGAGACTGAGCGTGGTAAATAACGGGTATTATGTGCATTGTGCATGCTGCTTGTTAGATTTTTGATTGGTGTTGATGAAGAGGGTTTAATGAAAATAGAAAAATGTTTAGAAGTTTTTGAGAAAAAAAGCATCAACGAAACTAAACTAGATAAGGACATGCATCAGGCTATTAAGTATTTTGATTTAACTTATTGATACCCAGCGTAGTACGAAGCTGATTAAGACCTATCACCAAAACTTGGTTGAAATAATATTTTGAAGCTTTCGCCAAAAAAACTTCGCTTCTTTGATCACTTCCCTCTCTTGGATTGGACTGCAGTGTATATTTTTTTGAAAAATAAATAAACATAAATAACGTGCGTCCTAGGTATACAGTATGACGTTTAACATCGGTGATTTTTTTCAAATTTTTTTGTCAGAAAACTCTCACTTGACAGAAAACTATGTAATAAAAAATCGTTTGGTCGCTGTAAAAAGTAAATGCTAGTATTGGTAAGTAGTTTGATGATTATTAATTATTTTATTTTTTAGGAGTCAGTCCATTTTTTCTTTTTATGGTTTTTATTTTCGGTGGAGGTTTGTTGTACATTATGTACCAAAACAGAAGAAAGGTAAGATATAGCAGCATAATTTCTGTTTAGCTGCTGATGTGGTCTAACTCTACATCTGTTGGATTTTAAATCCTATCAGTGCAGTTGGTATCACTTACATTTAGACGTACAGTTTATGTCTTATAACTTAAAATCGCTTAACCGAGACTGCTGTCTTTGCTCAAACCCAATTTGCATGGTATTTCCTCCGACAGCTTTGCTTTTTTATCCATTTTTGTCGGTTATGCTTAAATATGGATCAAAAAATGAATAGGCTAACTTTTTGTCACGTAAAGATAATCGCTTTGTATCATTCAAAGTTTCGCATTAGGAGTTAGAATAGCAGTTCTAATCGTTCGACTTGAGTGGCTTCTTGAAAAAAATTGAGTAGTGTATTTCAATTCCAACGTAGTTTTTTTAGTCAAGCTTATTTTTGCTGGTTTGAGATAGTAAGGTCACTACTCACATTTTAAGTTGGTTTTCATTACAGATCATAGCTTATGTAAGAAACAGCCGAGACCGAAGGCATCTTGGTGGCAGACGAGGAAAGGATTATGAATATCAAAAAATTAGTTCCGGCGACAAGGCCTCTGTTAATTCGTACGTATTTTGATATTTGTATTATGGTACCGGAATGCTGATGTGTTCCGATGAGAACAGATTGGCTTCGCGCGCAGATTTTATGCAAGTATGTCCTTTTTATACAGTGATTTGCTGTATAGGATAATGTACTAAGTTATGAATAAAGTGAAATATATTCCTAGAATTTCTTCTTGTTTGGTGTGACAGTTAATTAAATTATGTTAGTATGACTTAATTTTTCGGTCCCTTTTACTTTTATGCCGTTAAACCTGGCTTTTCTATGAAATCTAGCCAGGTTGGATCACTGGTTCCTATTGTGGCAAGCAATAAGTAGTAACGTTAAAATTTCAACCTTGAGAAAAGCTCATCCAACTCTTTTGAAAAGTTTTCGTAAGAATGAGGTTGTAACATATATCGATATTGCTGCTTTTTCTATTGGTAATGTTTTAAACATCCTCGTATGCTGTGGTGGGATTCAAATTTATTGTTTGCCGGTTTGATTACAATAGTTATCTTTCAGCCGGTTTTGTATCAACTAAAGGCTGCAATGCTGGCCGGTTCGGCGATCTAATAAATTTGCGTGATATTGTTCTATACAATCGGTGCGAACCTGCTGAATCCCACCACTGCTTCAATGTAGTGGCGTTGGTTGCAGATTTTAAGTTAAGTTTTTAGGCAATGGAAGCAGCACAACAGTTAAAGAGTTGTAGTGGTCATTGTTGTTGTAATATCTGATCGAACTTTTGTTACGCGTTTGCGTAGACTTAGTGTTCTTGAAAAACTTTAATTTTTGTTTTGGCAGTTTTAGATGAATATATTTTTTGTGTTTTAAAATATAAAGGAGTTCGTAATATTAACTGTTACTGTTTTTGACATACCCATTAGCCGGTACCTATTTTTGTCGGTGTGTTGGGAATTGTGTGGTGAGATTGCGTTCCTAACTTTCAGTTGTTTAGGCAGTTCTGCCTCTTTCTGTATGTATATGCTATATTTAAGCTAAACATTTTGTTTTGTTTTCATTAGGCAGTGTTTATTGCCGGCAGTAGATCCTGATTGGCTAATTTTGCTCAAAACCAGTCATGCGTATAAACGCCAGCCAGTCAACAATCATGCGTATCGACGCAAGCCAATCAGGATTTAGCCGTTTACGGCAAAGTAGACGCTGCCTTTTTATTATTGAAGAAGAGTTTTGCTTCGGAAGCAGTTTTATCTTCTTTCAGCAGGTGTGATTAGCGATTAACCGAATGAAGCACTCTCTATTGTTGTACCTTGGTTAAAATTCGACACAAAAAGTGGCTGAACCGTTTGTAACTTTATATGACCTTGTTTTTGTTTGTGTTTAAATTTCATTGTCATCACTTGTGATGTGTCAGGTGTTTGGGTTTATTTTAAGCCTTTTGCAGCGCAGTTTATTGTTTTTTGTTTTTTTTTTTTCAGCAAAGGTTAGCTTTCTCAACTGGCTTAGGACTTGGGACATTATTACAGTTAGGTGTGTTATGTGCATACGCAAAACAATTTTCTGCTTCATGTAAAAAATAAGAGCTGGAATTGTATGACATTATTTAACTTACTGATACTAATCTTAATAATTTGAAAACAAAGCAAGTGCCTTTTCACTCAAATAGATACTTTTTCACTCGAAGTTTCTCCTTCCATTCGCAATAATTTTTCGGTTTGGTCAATGATTAAGCAGTAATTTTGCAAACTTTCAAAATCTGCGTTTGGTTGTAGCATTTGATGACAATTTTTAGCTTGGAGAGAAAACAAAACCCAAAAAAAAACTAAAACTTTGCTGCTGGTCCATTCATTTGTGGAGAGGGGGAGCCTTTCTATTAGTAATATTGCTTACGAGTTAATCACTGAAATAAGTAAGTGCGAAAGGATAATTCGGTGAATTACCCAATGTAGGCTGTGGAATCACTCCATACCTTGTTATTGACGGTTAACTTGCCACGACTTGCATGTATTGGTATCGTATTAGGTATTGCGTCAGTTGAGAAAATGGTTTGGTTTAGGATGAGATATTTTTTTACGTTAGCAAATCTCCTCTGTGAAAATTGTTGTGTAATTATTGGTTAATTGCTATTATTCATGGTGCCATGTACTGATTGTACTGAGTGGCGTTGCAGGTGCAATTTCAAAGATTTCGTTTCGTATCGATTTTTTAAATTGTTAACCTTCGTTTACTCGAAGCTTGACATGCACTAAATCCATGTGTAATAGTAATGTGAAACTACTGAGTGAAATGTTTTGCTGTCGTGTGACCAGTGAAGTAGAGAAAACACGTTTCTTGGCAAAGTATGAAATGATTCATTTGCATGATTCGTTGCTTGTGCCTGAGGAGCAAAAGTTGACTGTGAATTTACATGCTCACATAAACTACTCGAGTAAATATTGCATACTGAATGTGTTGAAATTAAGTGATTTTTAGCGAGCTTTTGCATGCCTTTTTGTGAATTTATGTGTTAATCAAAAGCAAATGTTTATATTACAGTAGAACGCCGATTATCCGAACCAATTAAAACCAAGCATGGTTTGGATAAGTGATTTGTTCGGATAATCAAACAACAAACGATATTACGAATTTACTTCACTCATATACATTATAAAGTACAGATACATTGTGACTTATTGTACCGGCGTATTGTTAGCTCTGAAAGAATAGTAATCACTCATTTTCTTTTGTTTTAAACTTGTCACTGTTATAATCGCTGGCATTTTTAGACGCTAGCATGGCATTTTTGGACGCGCAGCGTGGCATGTTGTTAATTTCTTTTGCTGAAGTCGTGTTCGAAATTCGAATAATAGGCGTTTCGGATAACCGGCGTTCTATTGTATATATATGATCATATTCCAAATTGGTTTCATTTTATCGAAGTCTGTGATGTATTTTTTCCTCATTCCAAATGTGCTTACGTGATCTGTCAAAGCAGGGACGGATTAAGAGATCGCGGGGCCCTGGGCAGTTAACGGTGATGTTCAATTTTCTGCCCAAAATCTAGTGAAGAGCGAAAAAGGTCACTCCACGTCCGCAGATAAGAAGCAAAAAAAAATGTCATAACGTCCGCGGGCCGTAGTTTGAGTTGAAACAGTATCATTTTACAATCTAGCAGCTAGAGATTAATAAATGCGCGGGGCCCGGGACAACAAAATTGTTGTGTAATTATTGGTTAATTGCTATTATTCATGGTGCCATGCGCCCATTGCCTGCTCAGTTTGCCCATTGCTTAATCCAGCTCTTTGTCAAAGCCTTACAACTTTTTTAATGAATGTGTTAGAGAGTAATCTCGGTGATAACTTACTTCACAAGTTTACGATATTTATCTTTGGTTTTTAAAACCACCAAGTCGCTTTCGGACGTCGAAAGTTTTACAAAAGATTTAATCAAAAAGATTGCTGTAATTATGAAGTTTGACTGTAAGATATTACGATTAGGTAAACAGTCACTCTTGAAATTCGTCAACAGTTAAGCTACCAGTGGTAATGAACTGTTGCAATAAGCTGGAAAATTTTCATCAGTATAGGCTACAGTACTTTCGCAGAGTAAATCACTAAACTCTTACGATTAGGTAAACAGTCACTCTTGAAATTCGTCAACAGTTAAGCTACCAGTGGTAATGAACTGTTGCAACAAGCTGGAAAATTTTCATCAGTATAGGCTACAGTACTTTCGCAGAGTAAATCACTAAACTCTTACGATTAGGTAAACAGTCACTCTTGAAATTCGTCAACAGTTTAGCTACCAGTGGTAATGAACTGTTGCAACAAGCTGGAAAATTTTCATCAGTATAGGCTACAGTACTTTCGCAGAGTAAATCACTAAACTCTTACGATTAGGTAAACAGTCACTCTTGAAATTCGTCAACAGTTTAGCTACCAGTGGTAATGAACTGTTGCAACAAGCTGGAAAATTTTCATCAGTATAGGCTACAGTACTTTCGCAGAGTAAATCACTAAACTCTTTTAAAGGGTAGAAGACGCGATATGCCCTGTTTGTAAGATAGGTGTTTAGCTATAGCTAATTCCATAGGTGGGCACAAAACGCTAATTAGCGGAGCTAATTTTTCACTTGCGGAATAGCTGTTTAGCTAACGTTTAGAAATGTTAGCGGACTGGTTATCGGAGCTCTAATTTTTTCAGCCAATCCGCTAGAATAAGAGTAGTTGCTACCGCGGTTTCAATAAAGAAAAGCCTTTAAGTTGCCATATTTTCCCGTTTTTGTGCCAGAGAATTATCTACCGGTCCTCTTCTAGCTAGGCGCATAGATCTAGCGGATCAAGCAATAATAACTTTGTCAATGACATCATAATGCTGAGCTTGCGCCAATCACTGTTTCAACATGTAGGAGCTAAGAAATTATAGACCGGCAGCTGAGAGGGGTTAGCATGCCTTTTTTAGGTACCAATAATCAAGTATGTTGCAACCTACAGACTACAGTATGAAGTTACGTTAAAACCATCGGCGAAAAGTGATTTCTGCCGGGTCAGATTGGATGCGTTTGGCCGTAATGGGGACCAAAAAACTGCTAGCACACTTTTCTAGGTACCACACGAAATCTAGTGGACACGAAAGCTTACATTGACCAGATCACAAAATGGAGTGTGACAGAAATTTTTTCGGCTGCTTTACCCCTGACAGAAGCTCCCAAAATTCGAGTAATGACGTCACAAAGGTATGCTAGCGTACCTTTTCCAGGTACTTTTCCAGATACGTACCTTTTCCAGCTACCACATGAAACTTAGTGCAAACAAAAGCTTACATTGCACTGATTACGAAATGGAATAAGACAAAAGTTTTTTCGGCTGTTTTACCCCCTGCAGAAGCCCCCAAAGTTTGAATTATGACTTCATATGACTCATAGTGAAAAATTTTTGACCAAGAATCGCATGAAACTTAGTGCAAACAAAAGCTTACATAGCAGTGATTACGAAATGGCATAAGACAAAAGTTTTTTCGGCTGTTTTACCCCCGATCTCTTGACATAAATTTTGAAACATATTTACCTAATGTTTTAGAAATTTAATCTTATTGGCTGATATTCGTGGGATTTGACTTTGGTCATAAACAACATTTTTACACGGATTAGTTGATTCTGCTGTTTTACATTGCAGCACTACTGGCTTAACTCCGCTCTACTTAAGTTGTTTACGTAGGCCTACTGTAAACGTAAACCACCTCAATTATCTTACCAGTAAGTTTACTAGTATTCTTTTAACATTTGGATCGTTGTGTAGTAGTTCTTGTAGACTCTGTAGACTTACAGCAATGCTTTATTATTCGCGACCGGTAATGCACTACTACATGTATACAAACGTCAACCTTCTATTTATTATTTTGTTGAACCCCTTTTTTTTTTGGTGAATTGTTTCGTTTACTAAATTTTCTTTATTGCAAATTACAAGTTACTACTTAACCGCGTGATAGCGTATTTGCACATTTATCCTCCTGTCACGGGAAAGCGATCACATGGAGTTGGCCGAGTGGTTGTTGTTGGTTCTTCCTGGCGAGAACCACTTAACTTATCGTGCGAACTCAAGTGAAGAATCTACGCCAAAATTCTTCAATCCTCTCCAAAAACTTGTATCACACTTGTCTGAGGTTTTACCAATTTTATTGCAGTTGTAACATTACGTAACTCGGTAATTTATGGGGGGTTCAAAAATGGCCACTGTCACACGTTCATCAAACAACGATGAAGACGCTGGGCCCTGAACTAAGATACACCAACTTGTTTTTGGATCAGATCGTAAAATAACGTTTTACCCAAGCTCAATCAATACCAACACAAGACAACTTCGCCTGTACACGGAGCAGCAAAACTATCTTTCTGGAATGCCGAAATAATGTGGTCGAGGTCTTTATAGTGTCTCATTTCGTCGTCAAAGCAATTATTAACAGGAAAAAGAGTCTGGGGCTTCAAACGTCACGCAAAAGGCCAATTAACTGCACTTCAAAAGGAATAGTCACAATGCGATTTCAGACACCAGTAATTAGGAGCATTTTAAAAATGATTTTGTACTACTGTCATGCACCATACTTCACAAACAAAACAATTGCCAAACTAAGACAGTGCAATTTAGAACAATTTCAAATATATAAAAGGTGTCTATCGAAGTATCTCCAGCAGTTTGCTTTAGAAATTAAGAGACTCTAGAATACGTGTGATTAAAGCGCCAACAAAACATAAGGCCATTTATGATTTTACCAGTTGTATTGGGCTCCGAAGCTGGTTTCGTGGGTTCGATGCTCAACTAGGTTATCTCCATGATGCATGTACTTCACTACTACAAAAACCCTAAGCTGCAATTAAGTGGCTTGAAATAAAATAAAAAAAAAAAAAAAAGAAAGCGATCAAAGCGCTATTACAAGCTCGCTTGGGAGTTGCCGGCCACCAGTCTAGCGTCTGCCACACCGGGATGGAGGAATCCCGCTGAGTGCCTTGCCCTGCGCCACAACAAGTAAACTTGCCGGCTTGTTCTCCACCCTGTCCCTTTAATGCTGAACGTCAAGCAGTGAAGCCTGTCATAGCAATTTTAAAGTCATCGGTTTGACCCGACTCGGAATCAAACCGGAGTCCACTACTCTACAGCTCCCGAGGCGAACGCTCTTACCACTCGGCCATCTGGGCTGTTTTCCTTTTCGCACGTCAACACAAAAACAGCACCAACAATTGGCAAAACATTTCTATCGTGGGGTTTTGGAAAGGAGATAGATGGGCTCAATTTCTGAGTTTTTACTCTTGTAGAGTGTACTTCGATACTCTTGTCCCTCGTGTTGGGTAAAAGTGTTACAGAGTTCAGCAGTCGAGTCCAAGTCCACTGGATAAAAAAATTCCGAGTCCGGGGTTATCCATGTCGAGTCCTTGCGTGACAATTTTTTTTAAATTTTATGGTGACAACGCTCGCATTAGGTTAGGTCAATTAGGTTTTATATTCTGTATTTACTGTGTCCGCCTTTAAGTGCAGATCTGCAAAAGGTGTAACATAAATCACATCAGCCTCTGTTTTTAAGAAAACAAATGTGCAAAACAATTCAAATGCAGCAAACGCACTGCATCAGATAATAATAAAAAAAAAAAGCAAAACATGATAAAAAAATAAGGGACACACAAAAACTAACGGGAAAATCAATTAATAGCTAATTTGCTTTGCCATCATTCACCTTATAGAAATGGATAATGATTGGGAAACACTAAATGGAAAAGAAATTGTCCACCAATGCGAGATCGAGGTGGCCGCATAAATGGCTCCTGTATGCTAATTATTATTCGAAAGGAGCACTTGTGGCAGGCAGGAGCGCATTGAGGGGGAAGCATTGTGCCATGGGCCCCCCTTTTGACTCTGCCTTTTAGTAAAAAAGAACAAAATTAATAGTGCCAATTAAGTGACTTAAATATGGGCGGATCCAGGGGGTTAGGATGAACGGTATGCATCCTCCCATCTGCTATTTTCAAAACTGTTTTGATGTAGGTCTATGCAATTTTTTCATGACCCTGCTTCAAGATCAAGACCTGATAATTTTTTCGAGACCTAGACCAGCACTCCAGCAGTAATCAAGACCGCGACCGGCAATCATTCGGCCTCTTGAAAATAAATCTATGGCGCCAAGTTAAATCAATTTTTTTATTTTCCAAAAAATTGCTGTTGCATTTTAAATACACAAGAATTTCAAGCATTTACGTAGAGAGCCTTTTCTTTGTGGTCGCATTCATAGGTGGCGGAAGCGTTTAAGTCAATGTCGTAAGTAGGCCAGGGCCCCGCTTTTTTTTCGGGGGGGGGGGGGGGGGAGGCGAATTTACGCGTTTATTTCTACAATATTGCCTCTGCATGAATGTATTCGAAACTCAATAGACCTACCATCAAAATCCGGTAAAGAGCTTAAATCCAGCGATGTTTTCTTTGAAAATTTGTTTGTGGGGTGGGGGAACTAAAACTAGAAGCGAAAACTGCGGCTCTGAAGCCCACATACCGGTAAATTGAACGTGTCATGTGTGGACAGGCTAAATATGGATTGTAGGCATAGGGCCGGATTTACACATAAGCTAAGCAGGCTGAAACCTATGGCCTCGGAGAAAATGGGGACCTCATCACAAACAATGAAGACCTTATTTTTTTATCTTCGCCGATGCTTTCAGCGGAAAACAGAACATCTGAGGACGTGCATCTCTTTTTTCTGCTCTTCACTATACCGATATTTTTAGTGAAAACAGGACATCTGAGGATGTGTAGACCTCTGTTTGCTCTTCCAATCAGTGTGATCAAATAGCCTAGGGCCTCTCATTGTCTAAATCCGGCCCTAAGGAGCATATTTGAAGGCGGGGCCATTGTGCCATGCCCCCTCCCTTTTTGACTCTGCCTTTTAACAAACAAGAACAATATACTATAATGGTGTCAAGTGACTGAAATATTGATTGTTTCTGTAGCTTATATTACTTGTTTCTGAAGACTCTTTTGATGGTTTCTGTAGCTTATGGCCAGGAGCGAATCCAATGGGATAGGATAATATGAGGGATATGCATCCTCCCACCAGCCATTTTCAAGAATGTTTTTTGATGCATACAATTCTTCCATAATTTCAAACCTCTTCAACAGCTATAGGCCTAAGCCCTACTTCTCAAGCACGCATAACTAAAAATGTACGAACAAAATGTATCATATTTAGCGAAGCACTCAAAATTAGGGTCAAAAAATTTAAACACAGTTTGCGTGAAAATTATTCGAAAAGCACTAAAATAGCCATTACACCATGTAAATTTTCAAAAATTTTCCGGGGGTGCTTGCCCCCGGACCCCCCGAGAGCTTTTCTTGTTTCTTAATCAGCTTCAAATTAGTTCTGTTGAAAAAAAGACGCCGAAAAAAGTGGAAATTATGCCCCCCCCCCCCCTTTTACAATTTCTCGCTACGCCACTGCCGGCCCTTAATTCAAAGCTTCAAAGAATTTTTTTTTTTTTTTAATCCCCTTGAAATTTTCATTTTTTTGAGTTCCCTTTTTTGAATCCCCTTGAAATTCAGAAGTAAAATACACAATGGAATTAATATTGTTCATCAGACAAAGGCTCTTCGATGATTTTATTTTTCGTTGTTCTTTCTTTAGTAGTAAGTTAGTAGCGATTGCTCGTGATGTTGTTTTGTTGAGCAGGTGGCAGTAGACTCGATGACCGCACGGTCTATTCGCTGTCTCCTGGCCAAGTGAACCAATGACGTACTGTAATTAGAGTGAACACATCTACCCTGTAAATTGCGTTATTGCGTTTTAATTTTGTTGTTACTGCATGTTCTGTATCACTTGGTGAATAAACAAACACATTGATTGATATTGATATATTGGTTGTAAGTGAAGAAAATCTGGTCATTGGTTTTGGGCCTCCCCGCTTTAGAAATGCTTCCGCCATCGCTGGTCGCATTATTAGCCCGCTTGAACTAAAAATTGTATTCACCGAAGCCGAAGAAGCGGGTTCACATAGTGTATGAGTGGAAAGTGTAAAAAAAGCAGAAAATTCACGCCTTCTTTCTCGCCAAAATTCAAAAATATTTGAAGGCACGGTCATTGTTGAAACTTGGTCCGAATATTCGTTAAGTAATGCCCTCCGTGTTGCCTTTGATTTTTCTTGGTTGTCTTTTGCTGGCATATTTAGCAAAAATGTTTGGTAACTAACAAACCCAGAAAACAACTTTTTATGTCGGTGTTCATATCTTCTAGGAAACACCCTGTTACAACGGAATTAGTCTCTATAAACGTGAAGCAAGCTGCTCCAAACTTGCTCCCATTGTCTCCCAGTTTTCGCCTAATTCGTACATATTTGTACATATCTAACTTCATCAACAGCGTTACAACCATTTCATTCTAAATCGACTGTGCGTGTAGCACGCACATCAGCCCAAGCGCTTTGAAACCACTTAACAGTGGTTTCGTGTGGTTTGAAAGCTCGTTATACCAGTAATCAACTAATCAAGGCCGCAATAGCAACAATAGGAATGTTCAAATCAAACAATAGAAAAATCCTGTCGCCGTACTAACATAATTTCAGTTTAATTTGTATAAAAGAACTTGCTCCTGCAGTGCTTTAATTTTCTAAACGGAAACAAATTAGACTTCTGCATACGATCTAGAACATGTTTGTTCAAAGGGGGCGATTGCGGTCTTCAGAGGGACGATTGTAACAATTGTTGAAATAGGGAGGCGATTTCGCTCGTTAGGGGGGCGATTTCAGGATTGCCAACAACATATGCAATGAACTTCCGAAAGAAGCTCTACGAATGCTCTTCACCTGATTTTAGTAGAAAATTGGAGCTCTGTGGACGTGAAAACTTTTTTTCTAAATTGGAGCTCTGTGGATTTGAAGACCTTTTTTCTTCGCTCTTCACCTGATTTTAGTGGAAAAAGGAGCTCGTGGACGTGTAGACCTTTTTTTTGCTCTTCACTTGATTTTAGTGGAAAAATGGAGCTCTGCTGACGTGAAAACCTTCTTTTTTTCGCTCTTCACTTGATTTTAGTGGAAAAATTACTCAGGGGGCGATTTCGTCCCATTTTTTTTAAAAAGGGGCGATTGTGCAAAAAAGATTGAAGACCCCTGAACGAAAACGTCTGTCAAATCTAAATAAGCGATAGTCGATGAGAGAATTACTGAGGTTTGTTTGAAGTCTGCAGGATATCAGTTTTGAAACGCAAAATGACAACAAAGCAAGACAATTTTAGGATTTAAATTTAACCATATACATTCTATTGTCCGCGCGGTGAGAAAACAGAGCATTAAGTGCCTGGAAATCTGTCTATTTAATGTTTTATATAACTTTCGTTTACGAAATCAAATTAACGTGTTAAAACTTGTGAGTGCATGATTTAGTTTTTAGAGCGTTTTTTGTAGCCGACCTAAAATTGAATTTTTTCGATGATTTTGCTTGTGTATTTTGCTTCAAAGCTGGTGAGATTGTTTTATTAGCAGGCTGCTGTAGCCTACCTGCGAAGCTCAAAACCTGAGGGTGCAATTATGCACGTTGTTGACACAGCAAAAACAATATTATTACATTGAGCATTAAACACCAAAAAATGCTCGGTCTCGAGACCAATACCGCACCAACTCGAGACCAAGACCACGTGCTTAAGTTCGAGACCAAGACCGCAAGAAATCGGTCTCGAGACCTACATCACTGATGAAATCTCATAGTTGTAGAGGGTACCGGTCTAAAACGCGCTCCGTATACCGCGGCCGCAAGATAGTTTAGAGGCCCGCCCCTGATCTAGCCAATTGTTGCGCTGCCTTTGTCAGCTTGTGGAAATCACCATGCAATTGTATCTACAGCTGGCGACTGGGAGGAGGCCTGCAGTTGTATTGGGGGGGGGGAAGGGGGGCATTCCTAAGGCCACTGCACAGAATGACAAGTCCATTGCATAGTTGCCTGGGTCCAGCTACGGGACTTGACGTGGCCTAATAACAACTTTTTTTTTCAAATCTGGTCTTTAGGTTTTTCCCAGCTATAAAGAAAAGCGAAAACTTTATGAATGGAAAATACCCAAAAAAAATGGAATCAGTACGGTTTGTTCCCCTAACAAAAGAACCACAATCGCAGCGAAAAGTTCTTGAACTATTCAGCGGCAGTGAGAGTAGTCAGCTTGTCAAAGCCTCCACTCCTGCTGGAGTTGAGGTGGAGACGAGTGCGAAAAAATTCTCTTCAGCCTGGAATTTTCTTGGAGGGGAAGCCTCTGGCAAATCAAGAGGCAACAGTTTCAGCGGCATTGTCGATTGAAAAGTCGAATACCGCTTAAATATCCGGTTTGCTCACTCAGAATCCATCAATGTCTCCGGACGTTGATAGCACGTCTGAGTGGCGTCGAGGAAAAAATTATGAAAGAAATCAGAAGCGGAAGCAGCGAAAGAGGTTGCTGAAGGGGTTGGAGGGTTTGAACCTCACTAATCATGGAGATAATCTTCAAACTGCCTGCAACTCTGCATCAACGAAAAGGTCGAGGGAGTCTTCTAGCACTCAATCGAGAATGTCAGAGCTGCTTTGGAAGGAGCTGAGGAGCCTGAGAACCCTGATCAGGGTTCGAAGGCAACCAGTTCCTACTGAAGTAGACTGACAATCAATACCTTGAAGCAAAGTAGTTATATTTTCAAAATTCATACCGTGTATGAGTAATAGATCTGCAACAAACGCTTCAATTAATCAAAAACAAATCCCTGCACGAAAAACTAAGTCAAATGGATTTGAATGCTGGCAGACTAATCTTCATAGATGTAAGGCCACTAGCTATAACTTATGTGAAGTAACAAAAAACATTCGTTCAGGTATAATCCTAATTCAGGAACCCTGGACCTATGGAGGCGCAATCAGAAGTAAACTCAGGGGATGGAAACTTTTTCAAAGTAATAAAAAAGATAAACGTCCCCGAGCATGTATTTATGTCACTTCTGATATGACATGCTCTCTCATACCGCAATTTTCTAGCGAAGACGTGGTAGCAGTGAGAGTTAAAAATGTAAAACGAGAAAGAAAGAGAAAATGTAAAACGAGAGAGTTAAAAATGCAAAACAGTGAGAGTTAAAAATGTAAAACGAGAGTTGTCTTTGTACCGGCTTACATGTCTTTGGAAGAACCAGCTCCACCAGTAATTCTGAAAGAGCTGCTGTCATTCAGTGACAGAGATAAAATTCCTACCGTTATGCAAACACACATCACACAGCATGGGGCTCCTCCAACGTCAATATAAGAGGTATGAATTTGCTTATGTACTGTGCTAGTGCGAACTTGCACTTCTGTAATGTGGGCAATAAATCCACCTTCAGAACGGGAAAAAGAGAAGAAGCGCTAGGTCTGACCCTATTGAACCGAAATGCTAAGAACTGTATAAGTGACTGGCATGTCGATGATGTGCCATCCTTTTCGGATCACATGTAGGCCTACAATATATTAGGTTTAGAGTTCAAAGTGGCACCAAAAGAACAAAAATGATCAGGAACGTTAGACGTGCTTGCTGGAATAAGTATGCAAACGAACTTAATCACAGGTTGCATCATTTAAATAGTACACCAGTTCGCATATTGTCAGTAGATAATATAAAAAAGCTGGCACCAACTGTTCAATCACAGATAATAAAATCTTACAGTGTATCTTGCCCTCAGCGTAAGATCCGTGGTAAGACTGACAATATTTGGTAGAATACAGAGCTAACCTGTCTTTGCAGAGAGGCTAGTAAAGCCCTACGTAGAGCCATCAAATCAAAACTTGGAAAAGATTGGGAAGAATTTAAGCAGGCCCAATTGATTTTTAAAAATGCCGTAAAAAAAGCCAAGAGAGATTCTTGGCGTCTTTTTACGGAATCGATGAATAGTCACTGTGCAACCGCTCGGCTGGCTAAAATTATGCTTTGAAACGAAACGGTGCAAATAAGAAACGTTTTAAGACCTAATGGTGAATTCACCGAATCTTCTGTTGAGACTATGAAATGCCTTCCAGACACCCTAGCACCGGGAAGTCGAGAGGTAAACTATAGTAAAGCAACAAAAGAACCAAATGATAACACTGCTGTGTTACCAACGCACGACGAAATCGTTAGCTCCATCTGTTCGTTAGAAAAGATGGAAAGAGCAATAAACGAATTTCTGCCATTTAAGACGCCAGGACCAGACGGTATTTACCCGATGCTTCTACAAAAAGGCTGGAATAGTATCAAAAACATATACCAAACCATGTTCCAAATGTGCTTGAAGTACAGCTACGTGCCGAAAATAGGCTATGAAAGAAAGGAACTGGTATCTTCATCCCTAAACCCGGTAAAGAAAACTGTCATGAACGTAAGTCTTTCCTGATGTCACTTTAACTTCCTTTCAACTTAAATGGTTGGAGAGATTATTACTGTATCATTTTAATGATGATTCTAATTTGCAAGCAAGGTTTTCTGCGTTCCAGTCAGGGCCGTAGCCAGCCGGGGGCCAGGGGGGGCGCCGCCCCCCTGGCAGAATTTTCGCCCCCCTGAGAAAATCGCGATTTTATCAATAAAACCAAAAAAATTATAATTAGGGCCTAATAGCCTTTTCTGAGGCCTGTAGGCGCACTGATTGCAAAATAACTAATTTGCTAATAGCCTCAAAACCTCCAAGCTGATTCAGAAAAGTAATTTTAAAAGCAGAAAAAGCAATAACTTCCAGGGCTTAGCCCCGGACCCCGCTGGGGGAGCTTACAACGCTCTTCCAGACCCCCAAGCTGAATAATTGATTGTTTGATACAACTAAATCATCATAAACGTCTAGTGGCGTGTGCACGAGAAGAATTCAACTCCCCCTTTGCCCCCTTTGGCCATGAGACCAATGAAAAATAACTTTTGTATCAGCTTTGTGCGATGATTTCTGCTTCTGGTCCTGGTGCTACCAGTATTGTTGAATCAGTTACAAGTACTTTTTTTAATAAAAAGTGCATTAGAATGAAGTATTTTTTGCTAAAAATTCGAGAATTCCGTCAGCGGCTGGGGGCGTAGCCCAGTTAATTTTTCAGAAAACACCTTAGGATGGCTATATCGTTGAAAAAAAGGTCATTTTTTTCGCCCCCCCAAGCTGGTCCGGCCCTGGTTCCAGTATGGATTCAGAGCTCGAGTTTCAACCGAAACTGCACTGCACGAATTTGTACGACGCATAGAACTAAGTTTAGCAAAGAAAAGAACAGCACTAGGAATATTTTTGGATATTGTTGGTGCTTTTGATAATATCCACCATATTGATCAGATTCTTTTCCTTTGGATGGGCGAAATGGCGTAGCAAAAACGTGCCTTTGTATGGGCTCAGGTGCGGAATCTTCGAACCTGAAGTGTTTAGTTGACAAATGGTCGAACCTGCAGTTCCTTTTTATGGGCTCAGATTCCGACATTTTGCCGATACAATGGGAAGCATGCTGATCAATAAGGTGAAGTATCACACATAGAGGCATTGCCGATGCTCTGCGAAAATTGAAGGTGTCGTCTTTTCTCGTCCATTGGATAGAGAATTTACTGAGACACCAAACAGTTCGAGTAGAGCTAAATGGAGAAAAGATTAAAAGAGAAGCAAAATGATGCAAAGGGGAATCCCCAAGGTGGTACTTTGTCCCCTTTTCTATGGAACTGTGTATTAAACTCCTTGTTGGTAGACCTACAGTACGCAACAGGGGTTTTCATGTACAAGCCTATGCCGATGATGTAGCAATTTTGGTCACTGGCACCAACATGCTGTGGATCAAAGGTAGGGCTTAAAAAGCGCTAAATATTGCAAGTAATTGGGCTCATAATCAAGAGTTTCAATTCAGCAGTAAGAAGACTGAAATAGTTCTGTTTACTAACAAAAGGAAGCCGGATTTTGGAACCTTGCGTTTACACGGATGCCTGCTAGAAATTTCCAAAGATGCAACACTGCTAGGTGTAGCCCTTGATAGTAAGCTTACTTGTAAACCTCACATAACACGAATTGCTCGCAAGGCGACCGCTGCGTTATTACAATGCAGACAAATAGTGGGCAGAGCGTGGGTCTTAAATCCAACTAGCATGCGATGGATATACACTGCAATGATACGAATACGACCTGTCATCATATACGCGTGTACATCCTGGGTTGGTGGAGTAAATAAAAAATATCTAGAGAAAAAAATTTCAAGAGTACAAAGACTAGCGTGTCTTATGATTTCTTTAGCATTTCCCAGCACCCCCACAGGAGCTTTAGAGATGCTGCTGAATATCATGCCAATTAATAATTTCATACTGTCAGAGGCAGTAAAAAGATCATATCGCATATCCCGTGTGAGCTTTTGGCCTGCCCAGACAATTGGTTCAACAAGAAAAACCAAAAGTCATGTAGACGTATGCAATGAAGCAAAGGAAAACTTGCCTTTGCTGAGTATGCCAGCAGACCTAGTAACTAAAACAAAGGTATTTGGAAAACAGTACAAATGCCTCGTTATGGAACGCAAGGACGCAGTGCAGTATGAGAATGCTTTAGAACCAAGCATAATCAGATGCTACTCTGACGGATTCAAGTTAAATGAAACAGCCGGTGCGAGTTTTTACATAGAATACGCATCAGGCTCTCAAACAGATCAAACATTTTTCCATCTGAAAAGATATACTGTCTACCAGGCAGAAGTCTTTGCTATAGCTCAAGAAGCAAAGAAACTGATCATGGATAGAATTGTAAATGAAAAAATTATAGTTTTAGTGGATAGCCCAGCAGCAATTCTGACAATCCAAAATAATATTGTGAAATCTAACACAGTATTAACGTGCATCAAAAACCTGAATATATTGGGTGAAGACAATGACGTCACTATTGCCTGGACGCCGGACCACACCGGCATCCAAGGAAATGAGAAGGTGGATATCTTGGCTAAATCTGGATCAGCATTAAACTGCTGGGGGCCTGAACCTTTCATTTCAATCCCATATGCTAGTTGTCGCGCTGCAATAAAGGATTGGAGTGTCAAAATATGAAAAACATCTTGGATAGAACGAAAGGACTGCTTGAGAACAAAAGAAAACGTAGGATGGGCTTCGCCCCAGTTAACTCATCGACTTTTGAGGCTCAAAAGACCTAGAATAAACGAAGTGTTGCAAGTCCTCACAGGTCACTGCAACTTACAGAAACACAGGTGCACCATGGGACATGACGTATCATCGACATGTCCAAAATGTAACCTGGAAGAAGAAACTCCAAATCACCATGTTGGAGAATGCACTTACTACCAAGCCCTACAAAAGAAGGTTTTTGGTATAGAAAAAAACACAATAAAGTCGGTGGTAGAAAAACTAAATATAAACCTACTGGCAAAGTACTTACAGCAGGCCGGAAGACTTGCTGAATATGGCCAGTAGTAAATTGAAATAGTGAATAAACGAGAAAGCGGTGAAAGTTGTAAAGAGCCTAAATAATGGCCTACACAATGTGCCAGTGAGGATTGAACCTGGTCAGTCTTCTCTAGCACCACCGCCCTTTAATAATAATAATCGTAAAAATTCGTTGGTGGTTGGGGGCTCCCCCCCAAATCCTCCTTGCCCCCGGAGGCTGGAGCTTTTCCCCAGCAATGTCCTCCTCCTTTGTTAAATCGTGGGGCACACTGATTGCGCATAATGTTCATAATGAAGGAGCGGTTTGAGGTATCAAAATAAATTTCTAATTATTATTACAAAATTTGGGGTAGAATCACGACATATTTTGGTATCTTTTCCCAAGTTTCTTTTTTCGTAGTGTTACTCAATGATAAATACGGCTTTTACAAAGGTTGTGATTAGTATCTGTTTAAGTTGTTACTCGGGCCCCTTCAAATTTTTTGACTGCACGACGGCTCTGAGATGGGCTTGTCTTTTTGATAACAAACTCAAGATATAGGATCAATAAACTCACAAAATGTAAAATTGCCTTTGCAGGCATTTAAACTTAGGACTTCATAATCAACGTCGGCGTTCTATAGTACCGGTAGTATTCAAGTGACATACACCTGTATGATATAGCCTATCACACAAAATTTGTCCCCCCCACTTTTTAAAACCAAACTCAGTCCATGGCTATGAATGGTTAACCATTCATGGCTAGTGTCGTGTTGGTATTATGGTAGCCTACTGACGAGAGCTAATATGATCGAAACGCGTCTATACCCGTAACAACAAAGTATCAGTCTGGTAGAATAGTGGTCAGGTGGATTAATTATCAGGCAGTTTTCCATCTGAAGATACAGTTTTAGATTGAAGCAATAGTTGAGGGTGGAAGAGTGACTCTTGTCAAGAGTTTGTTGCACAGCTGAAGAGACTAAATTTATATACAGTCGAAAGCAGTTGCTTCTGTGCTAACTTTCACATGCCGGCTTTTTTGCGACATGTTACGAACCATGCACCGATTTCCTTCAAAAGCATTTATGCAAAGGACGATGGTATTCCAGAGCCGGTTTTAGGCCGATTTCATCAAATTGGACCCCGCGCCTTGAAGGGGCCTCGCGCTAGTGAGGATCCTTTTCTACATTATGAGGTACAATATAAGATGAAGTGCCATAAGTTGAACCCGTTCATTTTTTTTCTCCTAATTAAATAAAAAAAGTCGGCCACTCGGTCGCTGTTCAGACAAAGCATTGGTGAGGAAAAAACTTGCGCAGTTGTTTGATCACGTGGGTTCCCTGTTTAGAAGAAAGTGCCTGTAGGATATAGATGGCTTTAGTGGAAGGGGGGGGGTATTTTTATTTTCTGTTGCAGCTTTTTATCGTTTGTAAAAGTGTTCTTCACTAAAAGCAATTGACACGTAAGTAAAATAGTCGAATATACTCAAGTTATATTAACTGCAGACCATAGATGGGCAAGTTAATGCAAAACGTTAGCTTCGTTAACACAGCTATGTACCTCCGTTAACGTTAATTCGCTAAATTCAGCTAAAATTAACGGAAGTTAATTAAATTCGTTACATCGTCAATTTTGACTTAAATCGGCGTTTCTTTTTAAAAAAAAGCTTAAAATTTTTCAATATCAATGCTTGCGTAAGAACTTAAGCAATTTTTCTGTTCACCAGTAGTATGTTTTGTTGTTTTTATCTCGCTTTTTGACCTCATTGGTCGTATTTTGCTAGCTTATCGATGTCAAACTTAGCCAACAATAAGGGAAATAAGCGTTCACAAAAATTTAGCGGAAGTTATCAAGCACTAACGGAAGTTAATTTAATCCGTTAATTTTAAAAAGAAATTTAACGACTTTAGTTAATGAAAAAGTTAGCTTCGTTATTAACGAATTAACGAAGTTGTGCCCACCTCTGCTGCAGACAGTAAACACTACTTCGAACTTTCAGGTCTCAACGGTGCGGTAGGTGACACCGATATTTACTTAACGCAATATATATGCCAGATAATGACTTTTTGCTTGTGGTTTGTAACTATACCAGTTACAAAAACTCGCAAAATTTCTCTCTGCCAAACAGCACCCAGTCACCATTTGTAACAAAAATGCGAAATCACACGTGTCTAAAGACAGTGAACGCTGTAACGATGCAGATGGTGTGACCTGCATTTACTCAAGCAAGGGGGGTTCAACCCCCCTCCATTCGTTCGCCAACTTTTTTGCTTTATAGCCGGTCCTCACTAATTTGCCGTAAGAAATGATGATTTAATCCTTGCTTGACCTGCGATTGTAGTAACACCGCAGCATAAGCCCTCAATTCCCCCTAGCGTTGCTCGATTACGAAAAGTGATTGTTTTTTCACAAGAAAAACGTTGGCCGGTATTCATGGCTGTTGGTTAGTTGAGAATAACCAGGAGCGGATACACGGAGGGGTTGTGGGCCCTACCAGCCATTTTCTACAATGTTTTTGATAATTACAATTTTTCTATAATTTTCAGCCTCTTTGATAACAATAATCCTTACGACTTAAGCACGCATAAATCAAAACATGCGAACAAAATGCATCGTATGTGGTGAAAAACTCAGAATTGTGGCAAAAAAATAAATAAATAAAACAAAATTTGCCTAAAAATTGATCAAAAAGCTTTAAAATGGCCATTACAGTGAGTAAATTTTCAAAAAAATTTCCGGGAGAGCAAGCCTCGGGACACCCTAAAGCTTTTTGTTTCTTGATTTGCTTCAAAATAACTCTGCCAGAAAAAACTGCTTGTAAAAAATTCCAAAATCAAAATTTGGTGCCCCCCCTTCAAAAAACAAAAAATTTTGAATACGCCTATGAAACATTTTTAAAGAGCTTATTTACGCCCGCCTATTTCCCGGTCTAAACGTCCATCGTCTTTGCATTTGGTTTACATTTAACCATAGTTAAGAATGCATTTCCCTACCAAAATTTTGTGAATCTGAGTTCACTGTCTGCGGTCATGACCATGAATGTATAGGCTGCTTGCGCTTGTGCATTTGTGACACTCTGTTAATAAAACCAAAAGCTTTGAAACCTTCAAGATTTACAGAAACAGAGTGCAATAGCACAGTGCCAATCAGTGGCAACAACAGATCGAGTAAATTTGAAGCAATTGAGGAACAACATAGGCTTTATGAGACCCGGAGGCATGTCGCCCTGTTTTTTTTTTTTTTTTTTCAATTTTCATGAGGTAATAGCAATTTTCATGCTTTTTGAAAAACTTTCAAGGCTGATTATTGTTTGTTTTTCACGTGTTAGGTCATTAAATATGAAGCATATTTTCGTTGGCTCATAATAATCATATGCCTATTTGTAGGAGTTTCATTACTTGAAAAATGCATTCGCAAATTATTGCTTTTTGGCACAACTTTCAAGATATTACCATAACACTTGTCTAAAATTCGTTATTGCCTAATTAGCCTTTCTTGATGTTAAAAGTAAAACAATATAACCATGCACATTATCTTGAATTTGTTATAAAGCAAGTATTAAATGTCTATCTTTTTTTGGTTTGTATCATTGTATGTACGTTTTTTTTTTTCAAAGAAACGTCAGCACCCATCCATTTTGCTATAAAGAGTTGGGGCCCCGCTATCAGATTTCTAATTGGGCCCCGCAGTTTCTAGCACCGACACTGGTGTCGCGTATCGGTAAACGCACCTTTATGGTGATTTAAAGCCATCAAGATGTTGTTTCTGAGGCGTTAATATCCGAGCCTCCCACAACTTCCCATGCACAACGTTGAAGCTTAAGCGATAACCAATTAAAGGTTGAATCCTAACGGTGAGTTGCCATAGCGTTTTTGTGGTCCACCGCGAAGAAATGATACCTTTGAAAGATTCTGAGATACTTTTATTTTGTGGTAGGCCTACCGGTATTTGAAGAACGGCAACCTATCCCTTCTATTTTCACGTGGGGAAGGGTTGGTTGATTACATCGTATGGTTTGGCTGTATCTCTTCGCACTGTAGTATTAAAGTATCTACTACAAGGAGCTGCTGAATTTGGAACCACGAAGCATCCGACAACCTGATTTGAAGTCGAAGATCAAGTCAGCGTTGGTTGACTATCTATGTTGGCATAATCCAACTCTTATGATTTCATAATGAACATCAGCTTACGGAGTCCGATAAATAGTTGTGCTGTTGCTAGTCTAGCCATTCATGGCCAGTGTCGTGTTGGTTATTGTAGTAAGAAGTCAATGGTATACCGATGAGAATTTCCTGTGAGAGGATGACAAGTTCAGTTCAGTGTATTTACCATGTGAAAATGACAGCAGCAAAGTAAATGAACAATCAATGGAAGTGCTGAGAAGGACTTGGTTCATGATTGCAAGTCGCTCAATGACTTCGATCTTAGATTTGGTAAGCCCTTCAGTATTCAGCTGCTGTATGGTGGGTCGCTGGTACTTCTCGACAGCATGGTTCTTGCTACCTTGCCCTAAAAAGAGCATTTCCCTATCCACTTTGCCTTGATTACTTTTAGCATTTCCTCTGCGTTTGCAAGTTTCGTTTCGCATTTGTTTTTGCTTCTTACAAGGGAGGCCACGAGACTGATGAGAGCTAATATGATCGAAACGCATGTACACCCATAACAACAAGTATCAGTCTGGTAGAATAGTGGTCAGGTGGATTAATTATCAGGCAGTTTTCCATCTGAAGATACAGTTTTAGATTGAAGCGACAGTTGAGGGTGGAAGAGTGACTCTTGTCAAGAGTTTGTTGCACAGCTGAAGAGATTAAATTGACACAAAGTTGAAAGAAGTTGCTCCTGTTCTATATAAGTAATTACGCTATTCTGCACTAACTTGCAAAATTATTTCTCAATGTCTTCTCAAGACTCAAACATTTTCTCTACAATCTAACAGATTACAAAGTAGCCTGCCCACACTTATAGTGCTTTTTTCTAATTTGCCGTATACGATCATCGAGCAAAATCAATAAGAGACGAAAATGTTAGTTCTATTCAAGGGTGGATATGGGGTGCCGTTTGTAAAATTCATATTGCATGCACTTTACGAACAAATTAACGTCTTTTGCAATTCTAAGACGAAATGGCAATGTAAGAAATTAGACTCATTCTGCGGACTGTAAAATAACAATGGAACGACAAAGGATTTTGTTGAAGGCTTGTTAATGAAGTGCCATTTGTAAAATTCATATTGCACGCACTCTACGGACAAATCAACGCTTTCGTCCAGTCTAGGACAAAATCGTAATGAAAAGAGTTTTAACGTTTTGCGGACTGTAAAGTAAGAAGTAGTTTAACTGCACGACGAGATAGTCTTACGTTCAAGATCAGTTTCGGCGGCCAGTAAAATAGTGCAGTTTGTAAAATAGTGCTGATCGTAAAATCCATTCGGAAACAAGCGGAAACCTTACGTCATGTTTTTTCGGTCACTGGCGGGAAAGTTAGGTACAGTACAACAGCTAACTACAGAGGTTAGTAAATGACGTAAGGTTTCCGATTGTTTCCGAATGGATTTTTCGATCAGCACTATTTTACAAACTGCACTATTTTACTGGCCGCCGAAACTGATCTTGAACGTAAGACTATCTCGTCGTGCAGTTAAACTACTTCTTACTTTACATTCCGCAAAACGTTAAAACTCTTTTCATTACGATTTTGTCCTAGACTCGACGAAAGCGTTGATTTGTCCGTAGAGTGCGTGCAATATGAATTTTACAAACGGCACCCCATAGGTGTAAACCTGGCTACTTGGCGTTAAGGTGTCAGTTTCGGTGCGTTGAAACCCAGATGTCAGGTTTTAGTTTTGGTTTGGTTTCACGGCTGTTGAAAAATCGGTTCCAGTTTCGGTTTCAGTTTTGCTTACGCGTTGCTTCGGTTTCTGGGTTTCAGTTTCGGCTTAAGTTTGATCCAAGAAAGTTATTTTACTGTGAATACGAATTATTTAAATCCTCTACTTCTTGGCGTTTTTGTTTTATTACGATGATAAGTAGCAGCTCAGATGGCCAAGTGAGGAGAGCAATTGCTTCAGAAGTAGTCGACTTCTCTATGATTCCGAGTCCGGTGAAATCAAAGACTCAAAAATTAGTATTCAGAGCTTCTCTATTCGACGCTCAGCGTTAAAGGAACTGTACTGTTAATGATGACGATGACAATTTTTAAAACCTAAAACCTTAGAAAATTTTGAACAGGTTTTAGTTTCGGTTTTGACGTTTCAAGAAAAAACGGTTTTGGTTCAAGTTTAGGTTTTCAAAATTTTGGCTAAGTAGGTGTCAGTTTCAGTTTGGGTTTCCAAAATTTCCTTTAAAACCGGGTTTTCAGGTTACGGTTTAGATTTGAGCTTCCACCCTTGGTTCTATTCAATTTCTTCGAGTTTCTTAACACTTTCACTGCTGCTGTTGCTGTCTGCGTGAAAGTGCAAAACAAGGAGTAGAGGTGTTGCAAATGAAATGATTAATACGCGGTGGAGATTTGATGCTTTGATAAAAAAATACTGCAAAAAAATTGTGCTTCCCTGCTGCTGCAATAGCTACCTCACAATCACTTGTGTTTTTCACAGTGATGGAATGGAATGCTCAACTTTCGAGTACGAGTACTTGCCTTGAGAATCTTCGAGTACGAGTAGGGAAAGTGTGGGACCTTTGGGACAAATTTTACTTAATTTTATTTTTTGTCCAACTGGTTGGACAATCTTAAATGCTTTTTAGTTTAGGTTGGATTTTGGTTTGTGGTTAACTTATCCCTCACTCAAACGGAAAGATTCGAAATGCTGAAAATAATTTTATTTGCGATTGAAAAGTGTCACTCAAACGTCCGAACAATTCTTGCCCATGGTGACCTTTCGTCCATAGGGTCGGAACCTTTCTGACAGCTGCAAGTGTGATCTTAAGTAAGAGAAGACGTTTAAAGAAGATCGTTTCTATAATTAGATAACGAACAAATGTGTATTAACGCGAAACAACTACGCATAATTAGTGATACCGTATGCATTCGAATTAGGGCCCCTGCTTGATTAAGAGCCTGTTTGAATAAAGGCCTGGTCTGAAAAGCTTTCCAAAAAAAATAATGGCCCGTGTTTGAATAGCTGCCCGGTAAATATTTCAGCTCAGTCCACCCTGAAGCCAACCGTTTGTTCGGCAATGCAGCGAGCGATAATATGCAACTTTGTCAAACAAGCGGTAACATACAGTAAATTTCTCACTATCACAAACCTTTTCATGTCCAATTTGAATAAATTATGTAATATTTTCATTGAAAAACTATAACCAATTGTTAATACTGACATAATTATCAAGGAAATATCCGTTTTTTGGCCAGAAGCTTTGATTCAAAACAATCTGCTTCAATGCGGAGGTCTAACTATGACCTAACAGACCCATTTTATCTAAAAGACGCCCTTTTGAAACAAGAAATTTCTTTAAAAAAACGTCATCGCGATGCCCGTGTGGCACCGCATATTATTAAACGCCCTGTCCCATTTAGGCGCCTGTTTGTTTAAGCGCCTGGTTGAGACCCATTACTAAAAAAATAAGGGCCCGGGCCCCTTTTTGAGCATACACGGTAAATACGACAACATAACCTACACACCGTAGTAAACAAGATTGGCTTTGAACGTAAAAATCCCGCTCAGCCGCTTCGTTGTTGCGACTGAGACGGATTGTGGCAGGGTTTTTACCATATCATTCAACGCCTTTCAGACAGCGTCTGAGTAATTGAACATGTCCGACAGGCCCCGTCCGGAAGGTCCCCTGGTATCCAATTTGAACTTCCATCCCAAATATTCTGGTGTAAGGTGCGTTTACCGATACGCGGCTCGCGATGACGCGACTAAAATTACAATGTAAGTATTTGTAGAAGGATTTCACAGGTTTTCGCGTGATCGGTGAACAGTAAAATAAAACAAATAAGGTGCAAAAAATTGTTGTCGCGTGTCGCGTAACGGTAAACGCACCTTTAGAAATGTCACCTAGATGTATACTTGCTACCTTCAATAAGCACTAGACTCACTTAGCTACCAGTGCAAACGAGATCTTAACACTGCGTGCAAACTTCCCAAAATTTCAAAATCAACCTGCCTAATATATTTTACTTTGAACCCAGAAAAACAGTTTTTTGTTGTAGCCACCACGTTTCTTGCTCCATCCTGACACAAACATGTGATTTTACCACTAGTGAAACTCAGTGGCGTACGCACGAGGGGGGTCAGTGGTGTACGCACGAGGCATTTCCTCGGGGGTCTTTAGCATTTCCTTAAAAGGATTTTGGGGGGGCCAAAGTTGAGCTGCTACGCCACTGCACTCTTGGCTTAAATGCTACCGGTACCAATCGCAGGTTTGCCTTTTATATGTTAAGATGCTCAATTTGACATTTTTACCAGCCGCTAGTCAATCTTTTTGTTATAAGAAGATTGCATTTTTTTCTGTTTCCCCCACCCCACAAACAAAATTTTACAGAAAACATCTTCGGATTTGAGTTCTTCCTGGGTTTCTATTTCGATGGCAGACCTATGAAGTTTCAAATACGTTCATGCAGAAGTGTTATTCCTGAAATAAAGGTGTAAATTAGGGCCTCCCCTGATAAAAAAGTGGGGGGCGTGGCTCCTCCCCCCTTGCTTCCGCCACTATGTTGTCATTACTCAGTGGCACTTTATGGTGCTGTGCCAATAGATCTTACTCATCGATATTTTAGATTCGAATTTAGTTCTTTGCAACGTAAGCAACTTTTCAAAAAGTCATGACATAACGACCTCCTGTCACTATAAAAACGACAGCGAGGTTCTATAATTGCCGTCTTTTTTATTAAAACTTGAAAGAAATTGAATAACTCAAGTCGTAGACATGGCCTGAGGCTACAAGCTGACCTAAGGAGTTCAAGCAGCGTTTTGAAAATTACCACAACCGGTTAAGAGTAGTGAAGTAATATATCAGATCTCTTGGCGAGCCAAAGCTGGTAGTCCAGCCAAGGACTTAGTCTAAACTCTATAAAGTCAACTTTAACGGAGGTGAGGAGGTTAATTAGTCCATGTGAAAACAGAAGTTAGCTTTGTTCAGTTAGACTTAGCAAGTTTGAATTGGTTATGGAAGGTCAAAAAAGATTCTGATTTCTGAGCTAGACGATTTAAGACAAATATTTATTAACAGTAGGCCTACACGATTTAACAACATTAATAATATGATTAGCATGGTGTAAAGATGCTACTAGCTACTGAAATTCAGAGGTCCTTCCCCTTGTTTTGTTGCGGTGTGATTTCGATTTGCTACTTACTGAAAAACAGTGTTTCGTATTCCGAAACCACTCATTTGTTTCAACCATTTAAAATTATTCCGACAAATATATCAATCGAAGACATGACAATAACCATTAAAACCACGAGAGATAACTTTAAAGACAGAATTCCCTTGCTGTGGAAAACCTGGATAAAAAAGGTTACCGATCAGGTACGACTACTTTGATTAGGTCTCTGCGGATGTTAGCGTTACTAGATGAGGACGAAAGGGGTCGGCTCTTTAAATTTTTATACTTTTGCCGGCTGTTACAGGTAAGAACTGTATGATTAGTGATGACGTTGCTTCTTTTTATTTTGACTACTGGGCAAGGGTGGAAACCAAAACCTAAGCTGAAACCTGAAAACCCGGTTTTAAAGGAAATTTTGGAGACCCAAACTAAAACTGACACCTACTCAGTCAAAATTTTGAAAACCTAAACTTGAACCAAGACCGTTTTTTCTTGAAACGCCAAAACCGAAACTGAAACCTGTTCAAAATTTTCTAAGGTTTTAGATTTTAAAAATTGTCATCGCCATCATTAACAGTACAGTTCCTTTAATGCGGAGCGTCAAATATAGAAGCTGTGAATGCTAATTTTTGAGTCTTTGGTTTCACTAAACTAGGAATTACACTCAAGTCGTCAACGTGTGAAGCGATTGCTGCACTCATTCAGCCATCTGAGCTGCTATTTACTGTTGTAATTGTAATAAAGCAAAAACGCCAAAAAATAGAGCGCTTAAATAATGTGTATTCAAAATAATACAGTTTTCTTGGATGAAACTTAAACCGAAACTTAAACTCAAAAACTGAAGCCATGCATCAGCCAAACTTAAACCTATTTTTTATCATCCGTGAAACCTAACCAAAACTGTGGCCTGGCATCTGCTTTTCACCACACTCAAGCTGAAACTGACTCCTTAACAAATAGCCAGGTTTCCACCCTTGCTACTGGACTGTCCCACTGGCTAAACCAGGGGGCTGAAACCTCTCCTAAATTTTAAATTTGTAATAAGTTTGATGCCTACCGGTAGGCCTGCTTCTAACCGTACAAAATTGCATGAAGCGTTTTTTTTTTTTTTTTTCAGTTATTTGCCAACATCTAAAAAGTTTCGTGGTCCGGCTTTGCGGTGTGCTAAAATTTAGGAAGCCTACATTACATACCAATCAATCTTTATTCTTTTAGACTTTTGTTATAACAGATGACCTGACCTATAAAGCAAAAGCGAAACTACCAGGTAATTAAGCAAATATATGAGTTGTATCGGAATCATTGTCGGGTCCAAGCAAGCTTAGCCCCTCCCTACATTTTCAATTGCACATATTAATCTAATACGGTACATTCGTAAGCTTATTTCAATACCGTACTTCCAAACCCCACAACTGCAAGGTTAACATTTTTTTCCACTCCAACTCCCCACCCATTAACAAAATTTTGAATCGGTTTCTGAAAATATAATCGTTTACGTATCGGCATAAAACCGATTAGATGGCAACGCATTTGCTATGAGCTTACAAAATCTTTGAGCAGAACTGAAGGCCAAATTCAAATTGTTTTTTGTGGGGACAGCGACTGATTGGTAAAAATAGTAAATTGCAATCTGAGAAAGAGTTAGAAATTCGTAGTAAATTTGGTACAAATCTTGTCTCCCAAAATTTTCAAATATTACTCCAAAGTCAGGGTAGGATTTACCAATAAGCTATAGGCAGGCGAAAGCCTATAGGCCTCAAAGAAATAAGGGATCTCGTCACGAACAACGAAGATTTTTGAAAATCGACCATCAACACCTTTGTATACGTACACTAGCGTAGCCAGGATTTTGCCATGGATGGGGGGGAGAGGGGGGTTGAGAATGACATCATATTTGACCAAGCGTTGTATACAGCAGCGGATTCAAAACGTTTTGGTGGGGTAGATGTAATTTTGAATCAGTTTGAATGTTAAAAAATCAAATCTTCATTATACTCGCCGTATTACGCCGAAGCGTGTAACGAGTTGCGGGGCCCATCTCCGCGGCTTAGCGCCTGGGCAACACAGCTCCGAAGATACGTCGCAACGGTGGCGAGTCGTTGGCGACACTATGACGATTTGACCGGCCCGGGAATCGAATCTCAGACCTCCCGCACCGATAGCGTGCGCTTAGCAACTGAGCTAACGGCCGGTAGTTTGAATGTTGACTAAATGCAAAGACGTTTAGACCCGGAAACGTGCGTAAATAAGCCTTTTGAAAATGTTTTCATGTCAGGGGCGTATTCAGAATGTTTTTCAGGGAGGGGACCAATTTTCGTCACGTTTCAAGCGTTGTTTTTTGACAGAATTAATTTTAAGCAACTTAAATAACAAAAACGACTCTTGGGGGTCAGGGGGCATGCTCATCCGGAAATTTTTTGAAAATTCGCATACTGCAATGGCCATTTTAGTGCTTTTTGAACAATTTTGAAGGAAAGTTTGTCATACTTTTGGCCCTTAACTTTGAGTGCTTCACCAAATATGATGCATTTTGTTCGCACAGTTTCGATTTTGCGTGTTTCGATTTAGCGACTAAGGCATATTGTTGTGAAGAGGTTCATAATTATGAAAAAATTTTTATCCGAAACATTGTTGAAAATGGCTGGTGGGGGAATGCATACCCACATATCCCCCTGGATCCGCCCCTGGTTCTATAATAACAAAAAATGGCCTCAAATTTTAAGAGAGAAGTTTTAAACCAGAAATATCGAAGGCAGTTAAGGCACGATTGTTGTTTGGAAGTCAAAGGAATGCTTTCTGGTGAAACTGGTAAAACGAAATATAAGTGTTAGCGATTGAGCTCGTTTTTAAGCTACAATAGGCCTACATCATTTTTGCTTGAAATCGTTTAACCTTTTTTTTGCGGAAGGTCTGAGGGGCCGATGGCTGTTGCATGTACTGGAGCGGCACTGCCTTGCTAATTAGCCTACTTTGCGTCATTGCTTCATTAAGCATAACGGCAAAGAACAAGATTCGGGAAACAATGCTACGTAATTCTACAAAACCAGATTATCAATCACAAAGTATCGAGCACTTCGAAATAAATATCAGAAAAAGAAGTAAGTATGACGTCATTTGAGGCTCAATGGGGGGGGGGATTACCCTCCCCCCGCGGCTACGCCACTGTATACTTACAGATGAGTCTGATCAGTGATAACCATAAGAGCCTCTCATTGTCTAAATCCGGCCTCGTCCAAAGTTTATATTTACTGTAGCTTAGTTGAATATTTTTTTATCAAAAGCCAGCTTGAAAATATATGAATATGAGTCTGATCAGTGATAACCATTAGAGCCTCTCATTGTCTAAATCCGGCCTCGTCCAAAGTTTATATTTACTGTAGCTTAGTTGAATATTTTTTTATCAAAAGCCAGCTTGAAAATATGTGAAAGTACAGTAGGTCTACAAGCAGTGGCGTAGCGAGAAATTTAAAATAAAAGGAGAGCATGATTTCCACATTTTTATGGCTTCCCGAAAAGAGAAGCCATATTGTTTTTACATGGCCATTTCTGCACTTTTTGACGCTTCTAACACCTATAGCTGCTAAACTACTGTTCCAATTCACAAGTGGCCTCCAGTTCAAACGTGTGTCCCACCTAGGTCTACACCTTGGTCACACTAACTTTCCCCGACAGCCCCCCACTTTCTAGAAAAAAATTTATTTGTCTCGCAAAAATTCTTTTTTTTTTTTTTTTTCAATACCAATTTTGTGCAGCCTAAGGCTTTGAACCGCTGATGCTAGAGACTTGAAATTGTCAGGGATGGAAAATTTCAAAGGGAATTTGTGCGTAACAACTTTTGGAGGGTGGCGGTCAGCATGGCAGGTCAAAAAAACAAATTTATCAAAATCTAATAACTTTTGAATGACAACAGGTAGAACCTTTAAATTTTCAGAGTATATGCATATCAATGTGGGGAACAAAAATACGCACCACAATTATCTTTTTGTGACGTCATATAGGGTCAAAGATCAAATAAACGAATCTCAACAGTTTTTTGTGCAGCCGAAGGCTTTTGAACCGCTGATGCTAGAGACTTGAAATGTTCAGGAATGATAGATCTTTATGTGAACTTTTGTCTAACAATTTTTGGGGGAAAGCGGTCGACAGGTTAAAGGTCAAACGTCAATCGAATAAAATGAAAAGATGTCTGCCCAAACGCTAATAACTTGTGAATGGCAACTGGTAGGACCTTCAAATTTACGGAGCAGATGCATCTCAATCAGGGTATAAAAGGACCTACAGTGGTTGGTTTTGTGTGACGTCACTTGGGGTCAAAGGTCAAATAAGCAAATATATTGTTTAACTTATAACTATTGATTGAAAACACATAAGAACTTGAAATTTATAGGGTTGGTGTGACTCAGTATGTTCTTGCAATGTACCAACTGTAAACGCTCTATGTCACGTGACTCGGGGTCAAAGGTCAAAAAACTGATAATTGTTGTGCAGTATTGTTGTATTGTGCAGTCTATGGCTTTATTGTGCAGGCTTTATGACCAATATTGTGCAGTCTATGGCTTTTAAACCGCTGATGCCAGAGCTTGAGATATTCAGGGATGATAGACCTTGACGTAAACTTATGTCTCACAACATTTGGAGGGTGGCGGTCAAATGGTTTGGGATCAAAGGTCAAAAATAGGAAAATATTCACAAGTTTATAACTTTTGAATGGCAACAGCTAGGGCCTTCAAATTATCGGAGGGTATTAACCTCATGGTGGATAACAATAAGATTAATATAATGAAGGGTTACCCCAGAGAACCTAACTTGGAGTCAAAAGTAAAAAACGTAAAAATTCAAGCAAATTTTCTTATCCGTTAGAGGGCAGCAGGGAATCATGTTTTTCAGCTATTTTAGCTCAAAACTTTTTCATTCGTGAGTGAGCGGTGTGAGTTTCTGTTTAAACTGAAATTTTAAGCAGTAATAAGGGGCACATGGGAGTTGGCCAAGTGGTTGGTGCATTGGACTCTTGACTTAGCTTCGCGGATTCCTCGCATTGAAACTGTTTTCGCGTTGCGGCGAAGAGTTTGTTGAATAAATTGCCAGCATGGACCGCTCTCAGATCATCAGGCTTGTGGTTTTGCGAAAATCGTTGTAATCAGCACTTGTTTAGTTTATTTCATTCAAGCATTATGTAATTGGGTAACTGGGCAAATTCAAATTTGTTTGGCTGTAACTTGATGAGTGTCCAAGTTTTCGTTGAAGTAGTCACAACACTTTTATTTAATGCGAGCAATGTTAGTTTATCAGTCGCTTTACTTATTAAGTTGCTAGAAAGTTGCCATTAATAAGTATGTATTAAGTTTTAACTTCTAAGTTTCAACTTATCAAAAAGTCGTCCCTTATTGAATTCAATTGATTTATCTGCAATACCTTGAGCGAAGGCTTATGCGAAATATCGCACCCTTTAAATTTTGCGCAGATTGTTAAGCAGTGTAATCGCTGCTTTAAAAGTGAGTTTTATGCCGCGATTTCTTGCCCTTAGAATCGAACACAAGCTCGATGACTTAATTTCTTTTTGAGTGAGTGCAGTCGTCCTTGCAGCTGCACAAATCCTTCAAGAATCATCGCGTTTTTTGTGTGAATTTACTGCAAGATTTACCAGCTTGCTTGAGATGTCAGAAAAGCAAGATGATTTTGCTGCAGACTTGTGTAGCATTGTACCGGCCGGTTAGCTCAGTAGCCAAGCGCACGCTATCGGTGCGGGAGGTCTGGGGTTCGATTCCCGGGCCGGTCAAATCGTCACAGTTGCGACGTTTCTTCAGAGCTGTGTAGCCCAGGCTCTGAGCCGCGGAGATGGACCCTGCCATTCGTTACACGCTTCGGCGTAATACCGCGAGTATAACAAAGATTTGATTTTTTGTGTAGCATTATCACTGTACACCTGAAGAAATTTAAGGATAATAGTTTTATTGAGATTTCGATCACGGTATTACAGAAGTGTAAGAAGTCGTTACAATATTAAGTTTATGGAGCACAGGCTACAGGAATTTAAACTTACTTCATGTGTGATAGTGCCCACCCATATTTTGCATGATTTTATTATTTTTTTAAGTTGTAAGAGCGAAGTCACTCTACTGTTCCCTTAAATGTTTTGGTTCCTAGAGAGCTTTATCGGGAAGTCATAAGCGGGTGCTTGCAGCTGCCATCTATTTTCAAGCGTTTTTTTTTTTTGGACAACATATTTGAAGCTGATTAAGAAACAAGAAAAGCTCTAGGGAGGTCTGGGGGCATGCTCCCCCGGAAAAATTTTGAAAATTTAAATGCTATAATGGCTATTTTAGTACTTTTTGAATAATTTTCAGCCAAATTTTGTTTAAATTTTTTGCCCCTAATTCTGAGTATCTCGCCGAATATGATGCATTTTGTTCTTTTTCGATCATGCGTTACTTTTTCGATCATGCGTTACTTAAGGCGTAAAGGCTTGTTGCTATCGAAGACTCGAAAGAGGCTCTAAATTATAAAAAAATTGTTTAGGCCTAAACATTTTTGAAAATGGCTAGTGGGAGGATGCATATCCCTCATCCTACCCCTCTGAATCCGACTCTGGCCGTAAGTTACAGAAAACATCAAAAGAGTCTGACATATTTTAGTCACTTGGCACCATTAGTTTTACTCTTTTTTACAAAAAGACAGAGTCAAAAAGGGGGGGCATGGCCCAATACCCCCCCCTAAATACGCTTCTGTCTACAAGTAAGTGCCATTAAGTTTTACAATGTCCTGAGTAAAATGGTCCTGTATTCACTTTAGCACCAAAAATGAACTACCGGTATTGTTAGTACAAAAGTAATTATTTTTAGATGGACTCGTCATAACTACAAATTGTGAAATAGGAAGAGGGTGAGTTTTATCTAGTGACAGTTTCTTGTTTTGAGGTGGGCCAAACATTTAAGTTTTTGGCCAGTTGATTAGCAGTAATTTTTTTAAGTTTTTGAATCTTAATCTTAGCTAAGCATTAACGACTGAGCCACATTGTGGTCATCAGACAAGCTTTTTCATTGAGCCAAGAGTTCGATAGTGAATGAGGGAGATTACCAAATGCAATTGTTTCCAACCGGGAGTCTAAGGTCACGAACGACCTGTTATACACACTTTTACGATGATAGACTGTTACGCATTCGCGGTAGGCCTATTATCTATGGCCATAGGCTATGTTGCAAATAACCAACGGTAGGCCTACTGCAAACCTATAAAATAAAAAAAATAGACCAGACTGCGTGTAGAAATATACTTGCGAAGAAAAATTGCATTTATTTGCATCAATTTTTGAATTTACCGTTTGTGATTTTGACAAAGTCGTTGCATTACTTGCATAAATACAGGCCTATGTTATTTTTCTCTTGGTGATGTATTGCACGTATTTTTCAGAAAGTGGTTATGCTGCAAAACTGGAGAAGAATTTGCTACTTATGTACAACACGGAAAAAGGTAATTAGTAATTGCACGATGCAATAAGGAGGCTGGTTTGAAATTAGAGCAAAAAATAGGTTGAAGATATATCGTTATCATTCCGGTATATGGCGCTAAAGAGCTTGCTTACTATGGTTCCAAGAAGGTTGAACTTTTTTTGAGATGCGTGTGCGTTATTAGTAAACGGATCAGTTGGATGGTTATTAAAAAGTTTTGACTTAGAAAATCAAATCATTTTTACTTTCGTGCATCAGTCTTTAGGCAACGTTAGATAGGACTCTGTGCAACTCTTAGAATTTCAGTAGACCTTTCCATGCTCGTTTCACAAACGACGCTGCTTTGCTTGCATCATTATTTCTATGTTTCTTTTGCCACATTACAAATCTGAGAATAAAACTTTTTTTTTGCTTTGAACTAAAGATTCTGCATCTTGTCAAAAAACATTTGCGGTAATTATATTAAATTGTTTGTTTTTAGAAAATGGTGGTGCCACTTTGATGACGATGTGTACGTCAACATAAATGCTCTGATGAGTTATTTGAGCCAGTTTGACCCGGATGAAGAATACATATTTGCTGGTCAGGTTACCAGAAAAAATAAAATTTCGGTTGGTACAAAAGTTGTTCGCTTCTTATATTATGATTTTGATAGCTTGCGTCATTTGAAGCCGATTTAATCAACATGGTAAAATAAGCAAGCAGTCATAGGAGGCGGAAGCGGGGAAGCCGGGGGGGGGAAGGGGGCCTGGCCCCCCACTTTTTTCAGGGGACAATGGGGGGGCCTTAATTTACGCGTTTATTTCTACAATAATACCTCTGCATAATTGTCTTTGGAACTTAATAGGCCTACGATCGAAATTGAAACCTAGGAAAGAGTTTAAATCCGGAGATGTTTTTTTTTTTAATTTGTTTGTGGGGTGGAAGGAACAGAAAAAGTGTAATCTTCTTATGGCAAAAAAAATTAACTTGCGGCCTATAAATGTCAAATTGGGCATGTTAACATTAAAAAGGCAAACCAGCAATTGGTAGCATCTAAGCCAGGGGTTTTAACAGCTCAGATGGCCGAGTGGTATAGAGCGTCTGTCTCCTGAGCTGTAGACTCGGGTTCGATTCCGAGTCGGGTCAAACCAATGACTTTAAAATTGGTATTCACAGCTTCCCTGCTTGACGCTCAGCATTAAAGGGACAGTGTGAAGAACAAGCCGGCAAGTTTACTTGTTGTGCCGTTGGGAAAGACACTTAGCGGGATTCCCCCATCTTGGTGTGGTAGACAGATGGCTGGCAATTCCCTAGCGAGCTCGTTTAGCGCTTTGATCGCTTTCTCGTGATAGGAGAATAAATAATCAACTAACTAACTAACTTCTGAACCATGGCCGTTGGCCCCCCGAAGGGACCACAAAGCGCAGAGTGTACTCTTGGGAGCCACGATGGTAGGAATCATTAATGAATTATTACAGACCGGGACTTTTAAACTTATACGTTATTGGGGCCACGATCTTTTAGAGTCACAGTCAAAGGGCCACGTCTCAGAAAAGATTGAGAATCACTGATCTAAGCTTTCAATATGGAAAAGGCAAGATACAAAAGTTGTCGTCAGTGTCGTTTATAGTAAACAGTAGCAACTAAACTCAAAACTAGGCCCCTCCACCAATGTATTGTATACCCTACTATCTGCACTGACTTTGTACACAGTCACTCAAAAAAAATGCGGCCTACACTGTATTTGCATTGAAATTTTTTCGTAATGCGAGGGGCGGGGCTAATTCTCGGAAAGGTGGGAACTTTTTTTCAGATTTAATTTTGACGTTAACAACTAACCTTCAAAATCAATAAGCAGCTGTCATATAATTAAAGCGGCGGACTGTGCAAAATATCTACAGCCTTGTTTTAAAATTTTTTTCGATGTATTTAAATTTTTTATTCACTTTGTTTTGCTGTTCAGTGTTCACCCTAGCAATTCCTTTGCCTACAAAATTGCTTTTTTTAGTCAGAGAAAGCAGTTAAAACGTTTCGATTTTAGTTTTACGCGTGGCGATGCGATTTGTGAAGATCTACTATTTCTCTACGCATCACCTTATCGGTGTTGGAAATAACGTTAATTGGTGTTGAGTTGTAGATCATCCCAACTTTATCTTTTCGCATGCTGCAAAAAAGCTTACTACTTTTGTTATTTACGTGGTCGTATACGTGACATACCGTGAAACCGCTATTTGAGCGCCACACGGCCACAACGCTCTATTTTTCGACCCTTCTCTTCTCCTATTGTGGCGTTCTGTTAGAGGATCGTTCTATATTTTTTGACTAGTTGGTCAAAGTTTTGGGCAGATAAATTTATTTAATGAAAAGAAAAAACTTATAACAGAGTCAGCATTTAACCTTCAAAGAAAAAAAAAAAAAAAAACATCTACCCGCCGTAACACAGCTACTGATAAGCAATCGAAAATTCAATGCGGAAAATCAGGTGACATGTCCCTGTGTAGCCGTCCTCGTTATTTTCAACACCTTCCGCTGTAGTGGCATTACAGGTGGTGTTCAATTAGAGGGTGGCGCTCTGTTTTTCAATCAAAATTGAATTGTGATGCAGAAACTGGAAGCAAGGACCGTGGGTCTGAAGCCCACATAAGTTGGGCATATCACATGTGGACTGGCTAAACACGGGTTGTAAGCGAAGGAAATGTAGTCATTGTTTTTGGGCCCCCCACTTTAGAAATGCTTCCGCCATCGCTACAAGTAGTCGCACCTTTTCAAACTTAATCTTTTTATCACACAGTTGGTCCCATATACAACTGTATTTGGGACAGGCAGCCAGACAATGTTTTGAAAAACTTTCTGTTAAAGTGCCCAGAACATACTGCTGACGATGACAGCTGAATCCATGTGGGCGAAACGTCCAGTTGCTGAAGTGAATTATATTTATCATTCTTATCAGATATTTGTTTAATAGAGACCGTATGAAGGCGGCAGAGTATGGTTTTATCATATTACTGGAGCAGCTTACTGCACGTCGCGTGCATTGAATCAACTTATAGAGCCATGGCTTAAGTGAGTTCAGAAGTAATTTGCTTGGAGAAACATTTGACCTTGTAGCTTTGCACGTAGAAGTTTGTTAAAGAAACCGTGAATTTGGATCAAAACTCAGTCTTTGTTACGGTTAATCTTGAAAATGTGCTTTCCATTTACTTTTAAAGCAATAAAGTTCGATCCAACTAAAACTTCCCTAGCAAAAGTATTTATAGTTTTCCTGATATTCGTGTTGCTTCGTTTTTGTTTCTTTCAATCATCTGTTTATGTAGTATCGTTTTGTTTTAAACTAACAGTCATTTTTTATCGACAGTGGCCCACAAAAAATGATGGACACTTGCCACTGGGCTAGATCGCCTGATGATGTTGCCATGGGCTATTTGATTAATGGAGTCCTCAATATCACTCTTGCTAACTCGCCCCTCTTTCATTCTCATATTGGACAATTACGTCGCACTCTGAAACAAAGCGATCTTTTGAAACAGGTAACAAACAATATGAGACGATGACATGATGTAAATTTATCGCGATTTTTGTTGAAAACTATCCGACTATAAGAAACACTTTGCTCACTTTCATGAGCCGGTTACGCCTGGTGTGGTGCTGGTTGATGACATCGCTGATGACGATGGGAGGCCGTGAGTTTGATTCCCGGGTCGGTCAAATCAAACACTATCCCCAACGGCTTGCCACCACGGCGACGGGTTTGTGCTGCGCAGGCGCAATGCCACGGAGATGGGCCCCGCCACTCGTTAACACGTTTCGACGTAGGCTAATACCGCTTGTGTAATGAAGATTTGATTTAGGTGTGTTTCTTTTCAGTTTATTCTATTTTTACTGAAGTAGGCCTAACAATCAATAAAAGCTAAATATTTTTCCAATCAGCATATCAGATGTTGAAATTGCCACTTGAATCTATGTATGTAGGCCTACAGCATCACAGCGATGTAAAACCAGGTTTTATGTTCATTGCTCAGTCGAGTAAAACATTATGCCAATGATTTCCCATTGTTGTAGCGTTGTTTTTTAGATACCTATAGCTACGTTATGTAGTTTGTATGCGCTTGTTTGCGCAGATGCGAACCACATACTCAATTTGTGAAGACGTGCTGCTGTGCCAGTAAAGCGATGCTTGTGGCATTGGTAACTTAAGGTTGCTCAAACACCACTGCACTTGTAAACACTTTTTCACCGGAAGCATGTTTTTACGGAGAGTATTTATGGCTATGATAACTTTATAAGTCAAAGTGAGACGCAATGGTAACTTCATGTAATCTACTTTATTCAGGTTACCCTCAGCTACAAATCCACCAACATCGTAGTTTTCAACGAGCAAAAGCCAATTTTCAATGAAACAGAAGATCCTACGAGATTGCTCTCAATACACTGCATGCTTTATCCCAAAGATGAAATATGTGGAGGTTGAAGAGAATAATATTTTTTTCTACAGTTATCGTAAAAAGAATTCCTAATGATTTGTGGACATGTGAGCAGAGCACTCGAACAGTAGCCTATACTTTAGACTAGAAGCCGTTTTCACAATTACATAACTTGATTTTCAAACTGCCTCATCAACAGCTTTGGTCCCTTTCTCTTGTGGTCAGCTTTGGTCCCCGACTCTTACACACTTGCAAAATATACAGGAGCGAAAAGCACTTGAATGTGTTAATGACCGTCTCAGTCCGTCTCAGTCAGTTAATGACCGTCTCATTGGCATTATTATTCTTAGGAAGAAAAAACGAAAATGCAAATACCTCTGAAAATTATTTGATAACCTTTAGCTGCTGTGACTAATGTTAGGTGGTGGTTTATTTGTGTTAAAACAAATCGCGTCGATGTTTTCGAAACGTGGTGTGAAACTGTTGTTATCGCATCATTGTGTTTTCTAATTATCGAAGTTTGATACTTTTGATTTTTACTCTTCAAATTGATTGGTGACAGCAGAGGTGGACCAGTTGGGCACTTCCCTTTCAGGAAATTGAAGTGATTCAACGAGTGACAAAGATTTTATGGCCTAAGTAAAATAAGGTATTTTACAAATTTTGCTTAGTTACTTTCTTGAAAAAGTTTGACCTCCTTGACAGACTGACATTGGCCTAAAATATAGCTGAAGTGATTTTTGATTGGCCATATTTTGTGCAGTATCAGTGCATTAATGACCCAATGCTTACGACCTTGTGAAGTGACTCAGTGTATTAACTAACTTTTTAAAAAAGGCTCTTGTAATAACGGCTCATCATCAAAATACAAACAAAAATCATAACGTGTTTAGTGTTTACAAAAATGTCGTGTCATTTACGTTAGTTTAGTTGTTTAGTTTATATTATTTTGTTGCATCTTGATGATAATGTTGATGAAAGTAAAACGTTTACACAGCGACTATACCTCTAACTCAATGATTATGTGCGTCTTGTTTTTCGGAGTTTTTGATGAATAAAACTTTTTGTTTTAGATCGTAAAAAGTTTCAAATGCTTTAACTGATTTATCTGTTAGAACGTAATGCAGCGCTCGACCATCAGCGAAAACAACACCAAGCTGGCGCTGACACGAAAGCTGCTTGCAAGTATCATAATTGACTTTGATTGAACCCTATTTGCGTGTAGCTTATAGCTCTGACGAGAAAGCTCCACCTGTTACAGTAATTCGGTTAAGCCGCGGTCAAGCTATTCATATGAAAGACTTCCTAATTACTGCTGATAGGCCAAATCTTGTTGCAGAATGTAGTTGCAGACTAAGTCGTCGCAAAGTGCAGAAAGGAGCTTGAAATTTATACTAAAGTGTTGATGCAGTAATTTTGAGTAGCCAGAAGATAGGCGTACTACTCCTCTTTACTCCATGGCTACCTACTGACTGTAGTTCAGCGCTTAGCATAAAAACAATAGCGTGAAGAAAGTATGAAAAAGTCTGGTTTTGAACCTAAGGGCGTAGCTGGGCCGGCGCTAAGGGGGGCTTGGCCCTCCCATACGACATGCTTGGCCCCCCTTATCAACAGGCTTACTCTTTTGAAAGCAGCGGCTTTTGGGCTTAATTTCAAACATTCCCCCCCCCCCTGATAAACGCTTGGCCCCCCTTAATTGATTGCTCTGCCGCCGGCTCTGGGGCGTGGTCAGCAAAACTTGTTGAGCCGGGGCCACGTGTAGACAATGAGAGGCCCTGTTTTCATTCACCCTTAACGATCGATCTCCAAAGACGGGTCATCATGAGTCAAAAAAGCCTCGCCACTATTTAGATCAATACTAGCCTACTGCATCTGATAACATACGGGTGATTAATTGGGTTACTATAAGCTAGGTTAAAATTACAGTAGATAAAAATGTCAAGCAAGATGTTTCGAATCGATTTGGTGTTTCTTGCAATTGCCACGATCAGTTTTCCTCTTATACAAGGTAAGCAATTAATCGTCTATTAGTGAGTTATCGATTTGGCGATAAAAGTCGTTTTAAACACATTTTAAGAAACGATTTTGTTTGTCCGTTATACAGTAGATCATCGTGTTAATGTTAATCCCACTTCTATTCAGTCACTTCTAATTTCTTGCCACAGTAAAAGCCCACGGTTTTTTCTTTCAAGTTTCAGCTTATTTAATGCTCAACTATTCGACTGGTCGGTCCCCCAAAGTGTTGTAAAAAACTATTTTTACTACCGGTACCCTACTCAAAAACATATTTACGATGATAATCATTGCTTAAAAACCCTTTCAAAAAATACGTTAATTTTTCAAAAAATGTGTTGATTTACCGATGCAGTCGGATTCTCTCTGTTTTTTCTAATAGTTTAAATTTGAGTTACTCATTTAGCCCAATATGAATCATTTGGAAACATTAAGTATCCATAAATTGCACCAGTTTGAAGTGGCAAAAATTACTCATTCCGTTTACACTAAAAATTGTCCACACAACTTAGTATTACGAAAAATGTGGTAGTTCTCGTTTTTACTCCACACGACGATCGTCATCAGTTATTATTCATAAACGGCTAACGGGAATTCACGAAGAATATTTGGCCTCAGTTACGCTGTAAAATTTAGCCTACATATTAAATGATACTTCATTACCGACCATTATTCTTATTAAAGCCTTCTTCCTTCTTTCTTTTTTTTTTTTTATATATTAATTTAGTTTTTTTTTATCTTTTATACCCTTAGTGGCTGTTTGACTCGAAGACCCTATAGGTCACTTTACAGTCACTGGTAGTGGTGTAAAGTAACGAAGTAATTTTACTCAAGTAGACTACTTAAGTATTATTGCTTGATAACTAGTACTTACTTAAGTGATTTAAATTTTGACTACTTCTACTTTTAGTTACGTAGTTCAATCAGAAAGTAACGCTACTCAAGTGGCTTTAAAAATGATAAGTACAGTAGTTAATATTAAGCAATGTATCACGCAAATGATAAATAATCATGCTTGATAATAGAATTGGCAACATTAGTATTAGGTATTGGTCTATTTTATATAAATAAGTTTTACAATTTTGTGATATTACGTGGTCTTTTGTTGTTTGTGTTAGGCGTGAACGATGAGGTTGCATTTTGCAGATTATGACACACTTCACTTTCTTATTTTCGTCAAATAAATGTGTTAATTATCCTAAATATACTTAAGCATCGGCAAAATATATGTCAAGTTTGGAAGAGAGCAAATTATCTTTTGTCAAAGCTCAGCTTTATGGCCTTGGTTTTGCAAACGCTACTTTTTACTCAAGCAACTTCCAATTGCTGGTACTTTTTACTTTTACTTGGTTACTTTTACATCCCCTACTTTCTACTCTACTTCAAGTAGTTTCCGCCATCAGTAACAATACTTTTACTTAACTAGATTTTTGGACTACTTTTTACACCACTGGTTGCTGGTCGCAAGTGCTATTGTTTTTTTTTTTTTTCGCTCATAGTCTGTTGCTTTTTGTTTTATATGTAGGCCTATCATATTCGTACTAATGCACGAGCGACAAACAAATAAATCAACGAATGAAATAGCTGCAGTAGACTGGTTAGACTTCAAAAACACTGTTACGTTTTAGCTGGAAACCGTCTTCAGCGATGTGAAAATTTGGAGTCCGGATTTTGCGGAGACGGAACTCTTGAGTACAGCTCGATACGGATGCGAAGTGGAGGTTCCCGCCAATCTGAAGCCGAAATGGAACTGAGGACTTTTGTGCCTCTTATACAAGTGTGTACAGCTTCCGTTATGCGCGTTTGGTTAGCCTAAGTTTAAAGCAGATGTGCTATAACTTAGGGTACATTAACCCTACAAAGGAGCTTCAAGGGGTTATTTTATTTTATATATTTTATTTTTTTAATCGTTCGTAAATCCAATCTACTTGCGGTATATCTACTTGCATAAATATTTGATGCCGAGGAGGAAAAATAAAACCAAAGTAATTCGTGAAAGTGGTCCATTTGAAACATGTGCATTCAGCGGTCATTACCACCACCAGCAGTACAAGTACGCTATAATTATGCAAGGCGGTACGAAACTAAAAAAACTGGAATGTGCAATTCTAACCGCAAAGATTAAAATCCCTGTTTTAAAAAAATAAGGTTGTTAAATGTGATTCGTGAGTTCTAATGTTTGGTTCGAGCAAACATTAGGGATATTTTTTTTCTGTCCACATGTGCGGTTCAAGCGGTACGAAAGACCGACCGGTTTTCTGCGTCATAATCAAATTTTGATGTCATAATAAGGGGTTGTGACACAATACTGACGCAGAAAGCCCACTCAAACTAGGCATGTGGACATGGATATTATTTGATGGGGACAATTTAGTGATTATTTCTCGGGTTAGTAATTTGTATATATCAGAAAATAAATACCGGTACATCGTTAAATCGAACCTATAACTGCAAGATTAAGGGGTCTGCAGCCAGTGATGGGCACGATTAACCTTTCTGTGCTAAAACGATAACGATAATCGATAATATCCAAATAGCCCTTGGCGATGCCGATAATCGATAAATCCCGATTTCTTAAAGCGATATCGTTAATCGATAAATTATCGCCAATAAATTTTTCCGATAAATGTTGCGGTAAATTTTCAATGAGTTTGCCGAATTTTTTTTGTAAGTCATATAGCAAAAATGTTTTCTAGATTTTTCAAGCAGAAAGAGCAGTTCACGGACTCTGCCGCGGCATTAAATAAAACAAAAAGAGATTTTTTCATTTGTACCAAGACTTAATGGACACCGTGTATTTTTAAACAGCGCCAACTCACTCGCTTTGAACACTGTGTGCATAAAGAATCGTTTATCGCGATAATTTATCGGCGATAACAAAACATATTGCCAAAGTGATATCGCTAATCAATAAACTAAAACTATTTTGAGCGATAACGATAATCGGTAATAAATTATCGCCAATAACTATTGCCGATAAATTATCTCGATAAATGCCCATCTCTGCCAGCAACACCTTTTCTGAAGTGTTGATTGCACGTAATACATCCGTGCTTCGGCAGTTCATGAACAAAACTGCAAAATAAGCAATTTGTCGGGTTGTAATCCCTCCCACAAATTTTCTATATTTCCACTTGGACTCTACAGACTAATTTTCGATAGTTATGTTTACGGTTTTCACATTTATGCTTTCAGTAAAAAAAATCAAAGGCGGTATACTGCTTAACTTTTGTGGGCTTAACGCAATGCGTTAACTTAATGAACAAACAAAGTTAACGCATTGCGTTAAGTGCAACATAAGTTCAGCAGTATACCGCCCCAAATCTTCATTGAACACCCAGCAGTACGTCGAAGCGTGTAACGAGTGGCGGCCTGGTGGGCCCCACCTTCGCAGCTTAGCGCTTGGGCAACACAGCTTTGAAAAAACGTCGCAGCGGTGACAGGCCGTTGGTGGCACTGTGTTGATTTGACCGGCCCGGGTTCGAACCCCAGACCTTCCCACCGTTTGCGGTGTCTGTAACCGTTTAACAGCTGTTATAGGCAATTTAACAGCTCAGATGGCCGAGTGATAAGAGCTTCCACCTCGGCAATTGTAGACTTGGGTTTGATTCCGAGTCGGGTCGAAGCAATGACCATAAAATTGTTATTCACAGCTTCCATGCTTGACGCTCAGCATTAAAGGGACAGTGTGAAGAACAAGCCGGCAAGTTTACTTGTTGTGCCGTTGGGAAAGACACTTAACGGGATTCCCCCATCTTGGTGTGGTAGACAGATGGCCGGGAACTCCTAAGCGAGCTCGTTACGGCGCATTGATCGCTTTCTCGTAATAGGAGAATAAATATGCAACTAAATACAAATACAATCACTTGCAAGGGCGTTGGAAGGTGGATGCTAAGGGGGGCTGAAGCCCCCCCTATATTTTTTTCAGCCCCCCTTCAGCCCCCCCTTTCAAAAATTTATAACTACAGTACACCCTATTGCCCTTCAACAATGGCTTATGGCGTCACTTGTTATTCGTTTCTTTTCTTCATTGATACCATCAAACCAATGTAGGCCTAACTTTGTGACGAAAGTGAACAAAATCGAAAAAAACTGTTGGATTTCCTGGTGCCTTCCAGCACAAAGCTTTTAGAGCTTTACTATGATATCACAGTAAAATTTTTTCCAATTTTCGTAAAAACGTCTGGGCAAATAACAGCGAAGCAACAAAATATCAAATTAGAATTAGCTAGTTTATCCTAGTAGCAATTTTTAAAAAATTTTAAAAGGGGGTGTGGGGCCATAATTTCCGCAAAATTTTCAAGCGGGTTTATTTTCGGCAGAACAAATTTGAAGCTGATTGAGAAACAAGAAAAGCTCTCTCGGGGGGCACGCTACCCCGAAAAATTTTTGAAACTTAAATGCTCCGAATGTCCATTTTAGCGCTTTTTGAATAATTTTCAGGCAAATTTTGTTTAAAATTTTAACCCAAATTTTGAGTGCTTCGCCAAATTATTATCCTAAGCGAGGTCATACAGCGCATTGATCGCTTTCTCGTGATAGGAAGATAAATATGCCATTAAATACAAAAAATACGACGCATTTTGTTCGCACATTTTCGATTATGCGTGCTTAAGACCGGGAGCGTATTTACGAGGTGGGTAGCATTGGGCCATGCTCCCCCTTTTGACTTTGCTTTTTAGTTAAGAAGAACAAAATTAATGGTGCCAAGTGGCTGAAATATACCAGACTCTTTTGATCGTTTCTGTAGCTTACGGCCAGGGGCGGATCCAGGGGGGTGAGGTGAGGATGCATCTTCCCACCAGCTATTTTCAAAAGTGTTTTTGATGTACACAATTTTTCCATAATTTTGAACCTCTTTGATAACAATAAGCCTTACGCCGAGCACGCACAACCGAAAATGTGCGGACAAAATGCATCATATTTGGGCAAGCTCTCAGAATTAGGGTCAAAAAATTTTACACAATTTGCGTGAAACTTATTCAAAAAGCTCTTAAAATAGCAATTACAACATGTAAATTTTCAAAATTTTTCCGGGGAAGCATGCCCCCAAACCCCCTCCAGAGCCTTTTCTCTTTCTCAATCAGCTTTCAATTTGTTCTGCCGAAAAAAAATACGCCTAAAAAATGTGGAAATTATGGCCCCCCTCCTTTTGAAATTTTTCGCTACACCACTGCTCAAGGCGTAAGGTTTATCGCTGTCGAAGAAGTTCGAAACTGCAGAAAATTTCATACATTAAAAATATTTTTGAAAATGGCAGGTGGGAGGGTGCATACCTCTCATCCTAGTCCTACCCACCTGGATCCGCCCCTCAGCCCTGACCATAAGCTACAGAAACCATCAAAAGAGTTTGGGATATTTCAGTCACCTGGCACCATTAGTTTTATTCTTTTTTATTGAAAGGTAGAGTCAAAAAAAGGAGGGGGGTGGCACAATGCCTCCTTTCTAAATATACGCTCCTGCCTAGCAGCCTGAGACTAGGAGCTTGTGAACATATAATAGGTTCATTTAATGGAGGTTTACACGTTTACAAACGTCGATCTGGCTACTGTGTGCTATGCTAGCTAAAGGAAAGCTTGAGCTCATCAAGCTGTCTCCAAGTGATTTTTACTGAATTCAAGTGCATGGTACGCTTGACGTGAGTTGCGATAACAAGGAGGGGGGTCTGGGGGGCGAAGCCGTTTCTGTAGCTTATGGTATGGTAACACAAATTTAAAAGTACTTCCAACACCCTTGATCACTAGGCTAACTGGCTGGCTGCATCCCGCAATACACGTCTAAAAATCTTTTGTTTTATGCAGATGGGCTGCAGTGCAAACATCAAAAAGTTTCTGTGTCAGTTTTATTTTCCGAAATGCGATCATGATTCTGGTATTTCGATACAACCATGCAGGTATGTTTTGGTAATGTGCTGCAACCCCTTCTTTGGTGGTTGTTATGGTAAACTTTGACTTGTTGTTATAGGAGTAGAGAAATGGTGCAACGCAGAAGGTGCATTCACACATCAGCCTTTCATAACCATTAAATACAAACTATTTTGCCGAAGTATACTATTTGTTGCCAGTATCAGCGCAAAAAATAGAGGGACTTTGCCTACCGATAGTGAAATTGATTTGGATTGGATGGATTGGTATGAAATTCAACACTTCTGTCAACATGTTGAGCCAGTTACGCTTCAAAGTTCTGGCATTAATCGTTTTAAGTTGATGCGCAGGAAATGGTTGGCTAAATTAGAGAACATTATAGGCAGTTGGAAAGCCGCTTCCATCGTTTTTATCGGTTTCACTTTTGCAGAAATCTTTGCGAAGAAGTAAAAGCGGGATGTTCGCGTCTAATGAAAGAATTCGGTTTTGCGTGGCCGAACAAGCTCCGTTGTTCACAGTTTTCCAACGAGGTAAACTTTTTCTATCAAAGAAGTCATCCAATTATTAATTTCTCACACAAAGAGCTCAAAAAACACATTTCGGTTATATTCGCGGCATTACAACGAAACGTGTGTCGAGAGGTGGATCCCATCGCTCAGGCTTTGCGCCTTGGCAACACAGCGTGAAATAGACGAGGCAACGGTAATAGTAGCGGGCCGTATCCGATTTGACCGAACCGGAAATCGAAATCAAGACCTCCCGCACCGATAGCGATGTCTGAAACTAAAACTTCTGCCGGTAAACAGAAAGAGCTAATTTTTTCTTAATTTTTCAGAACTGCGTTGGCAATTGGTCGAACGCAAGGACCACTACGGCCAATATGACGTCAGCAGTTGCAGGTATTTCGTTTTAAATTATTGTTATGCTTTTTTTTGTCGCCTATAACGCAATGGAGAAGTCGGTTTTTGGCTTGCATCAACTATTTTCAATCTTTATATCAAATCAAAAACATACAATCTTAACTGTATACACGCAGTATTACGCTTGTAACAAGTGGCGGGGGCCCATCTCTGCGGCTTAGCGCCTGGGTAACTCACTGAACACACTTTCAAAGAAACGTCGCAGTGGTAGCGCCCATAGGGGACACTGTGTTCGATTTGACCGGCCCGGGAATCGAACCCCAGACCCTCCTCACCGATAGCGTGCCTTAAACCACTACGCTCACAGAAAATAGTGTATCAAATTATTGAATATTTTGATAGTTTAATTTTATTAGGAACTATTGTTTACTGTTGTAATTTTAGCATAAACAATAATATAGGCCTATTAAGCATACGTTTTCATTACCAATTAATTGTTTATTAATTAGTTTCACTAACTGTTTCATACCTAAAGGATTCATTAAAAGTATTAGCCTATCTGTTTGCACAACTGCTTGCATCATAAATACCTTCAGGAAAAGAACAATTGGTAATAGAACTTTTACGTACTGTAGATTCTCTGGATAGTTTTTGTTTTGAATAGTTCAGAATGACTCAAGATGTGATATTCTGGAGGACACATTTTGCGGAGAAGGTGCACTCGGTTATACGACGACTAAACTTCCAAACCTTTTTGGCCACACGTCTCAACAAGACGCTGGCTTGAAAATTCGAACATACACCGCATTTCTTCAGGTTAGCATAAATCAAAACATCTCATCTTGCCCTTTGGCTGATGCTTGTCACAGCCGTAGCATCCTGGCTGAATTTTCATTATGGAATCAGTGGCGTAAATGCAGGCAAAAGTGATTCCCATCTTTGTGGGGACAGATGGCAGTCAAATCCTTAGCAAGCTCGTTATAGCGTCTCCATTGCTTTCTCATGATAGGAGGATGAAAATGTTGTTGGGTGATATGGCGCCAAAGAAGAATATCGAGGAAGTCCAGTTAATTATGTACAGATTACAGAAACTGCATTATACATGGTTATCTGTAATAATTTGTGAACTACTGTTTTCGCTGAACGCAACGAATTCATTTTTAGTACAACTGCAGCGCGTCTTTGAAAAGATTCTTGTGTGAAAGTTTCTTTCCTCAGTGTGAAAATGGTGTGGTGCTGCAACCCTGCAGGTATGAACAAAAGAACACAATTATAAACAGCGCCTAATTGGTCGCCTGGTTAGAATAGGGGTTACGGGATGCGGCTTACATAGAGTTGTTGAAGTTTTATGACCGAATGATATAAAAAAAGTGCAACGTAACTGCATTTTTTGTAAAACGAATGTGATTTTCTTCGCTTTATGTACGCATTTTTTTATAATGAGTCTATCAAACATTGTTAATTGTGTGTCTGGTAGAGATTTGTGTGAATCGGTGGAAACTGACTGCTTTTCAATTCTTGGACCACACCCGTTTGGCTTTATCTGGCCTTCCCAACTCCAATGCTCAAGATTTTCCTATGAGGTGAAAAGTTTGCTAGCAATATGGTCTCTGTTGTTGTAGATTTCGTTTCAAAAACCAAAGAAGTAAATTAGCCTGTACCAGTGGCATTGCCAACGGAGAAATAGGGAAGGCATTGCCAACAGTTTGCCAAACATTTGATCTTGGCGATTTTCGAGGCGTGGGCTTACCTAAGATTTGGATTAAAAAAAAAGGCAGGGCAGTAACCCGGTATCCCCTTCCCTTCTTCAGCGACACCTCTTACTTATTGCTGCAAAGACTGCAGTTCAAAATACTGTAGCTCTGCTTCATAATTAAGGTCAGCACTATATGAAACGCTGATTTTAAGCGCGGCAATAAGTCATGAAAGGAAATCTACAATAAAGCTGTGGCATTCCATTACGTGGTAGGCCTATTGAACACTAGATTCGAACTCAAAGTTGAACTCCAAACTTCAACTAGAATCCAATAAAAAGTTCACACGATTCATCAGACGACTTACTACAAAACTCGTCGCGCTCAAATTCATAAATTGAAATATGTAGATCCGATCAAAGTCTGCACATGAAATATATATAGGCGTATATAAAATGTAAAGAGATATTAAGTAGGCCAGAAGACTTACAAAATAAGCGATGTAAAAACCAATTCTACGGCCAGTTTCGCGGTTTAACCGCTAATCAGGTACACTCAGGTTTGAACCCAGGACCTTGTGATTGAGAGTTTACCTCCGCAGCCACTAGTCGTAGAATTGTTTTTTACAGCGTTTATTTAGTAAGTCTTCTGGCCTACCATAGTAACTTTTCATATTTCAAATCAATAAACTTACTACATTTGGTAGAATTGCATTGGAAACCCAACGATCACTCCACCGGCAGTCACAGGTATGCGTCAGTCCAATCTAATTTCACTGTAGTTTGCACTTACCGGTAGTTTAGGAATCTGATGTTGATTAATCTCATTATTGTCTCGTCAATATTTGGACTACCACACTAAAAGAATGTGGAAACATGAAACTTAACAGGACTCTGAATAATGCTTGTCAATTTACGAAACTGTCATTCATAATATCAGTATATTATAGCAATGCCAATGCAAGTGTTTTAACTTCTGTCCTTGCAAACTATTTGTGCATTGTCAAAGCCTCTTGAATGATAAGAGTTTTGGGGCAGTGATGTCCCTAAAATGGGTAATGCACTAAGCAAATTGGGAAGTTGAATCTGCATCCTTTTGCGTAAATTTTAAAACTGAAAGCCTGCACCCCAAATCGTTTTGGTACACGTTGTGATCTTTGTTATCGTCAAGCCAGTAACATCGCTATTTTAAAGCTATGGGACCAAACCACCATTTTTCGAAGCATTAACGTTGTTCACTTCTTTCTATTTGTTATTTTTTCATTTTTCAGCCAAGATCAGACGACTTCTAAGAAAAGCCAACTCAAATTTATCAAAATCTGAAAAACTGATCTCGAATATGGAGCAAAAAATAAAGCAGGCGGAAAATTTAAAACGCCGGAAAAGTGGAAGAGGATTACAAAGCTACCGCATTACCAAGATCAAAATTATCGGTTAGTCGTTTAGTTTTAGAAAGGTGATAAACCTTTACTCAATTTGTGATCATTACTTATACAATAGCAGTGATCAGTACGCATAGAGGGCTCCATAAGGTCTCCTCCGGCAGACGTGAAAAGGTATTACGTCTCGGTCTCTTTTAAAAAATTGTGTCTTAGTGCGGTTAATATTTTTTGTGCGTTTCAGAAGAAATTCACAAAAAACCATAAAAAAAAAACAAGACCAATATTGAATATGGTCGCACGTTCCTCTTTTTCTTTTCGTAGTGGTAGCTAACATGCAGTCTTGCTCCTATTTTTTCCATCTTTCTGATCATTAATTTCTGCAGAAGATTGTTAGAGAAATAATTTTTAAGAATAAACCTTGGATATATTCTTAAAAGTTTTTGCACTGCTATCCATTCATCCTAATGTTAATTTCTTTTTAGTTTTGAAAAAGATGTTGGTTGAAATTTCTGGTTTGTTGGAAGATATGAGTGGAAATTAGAGCAAATCTCATGATCAATACATTTCCAACCTCACACAACTATAACCGTTTGCCATTTGCTTTATGATGGCTATTGTACTGAAGCTCTCGAAAAAGATAAACCAAGATTTGTGGCGTTATTAAACTGTTGTCGAATTTGTTATCGAATAAAGCATGTTTTGACAATGCAAACGTTAGAATGACTTTCAAATAGGAGCCAGCTGCGCTGTTTAGGGTTTGAGTGTGTGAACATTAGCTCAGCTCTTTTTTTTTTCAATCCACGTGATTACAGCTTATGTTCTTATATTAGTGAAGTATATTAGTCATGGGAAGATGACGCAGTTAGGAAACGAATCCGCGAGACCAGTTTCGCAGCCAAATTCACCAATCATTCGGCCAACTTCAAGTGCAAACATCAATCAATCATTAGCCCACCTAACGCATTGAGAAAAGCAAAAACTCATGCTCACGACACCTAGTGAACTGTAAAATGTTCTTTTCGCAATCGCTAGAGTAAATCATAGCTAAAATTATTTATAGCTCACAAGCGCCACCTAGCGTAAAACGACTTTTGTTTGGACACTCTTGCGTTGATAAACAAAGTTCGTTAGAAAGATTTATAGCATTTGTGTTTTAGATTTTATGCAAGTGAAAAACCTTCAGTTTTCATGTCCCTGGCCCAGAGTATATATCAACAGTAAATAATGCATGGCTCCTGTCAAAAGCTAAGGAAGACGTGACCTCTACACCTGAATTTTGTCGTGCTATAGCAAAGTCCTATCTATCTCAACTTGGTACTCCACCTAAGAGGTGAGTCGCAAACCTTCTACTTTCCTTGCTATAAGCTTGAGTTACGGTTTTATGGGCTCCATCTCTTTGTCGAATGATAAGTGCTACGTTGTGCAAATGACTAACTTGCACTAAGTGCAAGTTTCATTCTCGCTAGCATGATATAATGTTAGTCGTTTTGTTGCTTCTTCCCTTTTCTGTGTCCGTTTGTAGTTTAACTCCTATATTGCTGTGTTCTATATATTTTGACGGTGCAGAAATAAAAGACACTGCTGCTACCATAGGCGTAACACTTTGAATTTTTTTGGGGGGGCTCAAACTTACGTTGACTGAGACTGACACAAACAAAAACATATACTGAATGATATCACAATAATAACGCTCACATGGCGTTTCGAAAAACACTTGTACTACCATTAGCCCAAGCGTAAGACTCAGTAAAACGTAATGCCTTGTTCGCAGTGAGTATCGATATACCAATTATATAAATGCAATCGAAAATCATGGAAGTAGTAGCCCAATAGCAATATAGGTCTGTACATGCCTAACATTTCAAATTACTGCAAAAAAACGTGTTTTTTCGAACCGTCGTTCGAGGCACAAAAGAATTCATAAGTGAGGTGATTGAGAGAGATTTGGTGTCTTTTCTCTGCACGTTCGTAACTGCCAAAGCGTTAAGTATTTGCTGACCCATGTTCGAACGCGAGATTTTAGTCGTTGCAAGCCTGAAAATGACCTCTCAGCAGTACAAGTCGATACTGGAAGAGTAAGCACGATTCGTACAAGATTAGTCACTTCGGGTATATTAGGTCTCTGATGAATTCATCTCTTTTAAGCAATTCAGCTACATCTTTGAAAGTTTTCAGAGTTGACCCAACTAACATGGTTCTATCCATGAGTAAATCACGACGCAAAGTTAATCGTGTGCCCTTTATATCGTCCTTGTATGTGCTAACAATGTAACTTACATCCTTTTGTTGGCAAGTGAGGAACTTTTCAACAATTGCAAGGGGTGTAGCTGTGGCATCTGGTTCAAATCAATTTGTTAATCCAACAGTTACTGCATCCAGCACTTCAGAGTAAATCTGGCGATAGTAATCTTTGGTCTCAGTGTGAACGAAAGCATCAGGATGATATCATGTGAGGCTGCAAGATGTGGAGAAACTTTTCGTTGTCTCGGAAACTCTGGGCTACTGATATCATCGTTTGCCTCAGTTACACTCAAAATCGCATTCCACAGAGGCCTACTATCAAATCGGCTGTCTGTTCTTGCCTTAGTAGTGGTAGTTTTTGTGCAAGAAGTTATATATTATTCTGGGCTTTGCAAAAGTTCAGTTTAGCATTCTGCGGTTGTTCACTAGCACTTTCAATAACACTAAAGATCATTCTCAAAATCTCTATGAGTAAGAAAGTTTTGAATTTACGCAACATCTGCCTAAAGCCGCTAGCTTTGATATCAGAATCGGCTCAACAAATTTTTGGCTGACCACGCCCTTTAGGTTCAAAACCAGACTTTTTTATGCTTTCTTCACGCTATTGTTTTTATGCTAAGCGCTGAACTGCAGTCAGTAGGTAGCCATGGAGTTAAGTGGAGTAGTTACGCCTATCTTTTGGCTACTCAGAATTACTGCATCAACAATTCACTTTAGTATAAATTTTAGGCTCCTTTTTGCACCTTGCGACGACTTGCTATGCTTCTGCATTCTGCAATAAAATTTGGCCTACCAGCAGTAATTAGAAAGTCTCTCATTTAAACAATTTGACCAAAATGTAGGCCTAACAGCTGGAGCTGTCTCGTCGGAGCCATAAACTACACGCAAATGGAGTTCAATCAAAATCAATTACGATACTTTCGAGCGGTTTTCGTGTCAGCGCCAGTGCGCATGTTGCATTTGTTGATGGTGGAGCGCTGCATTACGTTCTAACAGATAAATACATCAGTTAAAGCATTTGACACTTTTTTATGATCTAAAAGTTTTGATGATCAAAAATTGCGAAAAATGTAATGCTCATAATCATAGATGGCGGAACCGGGGGGCCCTGGCCCCCCACTTTTTTTCAGAGGGGGCCCTAATTTACCCGTTTATTTCTACAATGTTGCCTCTGCATGGAAACTCAATAGGTCTACCATCGAAATTAAAATCCAGGAAATAGCTTAAATCCAGAAACGTCTGGTTTAAAATTTTAGTTGTGGGGGGGAACAAAAACTAGAAGCAAGAACCGTGGGTCTGAAGCCCACATAAATTGGACATGTCATGTGTGGACAGGCTAAATATGGATTGTAGGCATAGGGCCAGATTTGCATTATAGGTTAAGCAGGCTAAAACCTAGCGCCTCGGAGAAAATTGGGGGCCTCATCATGAACAATGAAGACCTTTTTTTTTTTCTTCACCGATACTTTCAGTGGAAAACAGAACATCTGAGGACGTGTATATCTTTTTTTTGCTCTTCACTATACCAATATTTTCAGTGAAAACAGGACATCTGAGGACGTGAAGACCTTTTTTGCTCTTCCAATCAGTGTGATCAAATAACCTATAGGGCCTCTCACTGTCTAAATCCGGCCCTCAGGAGCGTATTTAGAGGCGGCGCCATTGTCCCATGCCCCCCCCCCCCCCCATTTGACTCTGCCTTTTAGTAAACAAGAACAATACTAATGGTGTCAAGTGACTGAATTATGCCAGATATTTTTAATGGTTTCTGTAGCTTATGGTCAGGGGCAAATCCAAAGGGGTAGGATAAGGGATATGCATCCTCCCACCAGCCATTTTCAAAAATGTTTTTGTTGCATACAATTTTTCTATAGTTTCGAACCTCTGCGATAGCTATAAGCCTTACGCCTTACGCCTTAAGCATGCATAAATAAAAATGTGCGAACGAAATGTATCACATTTGGCGAAGCACTCAAAATTAGGGTCAAACAATTTAAACACAATTTGCGTGAAAATTATTCAAAAAGCACTAAAATAGCCATTACAGCATGTAAATTTTCAAAAATTTACCGGGGAACATGCCTCCGGATCTCCCTAGAGCTTTTTTTATTTCTTAATCAGCTTCAAATTAGTTCTGCCAAAAAAAAGACGCTGGAAAAAATGTGGAAATTATGTGCCCCCCCGTCTTTCAAAATTTCTCGCTACGTCACTGTCGGCCCTGGTTGTAGGTGAAAAAAATCTGGTCATTGGTTTTGGGCTCCCTCACGTTAGAAATGCTTCCGCCATCGCTGCTCATAATATTGTAATAATTGCTGCGCAAACGCCGTACTTTTATTTGCATTGCCACAAGTTTCAAGAATTAAAATGGTGGAGTGACTTTTGCGCTGTAAGCAGGAGGCATTTTTATGTAATGTTACCCAACAGTGCTCCCACCGAGATTTTTGATAAAACCCCAGATTATCCCTTCAAAAAAACTCAGATACGTAACAAAAACCCCAGATACAAGCAACAACGGATTGATGTGTCACTTAAATATTAACGTAGTCGTAAGTAATGCTTTGTTGATGATTTATTGTTTACCGTAGAGCGGGACAACGCTGTTTCGGGCTGTTAGCCCTCATCAGCCACCCTCAAGTAAGATTGCTATTTTAGTTATATTCATTCATTGCTTGCTTAGTTTTTGCTTTTTTAGTTTTAGTTGTTTTTTGTTTAATCAGACAAAAAATGATGAAGAAAACGATAAAAACGTGAAAAATGAAGACAATAGAACACAAGCTAAATCAGTAAATTGAGTTAGAAGTTTTAAGATTGTTGCAAAATTAAGTTTACCGGTAAATAACTCAATCACCAACTAATTTTAAAAATAAGTAAATAGAAAAAAACTTACTGCCCACTCACATTCACAACTGACCTTGAGTAACGTGCCTGCATAAACTTATATAAACACAACGAAGAACTTGTTTGTGAAAATTAAACGAAGAAAGTTAATGAAAAAGTTTTGTCAAAAATCAGCTTAGACTAGATCAGGGATTATATCCCTGGACTAGATCAATCAGTTTCGATTAGTTCAACTATTTATCACCACTTCTATGTACTGTCGGTTACCCTCTCAAGCATTTGACTTTCAAGTCTTTTTTTTTTCTTTCTTGCTGTACCGTTTGCAACCATTTTGATCAGTTTTTGATTAAAACTTTAACAAAGATGTGAATCGCAAGCAAAAATTACATGGAGTCGAAGTACCCAACCGAAAAAATCACTCATCGTCTACCGGTTTTTAAGTAATTAATATCTTTCTGTATATTGTTGTGATTTCTAACTTCTATTTTGAGTAAGAGTTACCAGCAGTGCTCTCTTAAAACTCAAGATCTTCAGTGAAAAACCCAGAACCCCAGAAACGCACCGCAAACAGGGCATGCTATAAAATGGAATGGAGTGGAAAATGATACGTAATGGAAGGAGAATTTTGGTATGGAATATGGAAGATGCTCAAAATGGAATGGAAGATTTGAAAAATGGAATGGAAGATCGTCTTCCATACTTGCCTAATTCTGAGTTACTTATTTTAAAACTGATCACCAATCATACATTAAATGTGATGCGTTTAGCCGTTTACCAATACGCGAAAAGCGACAGGACTATCTTTGCAAACTACAGTATCTGGCCTGAGATTATTGCGACATAAATTTTGCTTGTGTCAAGCAAGTTAGTTGTTTTATGATGTCAGTTAGAAATACACCACGACCACGCATTCGCAATGCAGTAAATGCGAAAATTGCTCAAGGAAGAAGAATGAAGCCAAATCGTAATTGGTAAAACAGCAACAGGACATTTTGACAACATAGATTCAGCTGTCATCATCAGCAGTACAGGTATAGGCTTATGCTAGACAGAGTTTCAAGCTGCCTTGCATATGCTGCTGATGATGACAGCTGATTGAGCTAAATTCATGTTGTCGAAACGTTTAATTTACGAAGTATTTTGGCTTTATTTTTTTTCTAACCAGCTAACTTGCATTGTGTCTCATTCCTGTTATCTGGAATCTAGATATGTGACGTCAAACATATTTGATACCTTGCGATATTGCAATAAAAACTGACTGATACAATTTGTTGATTTCGCGTTGCCCTGACAAAGTTCAACATCAAAATGAAATAAACAAAAAATGTTGTGATCACGCATTACATACGTTGTCGCATCCTGTGCATCGATAAACACATTTTGATACGCCATTAACCGTATTATCGACTATCGTAACTTTGAAAATACTGCAATTGTGGTAACAGCTTTGATTTGAGCACACACATAATGTTCCAATGTTTGCAATATGTTTAATCTAGTGGTTTTAATTGCTGAGGTTTAATTGGGTCTGGGAGATCTCAGTTCAATTCTCGAGCCGGCCAAATTTGAGGCAGTGTTGCCACCAACACGCCAGTCACCACCGATGTGACATTAATGCACAGTCAAGCAGTTGGTGCTTGTTCATGATTACAATGTTAAGTTACGGTACATTAGTATGGAAGAATGGAATAGAATATGGAAAAAAATTTAGTATGGAATGAAATGTGGAATGGAAAATATGGAATGGAAAGTTGCCCACCCCTGATTTATAAGCTTCGATTTTTGTTCGTTTAGTTAGAGCTAGCTTTGACTCTCGTGGTGGTACACTTGATCAGTCTGGAAGGATAAAAAAATGATAACCGGTTACCCTTGTTCGTGCACTAAGCGTTAGTGTACACCCGGCCCAGGTCGTACTTGCATTGCTCAGTGTCGGCGTCGCAAACAATCATTATGATTCTGCCATTTCTGCGACTTTCTTGCTTGCTTTACTATGGTCAACAAAAATTTTTTTTTTTCTTGCATGGACTTTGAAAACTAATTTAGAGTAATCTGGGGATGCTGAATCCGAATTTGAACTCGGATTTGCTATATCACATCACGTTTTTTTGCAATCTGCATGCTCCATATTGATAAATTGCACAAAAGTTGTCTATTCACTCACTAGTTTGACGCCTTATATCTTGCGCAAAATTTGTTTCCAGTGCACACTTTTTCAGTATGTCAGCGAAATGTGAACAAAGAGTCGTAATATCTGTCATAGTGCCATAAAACAAGCAAGACTGATGCTTTTGTTTTGAAAACTAAAACATCCCTTCCGTATAAAAAACCTATATATGTACATATATAAGTGTCAGAAGTTTCCGAGGAGAGTACTCCCTTCTTTACAAGAGCTACATAAGCAGAGTGAACAGCAGAGTCTGTGCAGACAAGTAGAGTTTCTCGACACTTGACAGTTGCAGGATAAGAAATGAAGAAGTTGATATCTTACTAAACAATCTGTTGAACTGCTGGCTTCCAGACGACAGAAAAACTTCTCAAAACCGGAACAAACGTTTCATTTTATCGCAGCAGAGAGGATAAATTGAAGGAGTATTTTCACTCTGATGGCCAGCTTGTTTACTGCACAGATGGTGCAGGGCTTCTTCTTGCTATGGGCTTGCCTGCATATCATTCAAGCGGTTGGAGACTTTCATCGATAGTTTGAAAAGAAGTCTAAAGTGTGTTTTACTCCACACTGGGAACAGATATGGATCTACCCCTATAGGGCACTCTGTTGTACTAAAGGAAAATTCCTCAAATATTAAGGTTGTGCTTGAAAGACTGAAATACTGCGATCACCAGTGACTAATTTGTGTAGATTTGAAAATGGTGAATTTTTTATTGGGAAAACAAGAAAGTCACAGTAAATATCCCTGCTTTTTTATGCTGCTGGGATAGTGGAGCATACGAAGTGCACTGGGTAAAAAAAGCAATGACCTTCAAGAAATATTATGAAACCTGGAGAAAAAATGTAAACAGCTCTCTGGTTGATCGGAAAAACATTATACTACCACCGTTGCATATCAAACTTGGACTAATGAAGCAGTTTGTCAAAGCACTTAATAGGTCGTTCTGGAGACTGTTTTGGCTGCGTATGCTCGACCTTTCCTGGCCTAAGCTATGACAAATAAAAAGCAGGGATATTTGATGGGCCTCAGATCAGAACGTTGCTAAAGTGCAACCCCTTTGCGACTGCAATGACCACCGTTGAGGCTTCAGCTTGGAATGTATTTGCTGATGTGATTCATAACTTTCTTGGCTGAAAGATAGTGGAAGAGCTTCTTCTCAGTCTGCAAGAACTACATAGTAGAATGAGCATTGAATTGCACTGTTTGCATAGCCGCCTAAGCGAGTTTCTCAATAACCTTGGTGATGTAAACGAGGAACAGAATGAGCGTTTCCATCAAGACATTACAAAGTGATGGAAGAATGTTACCAAGACTGATAGAACTGCAACATGATGGGAGATTACTGCTGAAGTTTGAAGAGATATATCCTAAATGTAGTTCATGAGAGATTAGCAAAAAAAGAAAGAAAATTCATGAAGTCTTAACGTGATTGCTTCTTTGCACGAAGGTTTTCATAAGATCTATACCACACTGCAAATCGTTTTAAAGTCACAATTTATATAACTGTTTGAAATATTGTTTCAGTGTTCTAAGTTGAAAATTGCGAATTCTATTTTATAAAAATACGCAAGACGAAGAAAAATCACCTTTCCGTGATTGTCTTCATCTGTGATAAGCTTAATCATTCAGATTGCGTTTTTTTCAAAGTATTTCACTTAATTTAGTGTTTGTAAACTTCGATCACAAATCCTTAAAAAGGATGCGAGCTCAATAAGAGTTCAAGAAATGCACTTTTAAGGAGGTAGGTTCCTTCTATTGCAATCATGATCCCATTTATGGGTGCATGAACGCGGCGTAAATTGTTCAAGATTTTGGAAATTATGTTTTTTTTGAACTGTTGCTTTCATACCCCAAAAACGTGACGTGATAGGCAAAAACTAACGCCAGATTCGGATTCAGCGACCTCAACTTACCCCGAATCCCTTGATAAACTCCATTCAAGAAAAATCGAGTTGGCCAGTGATATTGTTTTAGGATTGTGATGATTATTTCGAAACACTGTAAAAAAGCATGAAAACAAAAAGTACAGTAAATAATAACGCCAACGTAAACTAGTAGAGTGCTTGTAGATGAACGTTTTGACAACATAAATTTCTTAGTCATTATCAGCACTGTATCATGCCATGGGCAGACTAGAAATCAAGTGGTCGAAGCGAAGATTGCCACGCATTTACATGAAACGCTGGTGTAGAGTAAGTGAATTAGCGTAGAAAAGCTCAAAAACAATGTTCAATTGATCACCATTAAAAGCATTGTTGAAAATGGCTGGTGGGGGAGATGCATTCTCTACATCTCTCCCTCCCCTTTGGACCCACCTCTAGCCCCAAATAAAGCATATATTGAAGTGAAAAAGGAGTAGCAAGCGCAAGGTTTTAGCTTCAAATGACTTCAACTGTCAACTTTTGAAAAAATGCATCGTCATGATTCATCTGTTTTGTTTGTCATGATTTGCCGAGATAGCGCAAAGTCTTTCCGGCATATTACAACGATCTTTCAGGCAAATGCAGCGGCGTAGCCAGCCAGAAATATCGGTGGGGGCAGAATAGGACTTCCGCTGCCGGTCGACCTCTGATAAAAGGGTTTTCCATCTTCAATGGTCGAAAAAAAAGAACATCAGAGGTTAATCTGCCGAAAGAAAAACAAGGGTCTTCGATGGTCAATTTTTAAAAAAAGTTGTTTTGGTGGCAAAAAACTGTTGCTTCCCCCCTTGGATCAAAATAGATGTAAATTTCTACATTTAACAATGGTGGTTGAAATATTCAGGGGGGTGATTGCCCCCTTTGTCCTCCCTTTCGGCTACGCCCTTGGGCAATATGATAACGATCGACGTTAAATGTGCAGGAAGAAGCTGCTTTTGTTTTTTCATACTGCTAGCAGCGTTGTTTGGTTAAAACGTAACACCCAGGTGAGGTATACTGTAATAATAATGAACCGTCTTCTTTTGCCGCTAAGCAGCCAAATGAGTATAAGAATGAAAGCGTTTTTAGGTAGTTGCGAATTACTCTTGAGAAACCAATTGCGGACAAATATAAATTCAGATTTTCTTGAAAGTGAAGTTGAAAGAAAAGAGGCTTTCTATTATAGAAAATGCTTTGCAAATTTTGCATTTTCAAAATACAACTGCCTACTGTAGTATAATTGGTGCGCGGAGCCTCAGCAAGTACAGGTTAATAAAACATTTGCATTGCAAGTGTGCATAACTTAGGAATAATTTGTTTGTTTTAATAAGTTCGTTACTTAGAAATAAAGAAATGAAAGTTAGAAGCAGTGAGGTTGCTGGCGGCATATTTCGGAATGGTTGCATAGAAAATTTCCACTTTGCTCTCCGTCATTGTGATTGACTAGCGCGAGTATTTTGCGAGTAATCAACAATACATTGAATATTTCGGAATGATTCAGCAGAATATTTTTTGTTTATTCTATTACCACCACACCACCCTATCCCACGTCTCTGTTACCACTTCGGTGTGCAATTTTTGTATTTATAGTCATCTCGGTTGAGCCCTGTCAGACTTCTCGCAAATGCTCTAGCCAATCAGATCGCTGGAGAGCAAAGTGGAAATTTTCTATGCAACCATTCTGAAATAAGCAGGCTGGCGACCCGTTGGCGGTGCTGTATCCAACTAAAACGGCCCGGGAATCGAACAAAGAACTCCCGCGCTGACAGCAATACGCCAATCGGCCGTTTTGTTTTATAGTTCTACTCCTTAAAATGCGTGAGCCAAGGCAAAAGAAAAAAATGTGATCATTGAACACAAGAAAAATGACTTAATCCGCTAATTTTTATTTCCTGTAGCAATGCAATAATGCTCAAGGATAAATAATTTACATTAGATCACTAGCAGCGCAGTTTGACATATTCGCGTAACAGTAACCCTAACTTCACGGATTTGGTCGAGTATTGGGGCAATCGGCTCCGATGCTGGTTTAGCGGGCTCGATACCCAGCAACCAGGTCATTTTCCACGATTTCTGTAACTCACTAATGTAAGCATGTCCTTAACATTTGCACCACTTGGCTGCAATGTCTCTTAAAAAAAAAATTCCAGTGAAGTGGTGGCAAAACAATGATAGATAAGTCAGCTAATATCACGCATGAGAGCGAATAACCGTCGCCAAGTCAGCTGTGAAATAATATCTGAATGATTCTGCCATCTCTGAGAGGAAACCTGGGTGATTGAAATAGGTGTTCTATTTGAAAGAGAAACAATCGACTTCTTTGCTTCGCGTAATAGTTTAGGATTGTGATGCATATTTCGGAACGCAGTGAAAAAGCATGAAAAAAAAAATTAAAATGGAAAAATAACGCCAACGTAGACTCGTAGAGTCATAGCCGTAGGAGGCGGGGGGCCCCCATTTTGGTCAAAACATCGAAAATTCGGGCAAATAGTTTTTTTATTCGGGCACATACTTTGAGATAAAACAGATCAAACCGAATGACTTGTTAACCCGCAACTTATGATTTTGTTTTGCTTAAAAAAATATAGTGACATTTTGCCACCAGCGTATAAATAGGTTTAAACACGATTTACCCGTTGGTGGCAAAATAGGCCTATTTGCCTCTAGGGTCGCACTCACCTTCACATGACATATTGGTATGTTCAAAATTTACTTACAAAACTGCAATGCGCTGTGAACAACGCTTGTTACTGTTATTATTAGTCCAGTGGTATGACCGGTATGACATAAGACCGCAGTTCTGGTTAAAGGCCTTGTCAGATTAGCGTAGGCCAAGTGGGTTCTAGACCTAGTCAGATATTTACAGTTTTAATTGGAATTTTACACTGAACTCAAGTGATAATGTTGACTAATTACTGTACGTTGCACACTGTATAAATTAAGAGATGTAACTTGGATTGCTAAACAGCCAAGCTTGTTGGTGAGTAACTGAGCATTGTTGCTGTCATGTTTTCATTTATTATTAGCAAATTAATGATCAGTCGATAGCAGTAGCCAAACCAGACTCTTCATTAGATTGGTGTCCGAGTGCTCATTACTTGACATTGCAATTTAGGTTGGTAGGATAACTCTAGCTATCTGGCTACAATATAACTCTTAATTTGTATTTCTGGTTAAAAATTAGTCATTATCTGAATATTCTTTCATATTTAGCAGTTTTTTTGTGCGGTGCCAACTGCATTTACCACAGTTTTGTTTAACAAGTACCGATATAATTTATTTAATACCATTACTGATTCGCTAAAAATTGAATCAAAACACTTTATTTTGTCAAATGTCACAAACAGGGTTGACTCGCAAAAAAGGATCCATTACTAAATTGGTTCCAATAAACTCACTTACTTCGCATAATATTTGGGCAAGCAAACAAATATTTTGTGTTCGCCCACCCAAAATGTTTTAGTTTCCTACGGCTATGCGTAGAGTGCTTGTAAATAGACGTTTCCAGAACATGAATTTCTTAGTCATCATCAACACTGTATCATGTTATCATGCCAGACTAATGGGTTAAAACCAGAAATCCAGTGGTGTAGAAGTGACGATTGCCACGCATTTGCATGAAACGCTGGTATAGAGTAAGTAAATTAGCGTAGAAAAGCTCGTAAAGAATGTTCAATTGATTTACCATCAAAAGCATTGTTGAAAATGGATGGTGAGGGAAGCATCCATCCCCTACATCTCTCCCTCCCCTTTGGACCCACCTCTGGCACCAAATAAAGCATATATTGTAATGAAAAGAATGGCAAGGGTAAGGTTTTAGCTTCAAATGATTTCAACATGATTTCAACAGTCAACTTTTGAAAAAATGCATCGTCATGATTCATCTGTCTGGTTTGTCACGATGTGCCGAGATAGCGCAAAGCCTTTCAGGCAAATGATCACGACCTTTTACGGTGTAACCATGGTGTAACGATATAACAATTTACAGTGTTTTGTGAGGTGCTTTCGTGTAGTGGTATTGCGATGTAATAATACTGTTTATTTCGAGAATTATTCGGGCGGATCTTGATACTTTGTTATTTCAGCCAGATGTGGTTGGGTGCTTGTGACGTAACAATAATGTTTTGGCATGTCATATGATTTCTTTTTTTTCTCTTGTTTCTTTATTAAAATGTATGTCATAGCATAGAACACTCTGGAAGTTAACTTTTGGGTATAAATAAGCATGTTTTGCTGGCGTAATTATTCTAGTACGAGTCTAGTTATTCGTGTACTTGAGCATTAATTCGTGGTGTGCAGAGTTAAGCTAGTGTTGTATGCTGAAGGGAGTAGCCCTGGTTGAATAGTGTTTTGAAATGAGCGGAGAAGCTTGTGTTGTTGAAGTTTAGATTGCGGTGAGTACCGTAACTAAGTGAGTTAAGCTTGGGTCGTCTTATTATATTATTTTGGGAAGAAGTTCGTTTGGTCTTTTCTGTGAGGTCAGTTCAGAAAACGGACTGAGTCCTTCGGTCCATCATCCAATATTTATCGATCATCTTGTCAGCGAAGTAGTTCTTTGTCCTTCGTGGATAATTCCTTACCTGTTTCGTGACACAAGGCTTTTAGGTTTATGTGGTGGCGTAGCTAGCCAGAAGTATCGGGAGAGGGCAGAAGAAGACTTCTGCAGGCGGTCGATCTCTGAAAAAAGGGTCTTCCATCTTCAATAATCGAAAAAAAAACGTCAGTGGTCGATCTGTCAAAAGAAAAACAAGGGTCTTCGATGGTCAATCTACGCAAAAAGTTTTTGGTGGCAAAAAACTGTTGTTTCCCGTTCCCCTTTGGAACAAAGTAGATGTAAATCTCAACTTTAACATTGGTGCTTGAAATATTTAGGGGAGTGACTGCTTCCTTTGTCCTCCCCCTTGGCTACGTCCCTGGGCGTATGACCATGATTGAAGTCAAATGTCCAGGAAAAAGCTGATTTTGTTTTTCATACTGCTAGCAGCTTTGTTTGGTTGAAACGTAACACTCACAAGCAAACTGTAATAATAATTATGAACCGTCGTCTTTTGTCGCTAAGCAGCTAAATAAGTATAAGGCTACACGCTTGAAGGCGTTTTTACGCAGGTTGTGAATTACTTTTGAAAAACCAATTGCGAAAAAATATGAATCTCAGATTTTCTTGAAAGCTTAGTTGAATAAAAAGAGGCTTTCTATTAACTTTAAAAAATGCTTTGCCATGCATAGAACTACTTATGCATTTTTTCAAAATACAACCGCCTACTGTAGTATAACTAATTTGCAGAGCCTCATCCAGTAGGCCTACAGGTTAATTAAAAATTTGCATTGCAGGTGTGCTTAACTTAAGAACAATTAATTTTTGTTTGTTATAATAAATCTTTGTTACTTAGATATAATTTATAAAAAAATGAAAGTTGAAAGCAGTGAGGGTGAGTATTTTACGTACACTTTTCTAAGCCCCACTTTATTTACTTCAAGCTGTGGAATCCCGTTATTTGCACAGTTAATATGTTAAGTCTTTTTATGAGATTAAGCGAATTATGCGGAAGTGTGAAGTCGATTTACACGCGTCGATCGTTACGTGTAAATACTTCAAAGCAAGAGCAATGCCATCACATTGTTCTCACTGAAAAAGTAAACAAAAACAGGCAAACAGAAAAATGAACATGTATTTGCTTCAAGCAAAATGCAGCAGGGTCGCTGTTTGTTTAACTTTAATGTATGTACAATACATGCTAACTTGTGCTTGTTCTTCCAAACCTTGTAGCCGTCGCCTCACCATATCAAGCTCTTAATTTTGCGGTGGAATCACAGTATTTTGCATCGGCAGAGGTTTTTTGATCAGAGGCGAAAGTCAGCGATTGCAAAAGAAAAGCCACGTTTTATTTTTATAATCGGGGTCGTCGGCCTTTCATTTTGTGATATTTGCAATCAGCGGATTAGTTTTGCGCGGTGAGACAGTTTGTTTCTGTTGAAACTTGAAGCGACCGTGCTTCTGTCATGGAACTTTTGCGATGAAACGGTTTATGCGATAACCCCTAAGCGATAATTCATAATATTTTCTCAACTCTCAACAAATGATAGATTATTGTTTGGGTTTACGATTACTCTACGCTTATGCGGAATGTTGACCGAATTCGAGTGTTATTGTAAGAGAACTTTTGAGTTAAACAATAAATGAGGGCAGAGCCAGGATTTTTTAAAAATTTGTGTGTGCGTGAAATGAAATGTTGTGTGGTTTTATGGCGCTTTATAACTGCTAAGGTCCTTTGGCGCCAGGATTAAATTTTGCCAAGAATTCACTGACGTATTTTTATTCTCTGTTCATTTCATTCTCCGCGCTACACTTAATTGCTGAGCGTTTAGCAAGTGTAACAGCAGATACCAGTTTTAAAGTCTTTGGTTTGACCCGACTGGGAATAGAACCCAGTCTATCAGCTTCCAAAGCGAACGCTCTAACCACTAGGCCATGGCGCTGGTGTGTCTGTGTGTGGAGGGAGGGGGTAGGCTATCGTCCCTCCTTTGGATCTGTTCTTTGTGCCGGCAGCGTGGCGCAGTGGTTTGGAGCGTCATTTTCACGATGACCATGATCGGAAGGTTAATGGTTTAATTTCCAACCTAGTCTCGTTGTTGCGTCCTTGGATAAGATGCTTCACGATAATTATCTCTGCTTGGTGGAATCTAGCAAGCAGCAAATTAAAGAAGTCAGAAGCGAATTCAGCCGAAAAACGCGGATACAGGGGCAACTCCTAAGCATAGCGTCGCTGCCGTTTTCTCGTGATAGGAGGATAAAGACGAAAAAATTAATCAATCAATCACACACCATTAAGCTACAGTAGACTCTGATAATAACACTGAACTTGCTGCCCGAGATTTAATCTTCTTTTTCCTTAAAGGTCCAACCAGGATTGTGAATGGAATGGTGCAGAGTGATGTGAAATTGAATGGAAAAACCGCTCTCATCACTGGAAGTAACACTGGCGTTGGATATGCAACAGCTCTTGATTTTGTCCGAAGAGGTGCTAGAGTGATCATGGCTTGTAGAAGTTTGGAAAGAGCAGAAGCAGCAAAAGCAAAAGTAAATTATAAATTGTCTTTGTGCCGTAGGCTATGATAGGTTGCCCCAAATCTAATCAAATCAAATCTTCATTATACTCGCCGTATTACGCCGAAGCGTGTAACGAGTTGCGGGGCCCATCTCCGCGGCTTAGCGCCTGGGCAACACAGCTCCGAAGAAACGTCGCAACGGTGGCGAGTCGTTGGCGACACTGTGTCGATTTGACCGACCCGGGAATCGAACCCCAGACCTCCCGCACCGATAGCGTGCGCTTAGCAACTGAGCTAACGGCCATTGCCTCCCTCCTCAAAATTTATGAGAAGAAACAAAAGTGAATGTACTGATGTGTTGTAGCTACCCTTACAAGTAAACAACCATGGTTTTATTAGACTAAAACGAGAATGAAACCTGTAAACGCAAAGTATAATAGCTGGTCCAGTTAAATATAATATACGATAACATTGCAGCAGGGTGTACATTGTGCATTTTTTCACTAGGTTTTTCCTTTTCTTGTTAATATGTGCTTTTTTTTTACTCGATATGTAATGTGCAAAAGAATCTCAAAAATAGCGACTAGATAAAATGCGAAGACCGCCTTGCAGCTTGGAACAGTTACGTAATTAGTTTTAGTTTTCTTAGTTTTTAGTTGCATATTTATCCTCCTATCACGAGAAAGCGATCAAAGTGCTATAACGAGCTCGCTTAGGAGTTGCCAGCCATCTGCCTGCCACACCAAGGTGGGGGAATCACTCTTAGTGCCTTTCCCAACGGCACAACAAGTAAACTTGTCGGCTTGTTCTCCACATTCTCCCTTTAATGCTGAGCGTCAAACAGGGAAGCTGTGAATACCAATTTAAAAGTCATTTGTTTGACCCGACTCTGAATCAAACCCAATCAACAGCTCCCGAGACGGACGCTCTTACCATTCGGCCATCTGAGCTAAGCAACACGAATAAGAAAGAAGCAAACACGAATGTTAGACGGTCGGTGCTTGAAACTTAAATTCAAATCATTAGTTCAAAAGTACCGATCGGTTAGCCCACTTGTTTACCAAATTGCTATCGGGGGTTTGGTTCCTCTACCAGTCAAATCAGATGCAGTGTTGCCATAGCTCCCTTCCGCCGCGACGTTTCTTCGAAGCTGCTTTGCCTGGGCGCTAACCCGGGGAGATGGGGCCCCGCTACCCGAAACACGTTTCGACGTAATACCGCGAATAATGAAGGTTTGAATTCAATTTTTTAGATAAAAAGTGAGTAACACCTTTAAAACTTCATCGTAACTTAAATTTGCCGCAGCCTAGAATTGTTTTGCTCAACCCTCAAAATTCATTTGAAGAAATATGAGTTCAACGTAAATCTATAAATGTTTCGGACTAAAGTTAACTTTCAGGCCCTACTAGTTTATTAGGGCGGCTAAATGACGTTGCTTCCTCTTCGACATTAACTTTTGAAACCTATTTTAATTGGTATTTTAAAAATGAAAAATGACTATTTGATGTTAAAGATGTTGGAAGAAGTTCCAGATGCTGATCTTGTGATTAAGAAACTGGATTTGTCTTCATTGGAATCAGTGAGAGAATGCGCTAAAGATGTCAATGAAAATGAATCTAGACTGGACATACTCGTCAATAATGCAGGTGACAACGCTTATCATTACAACAATCAAGTTTTCTCAAGGTTGATTTCTGTATGTTGTAAAACAATCAAAATGACTTTGAAAGTTGCATATGATTAGTGTGTTGTGCTTGTTTAAAGTTTGGTTGCGAAAGTTGCGTTGCGCTTTATTCAATTTAAAAATGAAATAGCGCTAACAATTACGTTTTTGTGTCGTGGTTTTGAAGAACTTTTGTGCTTCTTTGCACTGCGCTTCACTCTATTCAAAAAAAATGCCCACCTCTGTATGTGTACACATTTGCGTTCTCATCTCCGACGAGTTCTCACACCCCATATCGCAAAGCAATGTCTTGTAGTGACGTTCACAGCAATTGCTTTAATATCGACAATTTTGTAGGCATTATGCTTTGTCCACATTGGAAAACAAAAGAAGGCTACGAAATGCAATTGGGTGTCAATCACATTGGACACTTCCTTCTAACCAATCTTCTACTGGATTTGTTGAAGGTGCATATTATGTAATATTGTGGTAAAGTTCTTAAATACGGTGTGACTAAAACGAGCTGATTATATATCAGAACCAAGTTTTATTCCGAAGTTTTAGAAGAATGAAATTTGATTCTTAAATAATTCTGTGTAACTTGCATTTTTTTTCAAAATTAAAATAACGGTTATGCAAAAAATCCAAATCCGCCCAAATAACCAAAATCCGATCCGTCTAAATTCAAATGCGTGGCTTCTTCTGCTGGGATAAAGAAATGTTATTGATTTTACGTTTTAAAGCTTTTGATATATCAATTCGCAAAACTTCTTCCATGCAGGAGCGTATTTCAAGGGGTGGGGGGAAGCATTGTGTCATGCCACCCTCTTTTGACTTTACCTTTTGGTAAAAAACATCAAATGTTGCTGGTAACTGAAACACACCGGACTGTTTTGATGGCTTTTGCAGCTTAATCCTTACATGTAAATCTAACGGGCTATAATGTGGTGTGACGCAAGACTTTTCCCTTGACCTGATTTTGTTTCTTATGCATTTTTATGAGCAATAAGGTAAACGGTCTTCCTAAATTTGTTTCGCCAAAATGCTGCATTACTTTTCGAAAATCTAAGGTTCCATTTATCATTACAGCCTTGTCGGCTGATAAAAACAGCACATGATGAGATTGGTCTACTGTAGTTGCATAATTAGGGTTGGAAGTCGCTTTGTTTTAGGTCTAATTTAATTAAGTTGTAGATGCAGTTGGCCGGTTTTGGCCACCATTTTGGGCAATATTTATAGATTCAGGCCAGAACCAAAATTGGGCCGCTGTGCAATTTTTGAGTCTAACCATTCTTTCATAAATAGAAAAGCGCTCCAAGTAGGATTGTGATTGTTTCTTCACTTGGGCACGAGTACTTTGTAAAGTGGAACTGGGACGACATGATGCAAGAAAACTGTAGATTTAACTCCTGGTTGGCCTATGGAAACAGCAAATTGGCGAATGTTCTTCATGGCTTAGAACTGAGCAAAAGACTGGAAGGTAAGAAGACCGTTTACGACTTTTTGCGTTATCTAACTCTGATATCTTCACAATTACTTTGTCCACATATCTAGTTTAAGTCGCCAACTAGTTTAAGTTGCTACAGCACAATCAAAATACTCACGTCATCACAATGGATCTTTGACCCACCTAAATTAAACATTTTCCCTAGGTATTCGTCTCATTGTCACAGGTCAGCGTTTAGCTTGTAAAAATTGTTCCACATGTAACGATTTAAGGTCTTTGACCATGGCTTGCATTTTTGTTGCTTTCTCCGAAATGCGTTGTTTTGGTTAAGTTGATAAATTGATAAGATTCAAGTTACTTTTGTAAAACCCACTGGGTACCCAGAGGGATAAGGGGTTCAATCTCCCCCTACGTTTGTAGTTATGAAAATTTAATCATAGCGGTCAGTTGTCGTAGTGGTTAAAGACATCGCTATCGGTGCAGGAGGTCTTGGGTACAACTCCCGGGCCGGTCAAATCGGATATTGTCGCTACGGCTCGACACCGCTGCGACGTTTCTGGGTTGCCCAGGCGCTAAACCGCAAACATGTATCCCGCCACTCGTTACACGCTTCGGTGTAATACCGCGAGTTTGATGAAGACTCTTTTTTTTTTTTAATGTTATCATCGTACTTTGTAACTCTAAACTCACGAAACTGTAAGATTGAGTTTAATCAAAATTTTCTGCTTTGGTTTGAGTTTCCAAATCTGGTCAAGCTTCAGTAATTTTTTTGAAAACTCACCTAAACTCGAAGAAAGTTCATACTCGTTTATTCTTTTTTCAGTTCAAGAAAAAATTCTGGAATTTTAACCAGCTTTTTATTTTGCTTCAAATTGTTATTTTAGGAACCGGAGTCACCTGCTACTCTCTTCACCCTGGTGCTATTAAAACAGATCTAGTTCGCCATGTGCAAGATGTGAGCCACCTGCCATTTTCTTATAGGATCCTTTTTCACGTGTCCTATTTCTTTCTCTCACCATTTTTCGTAACTCCCGAAAAAGGAGCGCAGACGTCAATCTACTGCTCAATCGCTCCTGAACTGGAAAAAGTCTCAGGGAAATATTACAGGTAATATTGTCGCAGTAGGCTATAACGGCTGCATTTAACCTGAACAGAATTAAGTAGCCTAATCAACGTTTGCGTATAGGGATTTCGTTCATTCTTTTCGCATGTTTGGTTGCACTGGTGGTAACCAATCAAAAAACACAAACTTAGAACCGCAGTTTCACTACATCGCAGGAATGATGGATTCTTAGGTTGTTTTACTTAATATTGACGAAGAACTTTACAAAGATAGTTGCGGAATCGGTTTAAAACAGAAGTGGGCCGCAGAAAAACCACTGCTCATAATCAAAACATAGGCATAACTGCGGATTCGTTTTCGCCGCTTTTGTAATTTTGCCTACTGTTTCATGTGGCAGTAAATCTTATCTAAGCCAGTGTTTTTGCTACGTTAGGGATACTGATCAGTTCAGTACTGATTAATGATTACCTTATTGCATAAAATTAAACATGAAACAAATACAACCGGCCGGTTTGCTCAGTTATTAAAACGATGCTAATGGTGCGGGAGGTCATAAGTTCGAATCCCGCGTCGGTTGAATCGGACACAGACTGTAGTCAACATCTCGCCACCACTGCGATGTTTCTCGAAACCGTGTTGCCCAGGCGCTAAGCTGTGAGCTGTGGAGATAAGTCTCGCCACTCTTTGCACGCTTCGGCGTAATAAGGCGGCTAGTATAATGAGGATTTAATTTGACAAACGCTTTTATTCTCAACCGAGTGTTATATTCAGCGACTGCGCAGAGAAGACACCTTCTCCCGAAGCTAGAAACGAACAAAGCGCGAAAAGACTTTGGGAAATGTCGGAGGAATGGACAAAAGCGAAAGAACCACACGCTCAAACTGCTACTGCTCAAAAATCTTCATAATTTTATTATGAAGCGACAGGTGTTGCTGACCGATTTCTTCCTTGTTGATAGTTTGATTTGTACAGTTATTCAAAATAACAGTTCTGGAGAAAACTTTAAAATGTAGGCCCTAAGTATTTTTGTAATTGCATTCAAAAGAATTGCTAACGTTTGCTTATCCACGCAAAATGTGATCCCGAAAGCAAATTGTTGACATTCAAACATTTTTTACGTTTTTTAAGCTGTATATATATAAATTTGTAACCAATATTTGAAGTTCTTTGACCATTTCGTTGATTTTTCGCTGCAAATACATAATTAGTAGTTGACTTAAATAAAATGGCAGCTGTTTCATCTTACATTCTTTTCATACGTGTTTTTGCCGAAACTTTGAAAAATGGTGTGTTTTATTTAACTCAAAAAACATGTATGCATATATGTAATTGTAAAGTATTGAACGCCTGGAAATCTGTCCATTTTTTGTTTCGTATAATTTTCGTTTACAAAATCGAAATAACTTGTTGAAACTTGTGAGCGTGACGTGATTCACTTTTTAAAGCGTTTTTTGCAGCCGACGCGACATTCAGTTTTTGCCAATAAATTTCGCTTGTGTATTCTGCTTCTACACTAGTGAGGTGGTTTTATTAGCAGGCTGCTGTATCTAGGAAGCTCAAAATCTGTGGGTGAAATTGTGCACCTTGCTGACACTGCAAAAACAACTGTTAGGCCTACATTTTGTACATCAAAGACCAAAAAATGCTCGGAAACCAACTTTGAAAAAACGAGACCAATACCGCACCGACTTGAGACCAAGACCACCAGCCTAAGTTCAAGACCAGGACCGCAAAAAATCCGGTCTCGAGACCTGCATCACTGATATCTAGAGTCGCTGGAAACTTAACACTAGAACGACCGCTTTTTCAAACTACCCAGAACAGGGGTGGGCAATTATTTCATACGAAGGGCCAGATTTGGAAAACCTGTTGAAGCCGCGGGCCGCACGCTGATTGGAAAACAAGAAGACCTTTTTTTTATGGAGATCACGGTCCATGCACGAATGGGATCTCCAAAATAAGAGGTTTTCTCCTCGTTTTTTATTCCGATTTTGCACCGTTGAAGCTTATTTTTTGAAAGTCACTGCCATCCATGATCTCTAAAGGAAAAAAAAGGTCTTCCGCTAAATTCACGATGAGAACTTAAGTTTGTGTAAGTGCCGGCGGGCCAGAATATAAGGACCGTCGGGCCGGACCTGGCCCGCGGGCCGTAGTTTGCCCACGTCTGACCTAGAACGACCAAGCGCGTCAATTGACGCACAATGCAAATAAGCCGCAATTTGCCCATTTATTTCGTGCGTAAAACCTTCATGATGTAGAAATGACATCAAAGATCTTTCGTTGCTCCTTAAAAATAACCAAACACTATGTCATACTTTATTCGGATGAAGAAACAAAGCAATCACAAATGCAACCTGGCCGGCATAAGCAAAAAATTACGTATGTTAGCAGCATTTAGAGACGATAAAATGTCGGTTTTGCAAAACAATCTTCTCAAGAATTTTAAAATGCAAGCAACCTGTTCGTTACATTCAAGCAACACAGTTTGGGTAAATTTTTGGTTATGCGTTACCCACATATTGCACCCAAGCAGATGTTGCATAAATATCAAAACTGGTGTTTCTGATACGTCGCTTTGTTGTTGCGCATGCTATTATCTTTTTTCGGGTAGTTCTTCAGCTTCGAAGAGGTTTCTTCGTGCACCTAAGGTTTTTATGGTATCATCTCCTGTAGCAGTTACAGTAACTTTTTCAACCGCGTACCGGCATTCTGGAAACTTTCGGCCACTGATGCCTGACGTGTAAATGTCCCAGAAAAGAGTTGTGCTATTGATCAGTGCTAGATAAATAACGCTCAAATGCAGTGCATATTCTTACATTTTTGAGCAGTGTCTAATCAAACAAAACGCAAAAAGATGATAGTAGACTGCTTTCACCAATTCTGCTTGTTGCAAATGCACATGAGTCTGGTTTGAAGTTCAAGTTCAATAGGCCTATGTTTTGCTGTTGCAATTAAAAATGCTCCCGTCGTAGGCTACAAGGGAATTGGCCAAAGTTTGCCATGCAAGTTCCCCCTTTTCCGATCCAGTCTTGATTCACTTGCACGCAATTTTGTAAATCTTTGCCTTCGCTAACACTATTGTTGTCTGATTCTTCTTCACCTGAATCAAGCTCCGCTACATCTTTCATCAAAGTGTCATTTAGATTGCTGTCGGAGTGTTCATCATCTGATCAGTCAGCTGAAATAACTTGTATCCGCAAAACAGCCTGCTGCTCAGTAAAACGTCTAGACACGTTGAATGCACAGTGACTATATAGTACAGAGGTGCCCAACCAGTCGATCTTTGAATGCCTGGCTGTCAATCGCGGGCCGATTTGGTATGCACATCAAGGAGGTTGGCCACCAGCTTTCATAGTTCATGTAGCGCGTCCGGTCCGAGATTTTTTTTGCTCTTCACCGCATTTTTGTTCACGATTTGCGTAACTCCCATTATCAGTAGCTCTTTCAATTTGAGCAAACTTTAGCAAAAGTAGATTACGGGTCAGAAAAGGTTGGGCAGTTCTGATGTAGTAGAACAAGTTTTACAACCAAAAGCTAAGAAACAGATGTAAATATGGTAAATTATAACGAAAACGCATCACAAAACTCGCATAAATCCATGGAGTGCAACTTTTTTGTTGCTGGTAACCGCTACATCACTATACAAAAGCAATTTCTTTTTTTCTTTACTCCTGCTAGTCTAGGCTTAATGTACATAGTTCGCAAACACGTGCTAGTCTCAAATAGTTTCACGAAAGAATCCCGAATTTCCACTGCACCGTTATAGGACGCTGGAGAAATATTATTCGAATCTTTGTTAACCTCACGATGCCCACTTACCGCTCAGACAAAGCCAATTATCTCAAATTATTTTGTTTTTACGTAGTAGTGATTCTATAGACTGCAACCACGCTTTCTATAGATTCAACAATAAGTTTCCAGCGGTGTGCGTCAATTGACGCACTTGATCGTTCTAGGTAGTTGCACAGGTGGTGGTGAAACTTCAGTTGTCATGTCTCGGAATAGGCTAGATAAATGTTCAATTGGAATTGCATCTGACTCGCAGTGTCACAGCCCAGTGTCATCTCCAATGGCAGGCCTATAGCAGGTATAGTAAGACAGGGTAATATGCACGTTTTTTTGGAAAGTTTGACTTTGCGGTTGCTAGGTACGGTAGCAGATACACTTTTCATTTTTTGTAAATAGGAAGTACATGGCATGATCTACTGTCAACGCAAAAATGAGGTCGATTGAGTACATACTCTTGCCACGCAACATTTAATCGCATGTTTTGCGCTTTTGACTGAAATTGGCTAATGAGCAACGCACGCATTTAAACGCGCGAGTGCGCTTTTGAAAGCGCATGGTTTTATTTATTAATTACTTGTGGAGGAACTGTCCCTTAAAAAGCTTGAATAAGATGCAACAATCCATTTCTTATGCACTTAAACTGTTTTAATCTCAAAGTTTGTACATCGAAAGTTGGAATTGTGCCAAACTAATCGCTTCTTAGAAAGTAACTATTTCACACTAGACATTAATTTTTGAAGATACAAAATCGGATTTCTGGTAATTTTTGGCTTAGGCCATACAGCCTTGTTTTAGCCGGAAATAATTATAGGAAGTGTCTATTTCATTGGAATTAGGCTCCCCTACTTCGATTTTCAAACTTTGGGAACCGTTTTCCGGCTAACGAACCTTGTCTTTCGCACGTTCATGAAGTTTGAAAGTCAAAGCAGGGGAACCGGATACGGTTTCCGCTATGCCATTTTTACAGTAGGGGAACAGAAAGCATGGCTATGGTAGTTTGATGATGGAAGTAGGAAAACCGAGAGCACGGGAATGGCAGTTCGATAATGGAAGTAGGGGAATCGATGAGGAGCCGATAGTTCAGAGTTAGGGTTGTTGAGGGGTTGGGTTCGGAGGGGTCGCGGGGGGTTAATTGGAGTCAAGGTGGGGGTGGAGTGGTTGGAATCGGGATCAGAGGGTTGGAGTCGCAGGGGGTCGGGGTTGGTTACCGAAAAAAACTGTTTATTGGGATGTTGCACGTATAGGTTTTAAGTGACCAGAAAAACGGTTCTGCTTCTGCAAAACTCAAACTACGGGGTCATTTCATGGCTAGTGGTACAGTCTGTGAACCATATATCTCTGATCTTGATGAAATTTTGTGCAGTTGTTCTCCATCAAATTCTGAGCAGGTTGATATTTGTTTCACGCAAATCGGACAAGTACTTCTTGAGATATTGCATTTTGAACATTTTTGGATGTTTCGTGATCAGTCAAGCGTGAAATTTTGTAGGTCTTCATTTATACTGTTCTTACTGCCGAGGTAGTTGTTGTATCTGCAAAACTGCAATTGACATGAGTTTTGTTTTAACCCCTCTCCATATTCAAGTCAAACTCATGGTCATGCATCATCGCTTTAAAAACACACTTGCCTCGGTGTGCAGTCAAGCGTAACCTAACTTTGGATGCCCTTATCTCAAATACCTCCTCTTTGATTTTCATTAAATTAATTTTGCGAAGAGATTATACCAATAGCTTTTAAAAAAAATTTGGTTTGAAGAGAGATATTTGAGTTTTACTCTGTGATATTCATTTATTTTTAGCGATGAACTATTTTGTCAAATTTTCAGCAGTTTTTGCTGTTTTTATGCATATAGGCCTAATCAATATCTACAAAGTGCTGAGTCCTCTTGATAGTAATGCAGTATTTTACCTGATATTACTTGACAATCCATCATCTTTAGATCCAACACAATCAATCATAACGTGCTAATTTAAAGTAGTGATGAATCAGTGGTTTAATATAGGGTATGGATCAAGAACAAAATCATCGCAATATTCCAAATTGTCAAAATTTTGCAGAAGCTGAGCTTACAACCCAGCAAGTTGAATTGATGAGATTGAGAAGTGATGTGTCAGTGCAAGCGGTTTGTACTCTGCACACAAAAAGAATTTTTGATATAGGCCCTATTATGCAATTTACAGCAAAAATATTGTTGCGATATATTCAACAAGCGCAAGAAAAATTTCGGTTTAAAATCACCTTAGAAGCACAATCCAGCAGATTACCCCTAATTTCTGGAAAGAAACTTTGTAATAATTGCAAAACTGAGATTTGAAAATGTGGTAGAAACAATGATGCTCAATCTAGGAGTACTTCAAGCACTGAAGACAACCTCTCTACTTCTAATGACCGTGAAGATATCTTAAAAGTTTGTCAGGCTTCCAACATAAGCAAAGCAAATTCCTTGATGAAAGCAATGAATATATTGTCCCCAGATGTTGACATTACCCCAATCAAAAATGTACATGCAGCATCAAGCACTCATAAACAGTCAATCAAAAAAAGAAAACTTAATGCCCTGTTTGAAGCTTCCAGTTCCATTCTTAATGACTCACTAAATGAAAGTACAGTCGCTGAAGATGTACAAACTGAAGCAGTATCATCATCATCTGGAAACAAAGCTTCCTCGTCATATGACTGGCATGAAATTCAATGGAAAGCAGATGAGTTCGATAAATTGCATACCAAAATGAAAGTATTTTGTAGTAATTCTGACTACCCAAGATCCACAAAAATTCAATTGCTTACTTTATCTCCTGAATATCAATCCAAAACAAAATTTGTACAAGACATAAGTGTTACCCATTGAATGGTGAACACTGCTAGATCTCTTGAATTTATATAAATTTGGGTAAGATAGCATCCAAACTGTCAGCAAAGCTCAAAATTCAACTTGTTCATTCTATGATTTTGTGCCATCTGGACTATTGCAATGCTTTGTTTTATGGACTGCCAGTCTGTATGTTGCGTAGACTTACCAAAGTGTTATATGCTGCTGTTCGTTTTATTTTTAGCTTCAAGTATTCTCAACAACGCTATCATATGTTACCTTTTTTGAAAAAATGGAATTTTTTGCCTATAAGGTATCGTATTAACTTTAAAATTGCATTGTTAGTTTTTAAGTGTTTAAAGCATTGTGCTCCTGGTTACCTCCAACAGTTAGTTGCTCTGCGTAAACCATCTGCTGCTTATAATTTTCGAAGTAACTGTGATATGCTTTTGCTGGAAACAACTAGTCAACTGAACTACAACAAATCTGCATTAATTTTTTCACATTCTTCGGTTACTGTTGGGAATAATTTACCTTTTGACATTCAAGAAACTAGCAACATTTCACTGTTCAAAACTAAATTGAAAACCCACTATTTTCATATGGCCTTTGCTGATGTGCCTGATATTGATTAGTGTTACCATATGTTTGTTATGTAACAAGTGCCCCTTAGTCAGATGTTGGCTTCTTGCTTTGTCATCTCAAGGGGTTGACAAATTTCTTTTTATTATTATTATGTCTATTTCTCCTTATCGACCATTGCGGCCATTTTCAAAAGAAATACACAGTATCCTACTACTTTTTTATGAAGATGATGAATATTCAAGAATACTTCCTGGTCAAAAATCAAAAGAAATCTTTTGCCGACAGAAACTTTATCTTTTTGACCAGGAAGCAATCTTGAATATTCATCATCTTCATAAAAAAGCAGTAAGATACTGTGTTTTTAATTTCTTTTGAAAATGGCTGCATTGGTCGATAAGGAGGAATAGACATAAATTCAAGAGATCTAGCAGTGTTCACCATTCAATGGGTAACACTTATGCCTTGTACAAATTTTGTTTTGGATTGATATTCAGGAGATAAAGTAAGCAATTGAATTTTTGTGGATCTTGGGTAGTCAGAATTACTACAAAATACTTTCATTTTGGTATGCAATTTATCGAACTCATCTGCTTTCCATTGAATTTCATGCCAGTCATGTGACGAGGAAGCTTTGTTTCCAGATGATGATGGTACTGCTTCAGTTTGTACATCTTCAGCGACTGTACTTTCATTTAGTGAGTCATTAAGAATGGAACTGGAAGCTTCAAACAGGGCTTTAAGTTTTCTTTTTTTTGGCATTAAGTTTTCTTTTTTTTGGCATTAAGTTTTCTTTTTTTGTTTATGAGTGCTTGATGCTGCATGTACATTTTTGATTGGGGTAATGTCAACATCTGGGGACAATATATTCATTGCTTTCATCAAGGAATTTGCTTTGCTTATGTTGGAAGCCTGACAAACTTTTAAGATATCTGCACTGTCATTAGAAGTAGAGAGGTTGTCTTCAGTGCTTGAAGTACTCCTAGATTGAGCATCATTGTTTCTACCACATTTTCAAATCTCAGTTTTGCAATTATTTGATTTACGGTAACTGAAAGTTATGCCCAAATGTGGCAAAATTTCCGGTTACCGTAGTTTGAAAGTCGTAGTTGCGTAACCGATTTTTGGTGAAATAGAAACTTCCATAATTAAACTACAAAGTCTATTTAATCTCGGAAGTTTGAAAATCAAGCTTCCGAGCCCCCTGGCGCCGGCATTGCACTAGTCTTACTCTTATTCAAATGCATTGATTACTTTATCATTGCACTCTTAGCTTTCTTCCACTTAAAATTTCTATCCTACCTGTAGCACGTTGGAAAGACTTCTTCACGCGTTTTCGTCAAAACTCGACCTTGCGGTGCAAAGCGCGAAGTGGCAATTTTGACCAATCAGAATCGAGTATTTTTTTTTTTTTTTTCTTGTCTTCATGCGATTATTAGCACTTGGTAAATGCTAGATATCGATAAAAAATCTGAATTCATAGCTGTTGCTGTTTTTGTACCAGAAAAAAATTTCAAAATTGAGATGCTAACTTTTCGGTCGAAATCGGGTGCGCTGAAAAAAGAAGCTCTGGAATGCAGCCAAGAAACGCAATTGAAAACAGTTTCACGTGATTTTGTGAAGGAAGCAGGGTTCGAAGTTAACGTCTGCCCGTCGGTCCGAGACCGACTGAAATCGCCTCGGGCAAGTTGTTTTCATTTTTCGCTTTCCCGTCAGACCGGCGCAGTTTTATGTTGTTGTTTCATGTAAAATCGACTCACGCACGTTGTTTACCTGTCCGTCGGAACGGCGCAATTACTGTTAGCGGAAAATTCTGCAAGCGTGAAAATCTCGTGTAAGTTGCGATAATTGAGTTCTTTTGTTCATCGAACACACGCATTTTTGTTACTCCAAAAAGCGCTAAAATTTAATGTAGAGCCTGATAAAAGCGAAAATTAGTGCTTTTTGTTTTAAGAGTGTTTTACTTTTTTTTAAAAAAGATCGTGATTTCGCACGCTAATTTTTTTCGGGCAAGTTGATACTAGCTGCAGACGGTCCGACCGTAGACAGTTTATTTTTCGGGCAAGTTGAGATTGCTTCGGGCAAGCTGATATTAGCAACAGTCTGTCCGACGGACCTGCTGCTTAAAAAGTTAATTTCGACCAGTGGGAAGGAATAGGTATTCCATATGTAGTTGGAAAGAAAGAAAAGAAAAAGAATTTGAGTTGCTAAAAGGCATGATTGCGCTTTTCACGTTTTTTTCGTACTTCGCGCTTTACCCTGTTTCACTATATACAAGTGGAAGCAGAGTGAAGCAAAATCTGCAAAATTTTTCTCCTTTTACTGCAGATGAAGTTGAGTTAATTTACTGGTGGTATTACGGCAAGTCGTAAGTTAGAATCAAACTTAAACCTCTGATTAGGACTTCCAGCAAAAACTAAGCTATGGAATCGAGTCGTAACCTTTTGATAAACCTATTTGTATTGTGTGGCGTGCCTGTGGAGATGTCGTCTTAATTTGAATCGTTTCCTAATTTCTAATCGTCGTTGTTATCTCTGCAATTGGCACTGAATCTTTTCTTTAAACTATTCACGTGATCTTTATTTGTTTATTTTAAGTTAATGGCTACCGACCACTGGCCGATTCTAGATGTTTCTATGATAATCAGTTCACCAAATAGAGTTCTACATGTTTTGTGTGTCAGTTTGAAGTCGCCATTGTATCGGCCGGTATCGGCTTTATTTGTTTATTTTAAGTTAATGGCTACCGACCACTGGCCGATTCTAGATGTTTCTGTGATAATCAGTTCACCAAATAGGGTTCTACATGTTTTGTGTGTCAATTTGAAGTCACCATTGTATCGGCCGGACGTAATTTCAGAGTAAGCAAATAATATTATTTTGCAATAGAATCAACAGGTTTTATTCTTAACTAAGCTGATTGTTTGAAGCTGTTAGATTCCATTGCGTAAAGAAATAGAAAGATGTATTTTAAAATACCATATAACTATTATTGAAATTGAAAGATTGATTCTATTTGAATAAGTTACAGATACTGTTGCGAATGTCTGTGCTAGTTGTTGCAATATCATTAATATTGGTTACTGTTACGAGCTGTGGTTGTTGCTCCTGTGTTAAAAACAGTCGGTAAGTCTCACGTTTCTTTATTTTGTATAAGTTGCTTTATGAATTAATTAACATTATTAATTAACACCCTTTTTTCTTCTCGTAATTTTGCTTAACCTATGTTTATCAACGATGAATTAGTTTGTTTCCTTTGTAGTACTTTTGCAGTATGTGTTATTTATTTATATATTTCTTGTGCATGCTTATATTTACTTAACCTATGTTTATTAACGATGAATTAGTTTGTTTCCTTTGCGGTGCTTTTGCAGTATATGTTATTTATATGTTTGTTGTGCATGCTTATATACTTAATTTCTCCTAGATATTATGAATCCACCTCAGTTTGATTGTACTGGTGGTCCGATCTATACTCACTATAATTATGTTTAGTCAAAAGCATAATTATTCTAACTTTCATGACAACACAATCTGCCTTCACCATGAAACTGCGCTTCCGGCACTGAAAAAATATATGAGAAAACAGCGATACTGCTGCAATATATTTACAGCTCACACACAGCTCACAGCTCAGATGGCCGAGTGGTAAGAGCGTCCGTCTCTGGAGTTGTAGACTTGGGTTTAATTCCGAGTCAGGTCAAACCAATGACTTTAAAATTGGTATTCACAGCTTCCCTGCTTGACGCTCAGCATTACACGGACAGTGTCAACTTGAGTACGATGGCAAGTTTACTTGTTGTGTCGTTGGGAAAGGCACTTAGCGGGATTCCCCCATCTTAGCGTGGTAAACAGATGGCCGGCAACTCTTAAGCGAGCTGGTTATAGCGCTTGATCGCTTTCTCAAAATAGGAGGATAAATATGCTACTAAATACATATCTGGCTTTCACAAAACCAAAGGAAACTTGATAATATATATGGAAATGGCCAGACTGTTGGGAAAGCGCTTTCCCATTTGTGTACCTGGTAAAAAATGGTGTCCACGCTGAAAGTATACAATCTGAACAAAATCAATTTGCATTACTGTATGATTTTGGTTGCAATGATTTGACTTTGTTTAATGATCGACATCCCGAACTACCTATCAAACAAAAAGACCATGTCTTACCCTTCACAAAAATATTTTTACATGAAAGTTTGACGTGATCCTTCATAGAGATTTTGAGGCCCCAAATTACCCCCCCCGAAATCATTTAATATAATAAATTAAATTCCTGAAAAAATATTCATACTTTGACCCAAAATTCAGATTCTTAACCTTTGAAAACATATATTTTGACATAAAAACGAAACTTTTATGATAAATATAACTCCCAAAATTATAAATTAAAATTGTGCATGCTCAGCCCTGCCACCTACTGGTGATTTTCATTATGTCACTAACCAAAAGTCCGATTTCAAAAATTTTTTTTAGGTTGTTATCACCCTATGTATATGATGTATTATCATTTTTGTTAAAAATTCCAACCTATGGTATACAGCATTTGTTGAATTATAACAGAACACACCATTTGCGAGAATTACTGGGCAATAATTTTCCTCTTAAAGTCGTCACCAAGTGCAAATTTCATAATATTTTCATTGCAGGATGCTCTATGTTGGTCTATAAAACCTTTCATTTATTTTTGCAAGGTCCTAATTTGAAACTATAAGGCTCACGAAAATGCGAGTTTCGAACAGCGAAAACGAGTATTTTATTCGTTTGTAAATCTTTGTGCACAAAATTTTGACTTTTGTTGTTTTGGCAAGACGAGAATTAGAAAAGGAATGGTGCAGAGTGATGTGAAACTGAATGGAAAAACCACTCTCATTACCGGATGTAACACTGGGATTGGATATGAAACAGCCATGGATTTTGCCAGAAGAGGAGCTAGAGTGATCATGGCATGCAGAAATTTAGAAAAGGCAGAAGAAGCAAAAACAAAGGTATACCACGAATATTTTAATGCGTTATACCGGTAACAAAGAAAATTAATATGCATACTACTGACCGTACAGCACTGCGATGCACGCTGTGACATATGACATGAAAAACATATTTTTTGGTTAGGACTTCTTCCGAGAGTGCTATAGAGTATAGGCCATGCAATTCCATAAGATTGCTGAATTATATGTAGTAACGGTTAATCTCGTGGTTGTCGTAGCTCATTGAGTGATATAACGATGGCGGTCGTATGATTGTATGCTAGTTTGAAATTCTCTCACGCTTTTACAAAATGCTTTCTGTAATTGTTGTCCAAGTAACATGCTTGCTCGGACTGTTTTTACTAGGCGGAAGTCAAAATCAAATTTGTATTATACTTGCGGTATTAAGCCGAAACGTGTAACCAGTGGCGGGCGGGTCCATCCCCGTGTCGTAGCGCCTGAGCAACACATCCGAAGAAACGTCGCGGTGGTGAGGAGCCTTTTGCGACACTTTGTCCGATTTAACCGGCCTGGGAATAGAACCCAGACTTTCCACGTTGATAGCAATAAAATTAAAATATCTAGCTGCCATTATCGATCGAAAAATCAAAAACAATGAAGGTGCTTCTAAGCAAACTCGTACTCCTTTTCTGCCTAGTGTCCATTACATTTCATTACAGTGAAACAAAAATGTTGAGAACTATTAAAACGATTCCGTTCCAGAAATGAAGAATGTGTGTGAAACTAGACCGATTTTTTTAAATAACGCTTAGCTGAGTTGTGATTTTCATGTTTCAGATTCAAAGAGAAGTTCCAGAAGCTGATCTAGTGATTAAAAAACTGGATTTATCTTCATTGGAATCAGTGAGAGAATGCGCTAAAGATGTGAATGAAAACGAATCTAGACTGGATATACTCGTCAATAATGCAGGTGTGGAAAGAAAAATAAATGAGTATATAGACCAGTTGGAAGAGTAACTGATGAGGAGGTGTTGGAAGCTATGAATGAGATGAAGTTGGAAAGGCAGCTGGACCCTCAGAAGTGAATATGGATATGATAATAGAGAGTGGAAAGTTTGGTGTGGGAGCAATAAAGAAGCTTTGTCAGAAAGTGCTTAATGGGAAAGGTATGCCAGAAGAATGGAAAATTAGTGTTGTTGATCTTATCTTCAAAGGAAAAGGGGATGTGATGATTGTGGGGCATACAGAGGAGTAAAGCTGCTGGAGCGTGCAATGAAGATAGTGGAAAGAATGCTGGAGAGCAGAATAAGAGGGTTGGTTACTATTGATGACATGCAATTTGGCTTTATGCCTGGGAAAAGCACGACTCATGCGTTGTTTATTTTTAGGAGAATGGGAGAGGAATTTCGTGGAAGAGAGAAAAAGCTGTGTGTTTTGTGGACTTGGAAAAGGAATTTGATAGGGTACCGAGAAAAGTGATGGAATGGGCATTAAGAAAGGAAGAATTGGCAAAGCGTTGGTGCAAGCATTTATGAGATTATATGAGGGTTCAAGGACGAAAGTCAGAGTTGGATCAGGGACATTTGAAAAATTTGGGGTACCGATTGATGTGCATCAAGGGTCTGTGCTATCACCACTGATATTTTCTATTGTGGTTGATGTTGTGACAGAACATGCAAGAGAAGGATTATTGAATGAAATTTTGTTCGCGGATAATCTGGTGCTGATGAGTGAAAGTTTGAAGGATTTGAGGGAGAGGTTCCAAAGGTGGAGAAGTGCGTTGGAAGGCAAGGGATTGAAAGTGAATGTGGGAAAAACTAAGATGATGGTGAGCGGAACGTAAGGAAAAATTGTATAGAGCAAAATAGATCCTTATGGAATATGTGGAAAAAGGGTTGGGTCTAACGCTGTGTGTTGCACACAGTGTACAAAGTGGATACACGGAAGATGTACAAAAATGAAAAAGGTAACCTGCAGTTCTGCAAGACTTTTTTTTGTAGGAGATGCCTAGATATTGTAGATGGCACGGAAAAACCAGTGGAGGTATTATGCGGTGAAGTGGAGACTGTGAAGGAATTTTGTTATTTAGGAGACAGGCTAAATACTAATGGTGGGTGAGAAACTGCCATGACCTCAAGAGTTAGAATCGGATGGATGAAATTAAGAGAATGTGGAGGGTTACGTGGAAGGTTTTCTTAGAGAATGAAAGAAATGGTTTATCAAAGTTGCGTAAAATCAGCAATGTTATATGGAAGTGAAACATGGTGTTTGAGGGAGAATGAAATGACAATTTAGAGAACTTAAAGAGCAATGGTAAGGTCAATGTGTGGAGTAAAATTAGTGGATAGGAAGAGTATGGAGGAGCTGAGGGAGATGTTGGGTTTGAAGGAAACGTTGGATGGAATGGCAAAGGCGAATGGAGTAAAATGGAATGCACATGTGATTAGTAGAGATGATGATAATATACTGACGAAGGCAATGATGCTTTAAGTGAATGAGCAGCGAAAGTGAGGACGATTGAAAATGACGTGGAGGGTGCAGGTAGAAGAGAGTGTGAAGAAAGTCAGGTTAAAGATTGAGGAAGCTGCAGATCGAACAAGATGGAGGGAAAATGTGAGAGCGATCGCGGAGGGAATGAGGTGTACCCTGCCACCTTTGGTGACGAGGAAAAAAAGGATTGAAACTGGATGACGATGACGGTACGGTATATGTATATATATATACATGTATATTAGAGTGATGCAGCTGCCCACAAAAAAATTTTTTTTTTTCAGTAAAACAGCTAAACCTTTTTCAGGTACTGTGGTGTGATGATAAAAACACCTCTGTAAAGTTTGGTAGAAGTTTGGTCAATGTTTCAGTTAGGCAGAGGGACCAGCTCTCACAAGTTACTGTGTTTCAATGCCATATCCAAAAACTGGGCTTTGCAGCTTCTTTGATGGGTCTGCAGAATGCTGGAATGAGCAAATTAACTTTTGAAAAGTGAGGCTCTTGATTGCTTTGGTCTGCTGAACTGTTCAAATAACCCTTGTTTTGTCACAATGTAATTTTGACGTCATAATTGATATTCTAAGCTACTAAAGTTAAAATGATTTGTTGACTAAAGTTGCCTACATAATTGATATTCTCAGCTAATAAAGTTTGAATGATACTGAAGTCCCCTTGTTTTGTCACAAGCAATGATTTGTTGCTGTTTAACACACTATTGAACTACAAGTCCATAGATGATATATGTGGAAGTGCTGCTATTAAAGCATTTACTCTGCACATGTGGTATTTGACTGAAGAACATGTACCTTTGGCATTGTTCAGTAGCAGTTTGATTCTCGCACCAAGCAGAAAATGGTTGAAAAACTGAAAACACTACCTAAAAAAGTCTGCATCAAGCGATTTGGTCATGGATATGGAAAACCACCTTACCTCAAATCAATGATATAGTGAGAAAGCAAGATCTGTCACACTTCATTGGAGAAGACTCCTGGTCTTTGTTTAGTCATCATTATCATCATCGTTTTACTCCAGAGTGGTAGAATTTTTTTCTTGTTCTGGAGCCCGGCGAGTCATCTCTGCACGCATAGGTCAGCCGGTTTTTGCAGCCAAGTTTCCAGAAATCGCGGTCTTGTGCATCTATTCTTTTCAACTCCCTTTTAACCTTATCTTTTTCCAGTACCTCCACCACGTATTTTTAGGTCTTCCCTTTTTTGAGCCATCCATTTGAAAATGCAGAGCCTTTGCTGGTCTTCTGTTTTCATCCATTCTCTCCACATGTCCTAGCCAACGCAACCTTTGCCCTCGCAGGAATTCTTTCATTTCATCCACACCAGTTAATTCGCGAACTTTCTTATTGGTTATTTCGTCCTTCAAGGTCTTCCCACATATCAAGTGCAGCATCCTCATTTCTGTTGTTATCAATCTTCTTTCATCTTCTATTCTCAAAACCCAGCATTCACCCCCGTAGGTAAGAGCGCTTTTGTATAAGGCCCCTCTAATCTTTAGCGACATGTATTTGTTGCCTAAAACACTTGAGACTTCTTTGAATTTCATCCAACCAGATCTTATCCTTGAACGCACAGTTTCTTGAGCTCCTCCCTCCGTGCTAAGCGCATCGCCTAGATGTGCTAACCACAATCTCTATGTTGTCTTCATCTAACGTAATATTTTCTTCCATACTTCTAGCCACCAAACCTAGGCATCTTTTACAGAGAAAGCCATTTATGCTTGCTACCTTTCCTTGAATTCCAGAGCACTTTTTGTGCACCCAACGTTGACATTTTGTACCTGGTAAAGAATTCCTTCCCACTCCGTTTCCACATACCGAACAAGGAAACTTTCGGGTTTGCATTCTCACAACTTTTCCGCCTGTATAGAATCCCTTCGTTTTTGAAAGAACTGGTCTTTGTTTACTATGGCAGGCATTGACACAAGCTTTTTTGAGGAATCGGCTGATTTATGGAAGGACAATGAAACCTTCAATAACAGCATAGAGATTATCTCAAGCCTGGCTGTTGTTAATGACGGTGCTGAAAGGGGGGTTAAGTTGTCCCGTGACTACATTTGCACGGCCAAAAAGGAGGGCAATCTGCAGAGTATCTTGCAAGTGGTCGAAAATGAAAGGAACATCATCCCAAATCAGCGAAAGGGACGAAGTCAGTCAAAGTGCTGATTTCTGAAATTGTAACTGATGCATACCTGAATACATTGTCAACTGTTTTTTTGATTTCATTCTTATCCTGTCACGAGAAAGCGGCGGAGGCGCTATGCATGGGACGAATCCAGACTCGCTTAAGATTTGCCCTTGTTTCCGAGTTTTCCGCTTGAATTTTGCCTTTGACTTCTTCAATTTGATGCTTGTTAGATTCCACCAAGCAGAGATAATTGTGAAGCATCTTATCCAAGGACGCAACAACGAGGCTTGGGTGGTAGTTGAACCATCAACCAGAGCTGGATGTCTCGAGACACGTTTTTGAGTGTCTCGGTTTTGTCTCGGTCTCGTTATGCCAATGCCTCGTTTCGGTCTCGGACCTTGAAAGTCTCGGAAAATGGTCATGTCTCGATCGAGACATGAAAAAATTTTGGATTTGAAACAGCATTCAGGTCTTCGATACGGAAGCAACAATGGTACTTACCCGATGTATTCAAAGTAAAACATTGTGCGTGATGTCGCACTTTGCGAAAACATTTGGCCACATTTTGTTTAGACCATTTTGCTTTGTTGTTCAGGCTCGCAGAATTGCAGGCTTTTGCTTTCTTTTTGTGAGCAGCATATATGAAAACTGGTCTGTTTCAACCACTAAGCACATGCATTCGATGGTAATCTACTTTAGACAAGGGATGTCTAACCTTTTAATTTATTCGGGACCTATTGCAAAATTAAATATTTAACGGGCCGCAAAGCGACCAGAATTCCAATATTTCATATTAGGCTATAGTTCTAAGAAAAGAAAATTTACCTTTGATGGCCTTGTACTGAGCCGCATTTTGCTGAAAACGCATCTTTTTTTACAACACAGAAAAAAAACCCATTAATATAATTAATTAATGTAATAATTAATCCAATAATGTTAATTTAGTGTTAACTTTTAACGATATGGCCTTCACTCAAAGACAACGACCGCTAGCCACGTCTAAAAAATTAAAATATTTTTTATGGGCAAACGGTGTGTCAAATCAAAAAAATTTCAAGAGAGTAACGAGTCATATGTGATAAAATTAAGATTTCTACAAATTTGTTCCCTATAAAAGATGCTATTCTAGTCTGGTTTACAACAGCTATTAAAAGATTATTCAAAGTGGTCCAGGCCCAAACAAACCTTCAAATCGAAAAAGTGCAGGGATTACAGTTGCAGGAAACTTGGTTACCGACATGGGAAGTGCTTCCAGATTTGAGCTAGCTCTTTTTATGAGAAAGTTTTTAACCAGATAGATTTTCAAAAGTGCATGGTGTCACAATGACTATAAAATGTTTAATTTATTATTTATTAAGTATAAAGTATTTTAATTAAATTTCATGAACACTCTCGTGCTCAATTCTTGATAAACTTGCTAAAAAATTGTTTTAACAGAGGATAGTGGGCTGCAATGCCGACATCCCTGGTCTAGACCAACATAGCCTACCAATGACTTTTTTGTTTAAAGTTTTCTTGACATCTTTTTTGTTAGATTAAAAAAGAATATTGGGCCGTGTAATCGTCTGTGAGAGGTATTGCTTGCCTTGAATCTTCTGTGATAATAAGCTGTTTCGTTATTATGGTGAACTCGTTAAATCATTAATTGTAATCGTTAAAAGGATATGACCAATAGCACATTTATAATAGGCTACATCAGTTCATAACTGCGACGGCTTCATTTGCTAGTATTGTTTTTGCTAATGTCATTTTGCTATAAAGTTATTTCAATATCTTGGCTTAGTAGAGCCCATACTCCAGTGTGTTACTACCGTTTTTATATTTTCAAATTTTTGGCTTATGAAGTCTCGTCTCGAGTCTCGTAACTTTAAAGTCTCGTCTCGGTCGCGAAGCTATGATGTCTCGTCTCGGTCTAGAAGCTATGATGTCTCGGTAGGTTCGGTCCTCGTTCCAGCTCTGCCATCAACCTTGCGATCATGGCCTTCGTAAAAACGACCACTCGGCCACGCTGCCTAAAATTTGTAATTAATCCTTTTCGAGTTGAAGTTGAGTGCTGCATGTATTTACAATCTATATGCTGGAAAATTTATCATGCGGGTATGTCCTTCAATTCCACTTACTTTTTAGCTTATAGTATATCAAAGATTATGTTAAAAGTAATAAAAAAATGGAAACCCTGCTAGCAAAAAAAAAGACGTTTCATCAGCCTAACCTACACTTTGATAAAATTCAACCTAACTGCTTTAAATACACTTGCTTTTAAGTTCAGATTATACAAAAAAAAATTAAAATCTATGCGACAGGGAAAAAAATGAAAACCTTGCTGGCAGTACAAAGATATCCCTTCTGCCTAACCTAAATGTTGATAAAATTCAACCAAATTTTGCAAAGATGCTTTTATCACCAAATCACAGTACCTGACAAAGGTTCAGTGTCATTTCATAACACTGGGGCAACTGCATCACCCTAATATATATATATATGTATATATAACCTAGTGGAGTGCTTTTTTCGAAAATCTTCTGGTGTAGAAAAATTGTTAAATAAACGCATGCTGATACATGAGGCTGCAAAGATTTACTATTGCATACACCAATTGCTAAATTATCAGGAATGTGTTTATATAACTACTGCCATTTTTTGGAAAAAAGTGACTTTTGTCAAAGCTTGAGGTATTATACTAGCAGCGCTTGACTGAACTTTTCGATAGCTTTTTAGAGACAATAGACTACGCAGGCCAAATCGGTACACGACAACTCACCGCCTCAAACTTGACCGTCATGCAAACTGAACGCCAAAAACGCCTGCCTAATTTATTAACAAGAATTTTCGTCACGTGGAACTACAACAAATCCTGACCGAACATAACCCGTCGCTAACCGAACCAAACCCTAGCCGAACCGAACCCTAACCACACCTAATCCTAATTGAACCGAACCTTACTCAACTAACCGAACCTAACTTTAACTAAACGAACCTAAACTTATTTCCTAATTAAGGCTTCGAATTTCGATCTCCAACCCTAACTTTATCGGCTTTGATTGAAAAATTTGCCCGGGGTGTAATAGCCTTGCCAAATTATACAGCGCACCTGTTTTCGAGCCTTGTCAAATCATACAACGTCCGAAGCTGTTTTTGGCAGTTAGTTTGCATGACGGTCAGTTTGCGACAGTCAGTTGTCCGAGTTCGAAGCCAAGTGTAGTTTTGCAAATTCGTCTGACGACCTAGTAGTGTGCTAGTCTTGGTTTATGGTACCAAACAATCTCTTCGCCAAAGTGTTGCCAATTGCCGTTTATTATTTTTTGATCTATGCTGAACTTTTATAGGTGTAATGCTCACCCCACAGTGGAAAACAAAAGATGGTTACGAGTGGCAATTCGGTGTTAATCATGTTGGACACTTTCTTTTTACCAATCTTCTCTTGGATTTGATTAAGGTATTAACTCAAAAAAAACGAGTGGGCTTGTACTGTAATCAGTGGTAAACCTATCTCGACTATTGTTGCATACGACATAAGCTTGCGAGCTTACATATCATAGATGAACTCGTACTGGCTACTGATTACTAGTTAGATTTCAGAAACGTAGTCAAAGATAACTATGTAGTTTTATATCATGTTATGAAACGAATGCAGAGTGCGATTTCTGCCGCAGTACTTTTATTTTTTATCATGTTTCATCAGTTGCATGCAGAAATGGGCATTTATCGGTGATAATTTATTACCGATAGTCGTTATCGCTCAAAATAGTTTTTATTTATTGAATGCCGATATCGCTTTTGTAATACTTTTTATCGCTGATAAATTATCGCGATAAACGATTCTTTATGCAGACAGTGTTCAAAATGAGTGAGTTAGCACTATAGCAAAAATACACGGTGTTCTTAAAGTCCTCTTGCAATTTAAAAAATCGTTCTTTGTTTTGCTTAATGCCACGACCGAGTCCCTGAACCGCTCTCTTTTGAAAAATTTAGAAAAGCGTTTTTGCAATTTGAGTTTATTATTATTTTTATTTTTGCCTCCAGCGACAACAAAAAACAAATACCTGCTTATCTCTGATGGCAACTTCTTGGTAAAACCGCTTCGTTGCGCTTGATTGAACGTTAATAGCCAGGCTCATATATTTCAATCTGCATTCGCGTGTGGTTGAAATCGCAAATCGCTCCTAGAGCAATTTCTGCGTAGTCCAGATCGAATTGCACGCGCGCACACGCCCAACTTTGCACAAAATTGCACGTAGTAGAAATCGCCGATCGCGATCTGAACATAATAAAACAAACAAACTTCCCGATCACAACTACGCTCGTGTAAACGCACCTTTATAGTTGGGCTACAAGAAAAAACTTCGTCAAACACATTAAAAATTTCCCACAACATTTATCGGAAAAATTTATCGGCAATAATTTATCGATTATCGATATCGCTTTAAGAAATTGAGATATATCGATTATCGTTATCGCCCATGGCTTTTTTGAAATTATCGTTTATCGTTATCGCTTTAGCACAGAAAGGTCTATCGTGCCCATCACTGGTTACATGTTATAAGTCGCATAGTATATTTCAAAGTGGCTCATCTCTATTCAGAATTTATAAAAATCGTAATCATGGTTCAAATTCTTCTTAACGTTGCCGTTGCGTTCTTGGTTTAACGGTTTTGGACTTAGGTAAAATTAGCAGTAAGAAATCAACGGACTCGCCATATTTTTTGTCAATTTGAACAGAAAAGCGCTCCAAGTCGAATCGTTATTCTGTCGTCCCGGGCACATAAATATGGGGCAATGAACTGGAACGATATGATGCAAGAAAATAGATCTTATAACTCGTGGGATGCTTACTGCACCAGCAAGCTTGCAAACGTTCTACACTGCTTGGAACTAAGCAAGAGGCTGGAAGGTAAATAGTGAATAAAAACATGAAATGTTGATGTAAAACTAATGGGACGGCCGAGACCTACAGTGCCAGTCTCTGGAGCGGTAGATTAGGGTTTTATAGATTGGGGATTACTCGTTTTGGGGTCGCAAATAGATGGCTGGGAACTAAGAGTTCGTTATAGGTCTTTGTTTTTTGCAATGAAAGTATGAAAACTTAACTAGGTAACAGTTGTTGAAGATACAAAGCAGTTTTCCAAACCAAGGATGTCTGCTTACAAACTGTTACTGTTACTTCGTTCCTCCGCCTGTCGAGTTTGATTTGAATTAAAGCAGTGGCGGTCTGGCGGGTACAGAAATTTTTAAAACGGTGATCAAAAATTGAAAAAACTCATTAGTTTACAGTTTCTTGCTTCCAGGAGTATCGAAGCACTTATGTATACAGTAAATATACCTGGCTAAAAATTTAGAAATGGCTTTAAGAACTTTTAGTCATCCTCCTGGATCTGCTTATAGATAAGCTTATTACTCATATTTTACTGCATTAGATGAGCTAAATTGCTATATTTTGCTTTAAATAATTTCAGGAACAGGTGTCACCTGCTACTCCGTCCATCCGGGAGTAGTTAGAACCGAAATGCAACGATACCAGGATGATATTGGTCACTTACCCTGCTGTTTGAGATGTTTTACGCATGTGTTCTTTGCGTGTCTGTCTCTGATTTATGTAACTCCTGTGAAAGGAGCTCAAACATCGATCTACTGCGCCATAGCTCCTGAACTGGAAATAGTGTCGGGAAAATATTATGTGTAAGTTTTTAAAAGCATCGTAGCTCAAGTGTCTAGGTTATTGCATCAAAGAACCAGGTTCGATTCCCGATTGGGAAATTTTGTAAGAAAGACCGACTCTTAGTTCTGCTCACAAGAGGCGAGTACTCGTTCAAGTACCTGATGATTGAGGGATTGGTGCGAGTCACTCGTATCGTGTGACTACAGCTTTGATATCGATTTTTGAAATTGATCTAAATTCTTAAAGTTAACCAATCGCGTTAGTAAACGAAGCAGCCTATCTCAATGTTAGACGCGATTTTCTATCGCAGGTTTGATGTTTGTGATTTACCGAACTTTTAAAGAATGTTTTGCTTTGTTATTTCAGGAAAGGACTCGAATTAATTCTAAAAACTTACCTCTGGTAAAACATGAAGATTCTTATATTTCTTATTCCATCACACAGTTTAACTTCAGTTGAAGAAGTTAGCAGTATTTTTTGCATTTTTATTTTTCCCGTATTTTTTTTTTTTTCGTATTGTATTTTTTCCGTATTGTATTTTTCCCGTATTTTTTGCAGTGACTGCGCCGAAGCAAGTTCATCAAGCGCTGCTCGCAGCGAAAAAGATGCTAAAAAGCTTTGGGAAATGTCAGAGGAATGGACAAGAGCAAAAGAAACACCTCTCTAACAAACCTAGTACTTAAAGATGCCTTATTTTTTGTTGAGGCTTAATGTAGCTGCTCTTTATAAAAGCAATAGTTCTTATTTGCATATTGACGTTAATCTATTCATTGTAAGGAAATGACAAGGCAAATATCTTGCATACTGTTTCGCAAATTGTTCTCTTTCGGATTCAAACAAATTGTGAGAAAGAAATTAAAAATTTGCCGTAGGCTTGCTAACTTTTTCGTAGTGCAATAAATATGGGACAAAAATAGCTGTAGGGGGAAAAATAAAATCACAATATATCTCAAAAATGGACGTTTCGACGACATAGATTCAGCTGTCATCATCAGCAGTGTAAGCATGATGACAGCTGCATTTGTGTTGTCGAGATATCCAGTTTTAAGATTTATTGTGGCTTTACTTTTTCTCCTTAAGCTTGTTTCGTTGCAATTTTCGCCCCGTTCTTCCCCCCTTTCGATCCACCTTTGATTTGGTTTATCCGTCAGTTGCGTCGGGTACCTTTTTGATTATGCTGACAATGTATGGCTAATTTTTGTTAAATCGCAGTATTGTGATGATTTCTTCATTTTTATTCTGCCACGAGAAAGCGACGGAGGCCTATGCATGATTAGGTTGTCCGGTTTTTTCACTTTTGGGTCTAATCCCTTAGTTTATGCGATTTCTAGCGCGAAAATCGTCACCTAACAACAACCCAACAACTTTCAAAAAATTGCCATCTTGATACTTTGGGGGGCTGCAAAAGGTTTTCGCCTGGGGCAAATACCGGTTTTTCTCGTTACTCAAAAAGTACAGCTCCTAGAGCAATAATTTTTGTACCAATCAATTCAGAAGAACAGGTTTCCTATCTGTTTTTCAGTGGCGTAGCGAGAAATTTTGAATGGGGGGGGCCATAATTTCTACATTTTATTTCGAGCGTATTTTTTTTGGCAGAACAAATTTGAAGCTGATCATGTTAATGTGAAATAGCGCTGATTATGCACTAAACAAGAGATGCATATTGCATAAAATATATTTCGCTCAAAATGATCACGCATGACGTCGTTATGTGTAAGTAATACCTCCTACTGTTACTTATAATTATGGAAACTTTGGGAAAATTCCATTAGAATGGCAGTTGTCAGTGTGCAGTTTGAGCTAGATTTGGGGCTTGCTTGAGCTAAACCTGTGTGGTCCAAATGATTACATTGGGGGCATAAAAGCTGATTACTTATCCTGCAGTTTAATGTCTAATATAAGATGTTACTGTAGTTGCTAATAGATCGCGATAATCGTTGGTTAGGCCTACAACGAAAATCTAAAATTTGTCTAAATTTGAATCCCGCTTGTGTCAACGTATGTCGCTTGTTGCTGTGTCCTTTTTCTGACTTGTTGTTTGTTTTGTTGTAAACATTCCCTGGAGTGTTAGAAACAAAATGAACCACTGCTATTCACGTTAATTCGGCATTTAGCGAAGAAAATCAAATTTAGCAAGTATTAGTACACCCTCACACAAAAGTTTAAGACCACTTAGCAAAAAGGACAAAGTTTATATTCTAATTCTCATTAGTCATAAAACAGTGTCTTCTGAGTCATCATAATGCTTAAGGACCTTTGTCAGGCTTCTGTGTATTCTTTGCAATAGATTTCGCGCCCTAGGTTGCTTATATCTACTTGTTCTTGCATTGTATAAACCGGCATTGTTGAATTAATTGAAAAAGAGGGGGGAAATATTAGTAAAAAAGCATCTCTCACTGTAAAACAAAGAGCTCCGGTTGTTGCACTCAGCAAGATGAAGCTATCTAAGAGTCAAATTGTTAAAACGTGCAAAGAAAATAAAATTGCTGTGCATAATGCCATCAAAAAATTCAAAAAGAAGGAACTTTTGCGGATAAGAAAAGAACAGGACATCCCAGGATTTTCAGCAGCAGAGAGCAGCGCCTAATAAGAGAGGTAGTTACTTCTCCCACGACTTCTGTATGTGTAATTGTGTGTATTTTTTTTAACATGTTGCAAATAAACTTGATTAAAAAAAAAACTGAGCTACTTCTTACGAGTGTAGATGAAATTAAGCGGCTCACATGACAAAATCAGTGAAAATTAGAAAGTGGTCTTAAACTATTGTCTGAGGGTGCAAAACCATATCTTCATTATTATCGCCGTTAGCGTGTAAACAAGTTAGCGGGGCTCATCTACGCGGCCGTGCAACACAGCTTCTTTCGAATAAATGGCGCAGCGGTGGTGAGCCGTTGGCAACGCTGTGTTCGCTTTGACCGACCCAGGATTTGATCCCCAACTTCCGCTCCTGAGGCGCGAACGTCAACAACTCGATCATCTGGTGTCGATAAACTTACTTTGCATGAAATATAACCATCAACCGCATAAAATAGCAGTCGCTCCCTTTTTTCAGTAAGGACAGGCGATTAAAAGCGATCATGAAAGACTCTGCACTACCGAGAGTTACAAGGGTGTAACAGCAAAGTTTTTATGATTTTGCCTGTTGGCCCCGGCTCGTCCTTCTTGCTACCGACATGGACCTGCCCCTCGGCTCCCACAATTGCAACAACTTGAAAAGTAATCCGTTGCAATTCGATAAATAAAACACCACATAAGTTATGAAGCGAAGCGGTAGCCTACAGACTGTTCAGAATTAAATTTAAAAAGCAAATACGCAAACGCATTCGAAAACAGCAAAAACAAAGATTAAGTAAATATTTTCAGACCTAAACGCGCGAATCACCGCAACTCACTGCGGGCCAAGAAAATTACTTCGCGGGCCTGCAGTTGGACCACACGGAGCTAAACAAACTGCTGAAAAGTGAGCGATATGTTTTATAAGATGGAAAAATGCAGATTTACTCAAGAGATGAAAGAGCATGCTCAAGAGATTTACTCAAGGAGATTTACTCAGGAAAGAGCAGATTTATTCAAGAGATGAAAGATTTACTCAAGAGATGAAAGATGAAACAGAGATGAAAGAAAGAAGAATTTTACCAACTAAAAAAGCTCAGATGGCCGAGTGGTATGGAGCGTCTGTCTCTTGAGCAGTAGACTCGGGTTTGATTCCGAGTCGGGTCAAACCAATGACTTTAGCATTGGTATTCACAGCTTCCCTGCTTGACGTTCAGCATTGAAGGAACAGTATGGAGAACAAGCCGGCAAGTTTACTTGTTGTTCCGTTGGGAAAGGCACTTAGCGGGATTGCCCCATCTTGGTGTGGTAGACAGATGGCCGGCAACTCCTAAGCGAGCTCGTATAGCGCATTGATTGCTTTCTCGTGATAGGAGGATAAACATGCAACTAAATAAATAAATAAAAAGTTGTCAAGGGGTATTACTGCCCTATGCAGAATTGGCTAGTGTGTAGTAACGAAAAGTACATAAAAAGAAGGCCAGATTTTAACGTTTGCAAATCACACCTAGCTCAAGCTGCACACAGACAACTGACATTCTAAGGAACTCTCCCAAAGTTTCCATAATTCCAAGCAATGTTCCCTCCAATTTTTTGTAGTCTGTGTGCGCAGAAACTTCGGCGAGTGCGCTCTTTTTTAGAAAGGACTGACGTTTGTGCAACAACCCATGAATAAATTGAATACGGCAGCTATCGAAAACAAGTAGCGCAACTTCTCTTGGTTATGTTACTGCTGGTACATTTTTCGCTCACGGTACCAGAGGCGTCGTGCAGCCAAAAAATTTGGAGGGGCCCGAGTAATAACTTAAACAAATACTAATCACAACCTTTGTAGAAGCCGTATTTAGCATTGAGTAACATTACGAAAAAAGGAAGTTAGGAAAAGATACCAAAATATGCCGCAATGCCCCAAATTTTGAATAATTAATCGAAATTTATTTTGATACCTCCAACCGCTCTTTAATTATGGACATTATGCGCAATCAGTGTGGCCCCACGATTTTACAACGGAGGAGGACATCGCTGGGGGCGAAGTCCCAGCCACCGGTGGCAAGGGGGGTCTGGGGGCGGAGTCGCCAGCCGCCAACGGATTTTTACGGTTTTCACATAAAAAAACTGTCTTGTCGAAAAAGGACATTTCGGTACTTGCAGTGAGTACAGTCACTATTAGGCATATAGTGTCCGACAATGCAAAAATATTTTAGTAGTTCATATCTAAAAGCAGAAGCTGGGCTAAAATAAATGAAAGTAGGCTGCATTCATTATTAGTTTTGACGCATATGATGGAATGACGTGTATAGGTGTGTTTTAGGCTATGATCTTTAACAACGCATGCAAAATGTTTTTTAAATTCTAACTACAGATCAAGAAACTGACTTTACTCCTGAGCCGAAGCGATTGATTGAAGCAAAAATTAAAAAAGAAAACAATGGAATTTATATAAGTATAAGAAAGCGGGGTATGGGGTTAGTATAGAGAATGAAAGCGAAATGGCACTGGCTAAATTTTTTTGTATTTTTAATTTTGAATTTTTTAAATTATAAAAAGTGAACAAAAGTAACACACTATAAAAAACTTGGGGGGCACCGCCCCTTCCCCCCTCGGACCCCAATGACACGAAGCCACTGCACGGTACATTTTGCAAAGAAACGCGTCCTTTTAGCAGGTTCAGGAGCAACTTTCCTCAACTTGCCAACCTGGAACATTGCTTCATCATGATACTGTGTGTCTGTGCGCAGTATATTCACGCGTGTGCGCAGTCTCTGAAAGCCGTGTGCGCGCGCACACGCGCACAGCTTAGAGGGAACACTGATTCCAAGTAACAGTAGGAGGTATTATTTAAACATAACGACGTCATGCTTGATCATTTTGAGCGAAATATATTTTATGCAATATGCATCTCTCGTTTAGTGCATAATCAGCGCTATTTCAGATTAACATGGAAAACTCAAAAATCAGTTTTTTAACGATAACTTAAAAATATAGCAGTTAAAGTGTATAATGCATTAAAAACAGACGGGAAACTCAAGCATGTTTTTGATGAATAAACTTTTCCATTATTTCGAACCTTTTCGATAGCAATAAGCCTTACGCCCTAAGCTCGCATAATCGAAAATGTACAAACAAAATGAATCCGATGTTTCTTGTGCTACTGCTAGGATAGGGAAATGTTAGTGCTTTTACGTTTTAAAGCTTTTGATATTTTCCGAAGCTTTCTCAACAGCATATATAACAATTGGCAAAAACTTCTTCCATGCAGAAGCGTATTTCAATGGGTGGGGGGAAGTATTGTGTCATGCCACCCTCTTTCGACTATACCTTTTGGTAAAAAACATCAAATGTTGCTGGTGACTGAAACATACCAGGCTTTTTTGATGGCTTTTGCAGCTTAATCCTTACATGTAAATCTGATAGGCTATAATGTGGTGTGACGCAAGACTTTTCCCTTGACCTGATTTTGTTTCTTATGCAGATTATGAGCTATGAAGTAAACAATCTTCCCAAATTTGTTTCGCCAAAATGCTCCATCACTTTTCGATAATCTAAGGCTCCATTTATCATTACAGCCTTGTCGGCTGATGAAAACAGCACATGATGAGATTGGTCTACCCGAGGTGGCATAATTAGGGTTGGAAGTCGCTTTGTTTAGGTCTGGTTTACGCTTTAGTTGCAGTTGACCGGTTTTGGCCACCATTTTGGGCAATATTTATAGATTCAGACCCGACCCACAATTGGGCCGCTGTGCAATTTTTGAGTCTAACCATTCTTTCATAAATAGAAAAACGCTCCTAGTAGGATTGTGATTGTTTCTTCACTTGGGCACGAGTACTTTGTAAAATGGAACTCATTGTCTCAGGTCAGCGTGCAGCTTGTAAAAATTGTTCCACGTGTAACGATTTAAAGACTTTGACCATCGCTTGAGTTTTTTGTTGCTTTCTCCATAATGCGTTGGTTTGGTCAAGTTGATAAATTGTTAAGATTCAAGTTACTTTTATAAAATCCAATTGGGTACCAAGAGGGATGAGGGATTCAATCTCCCCCTACGTTTGTAGTTATGAAAATTTATTCATAGCGGCCACTTGGCGTAGTGGTTAAAGGCATCGCTATCGGTGCAGGAGGTCTTGGGTACAACTCCCGGGCCGGTCAAATCGGATATTGTCGCTACGGCTCGACACCGCTGCGACGTTTCTGGGTTGCCCAGGCGCTAAATCGCAAACATGTATCTTCCCACTCGTTACACGCTTCGGTGTAATACCGCGAATTTAAGGTTTTAATGTAATCATCGTACTTTGTAACTCTAAACTCACGAAACTGTAAGATTGAGTTTAATCAAAATTTTCTACTTTGGTTTGAGTTTAGCAACTTATATCCAAATCTGGTCAAGCTGTAGTAGTTTAAAAACTCACCTAAACTCAAAAAAAGTTCATACTCGTATATTCTTTTTTTACTTCAAGAAAGAATTCTGGAATTTAACCAGCTTTTTATTTTGCTTCAAATTATTATTTTAGGAACCGGAGTCACCGGCTACTCTCTTCACCCTGGTGCTATTAACACAGACCTAGTTCGCCATGTGCAAGATGTGAGCCACCTGCCATTTTCTTATAAGATCCTTTTTCACGTGTCCTGTTTCTTTCTCTCACCATTTTTCGTAACTCCCGAAAAAGGAGCGCAGACGTCGATCTACTGCTCAATCGCTCCTGAACTGGAAAAAGTCTCAGGGAAATATTACAGGTAATATTGTCGCAGTACGCTATAACGTCTGCATTTAACCTGAATAGAATTAAATAGCCTAATCAACGTTTGCGTACAGGGATTTCGTTCATTCTTTTCGCATGTTTGGTTGCATTGGTGGTAACCAATCAAAAAACACAAACTTAGAACCGCAGTTTCACTACATCGCAGGAGTGATGGATTCTTAGGTTGTTTTACTTAATATTGATGCAGAACTTTACAAAGATAGTCGCGGAATTGGTTTAAAACAGAAGTGGGCCGCAGAAAAACCACTGCTCATCATCAAAACATAGGCATAACTGCGGATTCGTTTTCGCCGCTTTTGTAATTTTGCCTACTGTTTCATGTGGCAGTAAATCTTATCTATGCCAATGTTTTTGCTAGGTGAGGGATACTGATTATATTGCATAAAATAAAACATTAGACAAATACAACCGGCCGATTTGCTCAGTTATTAAAACGATGCTAATGGTACGGAAGATCAGAAGTTCGAATCCCGCGTCGGTCAAATCGTACTTGGACTGTGTCGTCAACAGCTTGCCACAGCTGCGATGTTTCTCGAAACCGTGTTGCCATGCGCTAAGCTGTGAGCTGTGGAGATAAGTCTCGCCACTCTTTGCACGCTTCGGCGTAATAAGGCGGCTAGTATAATGAGGATTTAATTTGACAAACGCTTTTATTCTCAACCGAGTGTTATATTCAGCGACTGCGCAGAGAAGACACCTTCTCCCGAAGCTAGATACGAACAAAGCGCGAAAAGACTTTGGGAAATGTCGGAGGAGTGGACAAAAGCAAAAGAACCACACGCTCAAAGTACTATTGCTCAAGAATCTTCATAATTTTATCATAAAGCGACAGGTGTTGTAGAGTTGTAGACCAATCTCTTCCTTGTTGATAGTTTGATTTGTGCAGTTAACATATTCAAAATAACAGTTCTGGAGAAAACTTTAAAATGTAGACCCCAAGTACTTTTGTAATTGCAGGGGCGTATCCAGAGCGGGCCGCTGGGGTCGCCCCCCGCCCCCCCCCCGCTGAAATATAAGCTGATATATGTCTCCAGTCAGTGGAACAGTGGAAACAGAACATCTGAGGACGCGATGACTTTTTTTTTGTTGGTCTTCACTTAATTTTGGGGGGTAAATTGGACGTCGAAAGACGTGAAAACCTTTTTTTTGGTCTTCGCCGATATTTTCAGTGGAAACGGAAACAAGAAATTGCGGCCCCTCCTTTTCAAATTTCTGGGGACGCCTATGATAATTGCATATAAAAGAATTGCTAACGTTTGGTTATCCACACCAAATGTGATCCCGAAAGCAAATTGTAGACCTTCAAGCACTTTTTTTTACGTTTTTAAAGCTGTGCGTAAGTTTGTAACCGATATTTGAAGTTCTTCGACATTTTCGTTGGTTATTTGCAGATATAATAGTTTTATTGTGCTGGTGTACATACTGTAATTAGTAAGTGACTTACGTAAAATGGCAGCTGTTTTATCTAACATTCTTTTCATACGTATTTTTGCCGAAAGTTTGAAAAATGGTGTGTTTTAATTAACACAAAAAAACATGTATACATATCAGTAAAGTATTGAATGCCTGGAAATCTGTAGGCTACATTTATTGTTTCGTATAATTTTCGTTTACAAAATCCAATAAACTTGTAAAAACTTGTGAGCGTGTGATTCACTTTTTACAGCGTTTTTTGCAGCCGACGCGAAATTCAGTTTTTGCAAATGAATTTCGCTTGTGTATTCTGCTTCTAGACTTGTGAGATGGTTTTATTAGCAGTCTGCTGTATCTAGGAAGCTCAAAATCTGTGGGTGCAATTGTGCACCTTGTTGACACTGCAAAAGCAATTATTACATTTTATACATCACAAGACCAAAAAATGCTCGATCTCGAGACCAACTTTGAAAAAACGAGACCAATATCGCACCAACTTGAGACCTAGACCCACGAGCCTAAGTTTGAGACCAAAACCAAGACCCCAAAAAATCCGGTCTCGAGTCCTGCATCACTGATATCTTGAGTCGCTGGAAACTTAATAAACTATAGGCGACTAAGCATGAGGAAATTATGACTGATAATTTTAAAGGATTCGGGGTGTTAGATCTTTTCACTTAGTGCAAAGTTGGTCAAATTTTTGGAATTACAGAAACATACCGGTACTTATTATTGTAGCCATACAAGTTTATTCAAAGAGTTTAAGGTAGTGTAGTTTGTGTGAAAACTGAAGAGTGTTTCTTAGAGTCACCCACTGAAAAAAATGCATCGTCATGGTTCATAAGTCTTCAAAAAATGTTTGTCATGATATGCTGGGATAAAAGCGAAAAGCCTTTCAGGCATATGATAACGATCGATGTTCAGGCATATGATAACGATTAGGAAAAAATTCATCTTGTTTCCTCATATCGGTACTGCCTATAACAGAACTGTTTGGTTGAACCGCTTTGTCATAGTTACGTCAACTTTTGCCGCTTGCAAGCCAGTCCAATCTGCTGTAATACTGACATAAGCTTAGTGATGTAAAAAAACAGATTTTTTTACACTTGATTTTTTGACCTCGTTTTTTTATTTTTTAATTCATTCCTTTTTAAAAAATTTAAACAAGTTTGTTTTTAATACAAAGTTTGACAAGCAGCATCAAATCGCGTTTACGCGTGAAACATGACTGTCGGTAGCAGACATGGGGCGAATACAGCCTAAATGTATTTGAATACGAATACTATAAATTTAAGGGAATACGAATACAGTAAATTGAAATGTATTCGAATACGAATATTTTGAAAAGTATTCGAGAATACATTCCTGAATAGTTTTCCTTGAAAACAGTGTCTTAGAAAATATAAAGTGACACCACAATATTTTAAAAGTAATACTTGTCAAAACCAAAGTGTTACTTTTTTGTGAACAATCTGTTTCTGCTCGAATGTCGGCTAGCTGCAGCTGTCTGCTTATTTAGAATAGTTCAGTTTGTCACTTAAAACAGATAAAAGCAATCCCATCTGCGCTTCCATGTTGAAACAACACTGTCAAAAAAAGCCTGCCTAAATAGATACCCCATACTGTTTGGAGAGTGCTTTTTTGTTTTTGCCTGAAGTAGTCTGGTCTTTTAAAACTGATCGGATTTGAACTATACAGCAGAACTGCAGAAGAAACATGAATAAAACAACATACTTTTAAACCGTTTTTATTTGAAATTGACTTGTATGGTAAAGAATTCGAATGCAATACGAATTCTTTGACAAAGAATTCCAATACCAATACGATTACACGGCAAAATTTTAAATGTATTCGAATACTCTGAAACTTGTATTCATTTGTATTCGAATACGAATGCAGTATTCGAATACCCCATGCCTGGTAGGTAGTGCAGTCAAACCTCGGTTTTCGAACGTTTCGGTCCTCAATCAAATCGGTTTTCGAACAATAAATTCTAGATTTTTACCTTTCTGACTTCGAACATAAATTCGGATCACGACCAAACCAAGCGAATGCAAACAGACTAATTGCCTGCTCCTATCGCTTTAACACGAGGTAAAGACCTCACACGACGACTATGACATCACCCAGATGATTCATTACAATAGTTTTGCAACTTTAAAGCAAATGTATTAGCCCTTAATCATGGCTCCAAAGAAAGCTAGTGGAAGTAGTAAAGCTGGTGAAGAAAAAAGTGATGTACAGTAAAAGTGCTATTGCTGCTGCACAGTAGGCTACAGTACTGTATTTTTTTTTTACTGTTTCATTATTAATGTCTGCAATAGTACTGTACAGTATCTTGACCTTTAATGTTTTCGACGTTTTAAAGATAAAAGATACGAAATGTTTACTTTACAGTATGTTTTTTTTATCATCTTAGTTTTTTTATCATGTTTACTTTTTTATCATCTCAGTTTATGGTGTAAAATACTAGAAAAATACTTTACCAAAGTTGTTTTCTAGACTTGGAACGGATTAAAATTATTTACATTAATTCTAATGGAAAAAATTGTTTCGGTTTTCGAACAAATCGCTTTTCGACACAGCCTTCTGGAACGGATTAAGTTCGAAAACCGAGGTTTGACTGTATAGTGATATTGCCTTAATATAGTCTGTAGAGTAGTGCGTATCTAGCTTCAAGCTTTCCATCTGGGCCTATTTTACGATTTGCACGGTTCTGCCGTGCTAAATTTTGAATTGCTCCAAAATATAGCCCAACCACAACGTTGCGCTATTGAATGTTAATTTAGGGTTTACGCCTTCATTTAGCCCAGCCGTTCTTTACCTTTTGACTTTATTATGATCAAATTTCCCACCTGACTATTTTAGTCAAATGTTAACATAAGACATTTTATCATACAGCCAATAGGTGTTGTAAGACTAACAGAACACCAAAAAAACTGCAATTATCACTGTATTGCATTGAAACTGTCTCATATACTCCAATACGGTTATAGCTGGATTATACGGCAAATGTACAAAATGTTGCGGCACCCTGTGCCTGGATCGCTAAGCATTATTATGAAGAAACGCACTATTGCAACGATGACCCGTGGGACAAAACGTTGCATTCTACTAGCCTACAGTGCTTGCATACTACATTTTTGATGATTACTCGACTTGTAGTATCTTAGTTAAAACTTACAAAAATATTTTTGTGATTAGATTTTCCCATATCTCCCCCTAAATACGGCCTTGATAAACCATATGGCAGATGTACCTCATGCTGCGGCACCCTGCGCCTGGGGCACTGACTTTTATGGTTTATCAAGAAACGCATAGGCTACCGCAACAACAACCTGCGGGTCAAAAATGTTACATCCTACTCCTGCGTACTATGCTATGTTTGGACAATTGCAGGGCTTGGACTGTCTTAGTTCAAACTTATAAATATATTTTGGGGATTTGAACCCCGTTCATCCCCCCCTCCTAATACGGCCTTGCTAACGGCCATGTTATAGACTTAGGATTCGAAAAAAAAGATTCGGAATTTTTCTAGAATACATAATTAATCTGAAATGGACATCCCTACGCTGTAATGGAGAATCTGCTATTTTAATATCCGACTGATTACACAATCAGTTATCACTGAGCCCAAATTCACCTTTTCTTTAATCAAATCTTTGCTCAAAAGCTTCACGCTTGCATATATCATGTCAAGCTTTAGGTTTAACCTTATAGCACTCGCTTATGTATAAGTTTCTGGCAATTCTATTGGTCTACACCGCCGTCTTATTTCAGCATCTCGCCAACAACAGGCATGCCTTATTATTATCTATACGGGTCTGCTATTACAGTTGCGGAAACGAAAACTTTTCAACCCTGCAAAATGTTTGAACAAATAGCTTGAGCTATCACCAGCAGACAAAAAGGCGAGAAGCACCCGACGGGTCGCGAGAAATTTTTGTCCATCCAAGTGATCATGAACAAGCTCTTGTCTCGAAAGGTATGCCATCGATTCCCCGGAAAATGTGACAGCCGCAACACCACGTGCTTTTATAGAAGCATATTTTACAGCATGGTAAAATATACTTTTCTCGAAATCATTAGATTGCTCCATGCCCCCGCCCCTCCTAAATTTGTATCATATCAAAGTTGAATAAAAGTATAGATAAAATTTATTAACAAGCAATATACAAAACGTTTTGATGTAAACGATATAAATTTCAGTCAACGGTTGAAAGGTAAGCTTGGCCGGTTTATGGCACAAGGTTAGTTGCCTAACGCTTTGCCTTTTCGAGAGGTTATAGCACAAAACTGCGATATAAAAAAAATTAGCCATAGATGGTGAGCATAATCAGAAAGGTGTCCGACGCTACTGACGGATAGACTAAATCAAAGATCGAACGGGGGGTAGAATGGGGCAAAAACTACAACGAAAGAAGCTTAAGGAGGAAAAATAAAGCCAGAGCAAATCTCAAAACTGTATGTAACGACAACATAGATTCAGCTGTCATCATCAGCAGTGTACGCTAGTTCTTTCTGTTTTGTACTGCCTTGCATACTCTGCTGATGATGACAGCTGAGTCTATGTAGTCGAAACGTCCGGTTTTGAGATTTACTGCGGCTTTAATTTTCGTCCTGCTATTTTTGACGCATATTTATTGAACTACGAAAAAGTTAGTGCAGCAAATCATTAACTTTCTTCTTACGAGTTGTTTGAAACCATAGAGAACAATTTGCAAAACAGTGTGTAAGATTTTTGCCTTGTCATTTTCTTGAAATGAATAATGAATAGGTTAAAGTCAATGACTGTGCAAATAAGAACAGTTGCTCTTATAAAGAGCAGCTACACATTTAGCCTCAACAACAAAAAATAAGGCTTCTTTTAAGTATTAGGTTGATTAGAGAGGTGTTTCCTTCGCTCTTGTCCATTCCTCTGACATTTCCCAAAGCTTTTTGGCATCTTTTTCGTTGCGAGCGGCGCTTGATGAACTTGCTTCGGCGCAATCCCTGCAAAAATACGGAACAGAGTTGTCATGCTAGATCACGGAAATGAATGTTTTCTACTTCTTCAACTGAAGCTAAACTGTGTGCTATAAGAAATATAAGAATCTTCATGTTTCACCAAAGCTAAATTTTCAAAGTTAATTCGAGTCCATTCGTGGAAATGACAAAGCAAAGCATTCTTAAAAAGTTCTTGCCGCGATAATAATGAGATTAATCAACAGCAGGCTCATAAACAACCGGTGGGTGCAAACTAGAGTGAAATTAGATTGGACTGACACATACCTGTGACTGCCGGAGGAGTGATCGTTGGGTTTCTAATGCAATTCTACCGAATGTGATAAGTTTATTCGAGTTCGAGAAGTTTTGGATCTAACATTGTGATTGGCCTAGGCTGCTTCATTTACTAGCGCCATTGCTTAACTTTAAGATTTTAGATCAATTTCAAAAATCAATATCAAAGCTGTAGTCACGCGATATGAGTGACTCGCACCAATCCCTCAATCACTAGGTACTCTAGCGAGTACTTGCCTCGTATGAGCAGGGCTAAGAGTCAGTCTTTCTTGCAACAACAAAATGCCCAAATCGGGAATCGAACCTGGTTCTTTGGTGCAATAACCTTGACACCTGAGCCACGACGCTTTTAAAAACTTACGCATAATATTTCCCAGACACTTTTTCCAGTTCAGGAGCAATGGCGCAGTAGATCGATGTTTGAGCCCCTTTTACTGGAGTTATATAAATAAGGGGCGCACATGCAAAGAACACATGCGTAAGACATCTCCAACAACAAGGTAAGTGACCGATATCATCCTGGTATCGTTGCAATTCTGTTCTAACTACTCCCGGATGAACGGAGTAGCAGGTGACACCTGTTCCTGAAATTATTTCAAGCAAAATATTGCAATTTAGCTCATCTAATACTGTAAAAGATGAATGAGTAAAAAGCTTATTTATAAGCAAATCCAGGAGGGTGGCTAAGCGGTCTTCAGACCCTCTCCAAATTTTTAGCTAGATTTTGTATTAATACGCAAGTGCGTTGATACTCCTGGGAGCAAGAAACTGGAAACTAAAGACTTTTTTTACTTTTTGACCATCGTCCTAAAAATTTCTCTACCCCCCAGGTCGCCGCTGCTATAATTCAAATCAACGTTGAAAGGCTGAGGAATGACGTAGCAGTTCGTAAACACTCATTCTTGCTTGGTTTGGCAAACTGCCTTTGAAATCAAAGTCCTTTCGCCGTATCTTCAATTATTGCTAGCTAGTAGCTACGTCTTCATATTTCCATCACAAAAAACAAAGGAAGATTTACCAAGAACTTTCAGTTACCGGCCATCTATGTACGACCTCAAAACGGGAAATCTCGTTGAACGACACGGTCTGTTTTTCTTAACGACACAGTCCGAGCAATCGTTGTTGAGTACCTTTCTCAACGGCACAGCAAGTGAATTTGCCAGCTTTTTCTTACTACACCTTTGATGAAGAGTGTCAAACAGAAATACCAATAATTGACTGTAGAGTCAAGTCCAAATCGAACCCCAGTCTACCGCTCCGGAGATCGGCACTTTTGGTCTTGGCCGTCACATCAGTTTTACATAAAAAAATTTCATGCTTCTATTTACTATTTACCTTCCAGCCTCTTGCTTAGTTCCAAGCAGTGTAAAACGTTGGCCAGCTTACTGGTACCGTAAGCATCCCATGAGTTATAAGATCTATTTTCCTGCATCATATCGTTCCAGTTCATCGCTCCTTGTTTATGTGCGATGGACGACAGAATAACGATTCGGCTTGGAGCGCTTTTCTGTTCAAATTGACCAAAAATTTGGTGGAGTCCGTTGATTTCTTACTACTGATTTTACGTAAGTCCAAAACCGTTAAACCATGAACGCAAAGACTATGTCAGGAAGAATTTACACCATGATTATAATTTTTACGAATTTAGAATGGAGATGAGCCACTTTGAAATACCATGCGACTTATAAAATAACATGTAACTAATGAAACGTGATAAGAAATAATAGTGAAGTACTGCAGCAAAAATCGCACTCTGCATTCGTTTCATCTCATGATATATGTAAAACTACAGTGATCTTAGCCTTTGTCTCTGGAATCTACTGTAACTAGTAATCAACATCAAGTACGAGTTCGTTTAAGCTCAGATACGTATGTCGTGTGCAACAATAGTAGAGTTAGGTTTACTGCTGATTGCAGTAGGCCTACAAGCCCGCTCGTTTGTAGTTCGTTAATACCTTAATCAAATCCAAGAGAAGATTAGTAAAAAGAAAGTGTCCCAAATGATTAACACCGAATTGCCACTCGTAACCATCTTTTGTTTTCCACTGTGGGGTGAGCATTACACCTATAAAAGTTTAGCATAGATCAAAAAATATTATATGGCAAATGGCAACACTTTGGCGAAGAGATAGTTTGAGCCCCTTTTACTGTAGCAAATATTTTTTTTAATATTTATTATTATTCGCATATTTATCCTCCTATCACGAGAAAGCGATCAATGCGCTATACGAGCTCGCTTAGGAGTTGCGGGCCATCAGTCTACCACACTAAGATGGGGGAATCTCGTTAAGTGCCTTTCCCAACGGCACAACAAGTAAACTTGCCGGCTTTCTCCACACTATTCCTTAAATGCTGAACGTCAAGCAGGAAAGTTGTGAATACCACTTTTAAAGTCATTGGTTTGACCCGACTCGGAATTGAACCCCAAGTCTACCGATCCAGAAGCAGACGCTCTATACCACTCGGCCATCTGAACGGTTCCAACATTAACCAAGAATAATAGCACACTTCTAGGTCGTCGGAATTTAATTTGCTTGACTCGTCAGACGAATTGCAAAATTGCGTAGTCGATTATCTCGGAAAAGCCATCAAAAAGTTCAGTCAAGCGCTGCTGGTATAGTACCTCAAGTTTTGACAAAAGAGTCACTTTTTTCAAAGAATTTGCAGCAATAATATAGCCTCATACATTCCTGATACTTTTACAATTGGCGCACGCGTAAATCTTCGCGGCATCACGTATCAGCAAGCGTCTACAAGTTTTTAAATACCAGAAGATTTTTCAAAAAGAGCACTCCGCAAGGATTAGCCTACAATTTTTATACACCGTATAATATACCGGTACTCATTTATTTTTCTTTCCACACCTGCATTATTGACGAGTATATCCAGTCTAGATTCGTTTTCAATCACATCTTTAGCGCATTCTCTCACTGATTCCAACGAAGATAAATCCAGTTTTTTAATCACTAGATCAGCATCTGGAATTTCTCTTAGAATCTGAAACATGAAAGTCACAAATCAGCTACGCGTTATGTAAAAAAATCAATTTAGTTTCACACACATTTCTGGAGCGAAATCATTTTGATAGTTTCAACATTTTTGTTTTACTCTAATGAAAATGTAATGGAAAGTTTCGGAGACTAGGCAGAAAACGAGTCCGAATTCGCCTAGCAGTCACCGTGATTGTTTTCGATTTTTCGGTCGATAATGGCAGCTAGATATTTTAATTTTATCGCTGTCGGTAAAAACTTTTGCAGCGCTAGTTTAGTAAGTCTTGTGGCCTACCATAATATCTCTTTATCTCATAAAATATATGCCTTTCACGTCATATGTCACAGCGCGCGTCGTAGTGCCTGTACGGTCAGTAATACGCTAATTAATTTTCCTCGTTACCGGTATAACGCGCAAAAAAATTCATGATTTACCTTCGTTTTTGCTTCTTCTGCCTTTTCTAAATTTCTGCAAGCCATGATCACTCTAGCTCCTCTGCTGGAAAAATCCAGGGCTGTTTCATATCCAATACCAGTGTTACATCCGGTAATGAGAGTGGTTTTTCCATTCAGTTTCACATCACTCTGCACCATTCCTTTTCTAATTCTCGTCTTGCCTTCAAAGAACAAAAGTCGTAACTTCGTGCGCACAGATTTAAATTAACGAATAAAATACTTACTTTCGCTGTTCGAAACTTTCATTTTTGTGAGCCGTATAGTTTCAAATTAGGACCTTACAAAAATAAATGAAAGGTTTGGTAGACTAACATAACAAGCATCCTGCAATGACAGTATTATGAAATCTGCACTTGATGACGGCTTGAGGAGAAAAAATATTGCAAAGTAATTCTCGCAAGTGGAAGTTTCCACGACATAGATTTGGCTGTCATCTGTAGGTTATGCTAAACTGTAAAATCTACAACTCACAATAATATTTTAACTAAGCCATAGCCTACCAGCAGTAGCACATTTCCTAGTGACGCACAGGACTCCAGCAAGGCAGAAACGTCAGGTGTACAGGTCATAATAATTCTACCAGATACGAATTTGTGACGTCATAAACTGAAAGCTAATAAAAAAAGTACGGTAAAATTAACGGGAGTTTTGATTTCTTCATCTTTATCCTCCTATCACAAGAAAGCGACTGAGGCGCTATGCGTAGGACGAATCCAGACTCGCTTAGGAGTTGCCTTTGTTGCCAAGTTTTCCGCTTGAATTTTCTTCTGACTTCTTTAATTTGCTGCTTGCCAGATTCCACCAAGCAGAGATAATCATCGTGAAGCATCTTATCCAAGGACGCAACAACGAGACTAGGTTGGGAGGTGAACCATCAACCTTGCGATCATGGTCGTCGTAAAAACGACGCTCCAAGCCACTACGCCACGCTGCCGACAAATCTTTAAAGCAGGGATGTGCTCAACCGTTACTTTTGAGTAACGGTTCCAAGCGATTGCTTTGGAAAAGATATTCGATACTTTATATCCGTTACTTGTATTCGTTTAGGTAATCACGAATCAAAGACATTTTTTTTTGTCTTCACCAGATGTTTGGGGAAAAAATTGGACGTCGGAAGGCGTGAATACGTATTTTTTTTGTCTGGTAGAGATGTGCTTAACCGTTACTTTTAAGTTCTAAGTGATTACTTTGGAGTCTAAAGGAATCACTTACAACCGTTACTCAAAAGTAACGTAATCACTTAGAACCGTTACTCAAAAGTAACGTAATCACTTGGAATCGTTACTCAAAAGTAACGGTTAAGCACATCTCTACCAAACATCGGGTGAAGACCAAAAAAAAGGTCTTCACGCTCGCCGACGTCCGATTTTCCTCCAAAAATCGGGTGAAGTAGAGTAGGCCTAGGGATGTGCTTAACCGTTACTTTTCAATAACGGTTCCAAGTGATTACTTTAGAAGAGCTATTCTACTTTTTAACAGTTACTTGTATTCGTTTAGGCTAGGGTATCACGAATCAAAGACCTTTTTTATTTTTGGTCCTCACCCAATGGTTGGGGGAAAATTGGACGTCGTGTCCTCGGAAGCTGATTTCGAGGGGGCCACGCATTGCCTAGTTTCGGCCCTGGTTGGCAAACGAATACATTTTGGAATCGGTATTTTGACAAAACGAATCTGTTACTATCCGTTACTTCTTGTTAACCGTTACTTTTTAACGAATGATTATTATTCGCCCATCTCTACTTTAAAGATAGAGGAGACTTAGATGGGATAGGTCTTCCTGTCCGACTTGCTCATCTGTTTGCAGTGGCGGATCCAGGGGGGGGGTGTGAGGAAAGCATTCCCTCCACCAGCCATTTTCAACAATGTTTTGGAAGAATAAAATTTTTCCGTAATTTCGAACCTCTTTATAATAATATGCTTAAGTCGCCTTTAGCAAGCATAATCGAAACTGTGCGAACAAAATGCATGATATTCGTTCGGTGAAGCACTCTAAATTAGAGGCCAAAAATATAAACAAAATTTGTCTGAAAATTGTTCAAAAATCATTAAAATGGCCATCGATCACAGTATGTAAATTTTAGTAGACTCCGAGTGAGAGGCAAAAAGTTTGATCAAAATTTATTTCCCTATTTGCTTCAAATTTAACTCTACCAAAAAAAAAGTACGCCTAAAAAATGTCAAAATTTGGTGCCAAAAAGTTTTGAATATACTCCCCTCACATGGACACATTTTGTAAAAATGGCTTATTTACGCTCTCTTTTGGGTTTAACATCTTTGTATTCAGTTAACATTCAACCTAATTCAAAACTGCTTCCCTCCACCACACCAAAATTTTCTGGATCCGCCCCTGTCTGTTTGTAGCGATTTTGAACATATTACTGTTATAGAGCATTCTACTTGGAAAAATTCTGTCGGAACTTAACAGATAATCACTGTTCAACCCGAAAGTAGAGCTGGTCAGTAACGAAGTAGTGCTACTTAAGCAGTGTTGTAAAAAGTATTTTAAAACTGTACTTAAGTAAAAGTAATGTTACTGACTGCAAAACTGCTCAAAGCAAAGTAGAAAGTATTGACTAAACAAAGCACTTAAGTAAAAGTAAAAAAGTAGTCATTTAAAAACAACTCAAGTAAAAGTACAGCGTTATCAATCGTTAAAGTGTCAACCGCATACTTGCCGATGATGACTTACTTATTTTATATTTTTTTATTTAATTAGTTGCATATTTATCCTCCTATCACAAGTAAGCGATCAATGCGCTATACGAGCTCGCTTAGGAGTTGCCAGCCATCTGTCTACCACACCAAGATGGGGGAATCCCGCTAAGTGCCTTTCCCAGCGGCACAATAAGTAAACTTGCCGGCTTGTTCTTCACACTGTCCCTTTAATGCTGAGCGTCAAGCAGGGAAGCTGTGAATAGCAACTTTAGAGTCATTGCTTTAACTCGACTCGGAATCAAACCCGAGCCTACAGCTCAAGAGACAGACGCTCTATACCACTCGGCCATCTGAGCTGTTTAGCCATATGACTTGCTCAGAAGGTGGCAAAATATGTAGGCTATTGATTGGCACCTGAGTCCATAGAAAGGGGTGATTTTGCTGCGCCATTTTGCCCATACTATGGGAAGCACGCTGATCAATAGGGTGAAATATGACTTGCTCAAAGATGGCAAAATGGTAAACGAAAAGACAGTATTATCGCCCAGATGGCTGAGAGAATAAAGCGTCTGCTTCTGGAACGGTAGATTCGGGGTTCCATTCAGAGTAGGGTTAAACCAATGACTCAAAAATTGGTATTTAAGGCTTCCCTGCATGACGTGTAGCATCAAAGGCGAGAGCGTGAAGAACAAACCGGAGTGCAAATACAGATTTTAGGTGCAATGTGGGATTTCAAGAGAGACTAGTAACTCAAGGACTACTTTGTACTTTTCTAAAATAAAAACTTTAAGGTTTTGCAAGATTTTCTTGCACTTCGTTGGTTTTTGACGGTAGCAGTATTATTGTGTATTTTGTTGCTTGTTAGGTGTCTCGGATCAATTCCCGAGCCGGTAAACGAACAGTGTTGCTAACGACTCGCCATCGCTGCGACATTTGTTCTGAAACTGTGTTGTTATCCAGGCGCCGATAAGGGCCAAGGGTTCCCCCCTTAATCGTAGCACGCTTCGATGCAACCTAAGGGAACAATGAAAATTTGATTTTATGAATACCGTTGCTTTACTTGAGCACTGATTGTAAGCGTTATAACAGTCAACTTTCAAATAATAAACAAGCACGTGAAATCCGAAATTACTTTCTACTTTCATTACTTCAGTAGATTGAATTTTGACTACTTTCCTACTTTTACTTACGTAGAAATGCTTCGCCATGCTTCTACTTCTACTTGAACGCCATTTTTGAGTAAGTAGCAATACCTTAGACTTATAGATTTTTTGACTACTTTGTCCACCTTTGCCTGTAAGTGTATTTTTCAGGGAGGTACTTCACGAAATCGGATTTTTGAGCAATGCTGGTGATTCTGCACGCTTGTTGATGCTAGCACTAGCGTAGCCAGGATTTTGCAATGGGGGGGGGAGGGGGTGAGAATGACATCACATTTGACCGTTTGCTGCATACAGGAGTGGATCCAGAAAGTTTTGGTGGGGTAGATGTAATTTTGAATCAGTTTGAATCTTTACGAAATGCAAAGACGTTTAGACCCGGAAACGGGCGTAAATAAGCTTTTTGAAAATGTTTTCATGTCAGGGGCGTATTAAAAATCTTTTTTTATGAAGGGGGTACCAATTTTCGTCAATTTTCAAGCGCAGTTTTTTTCGACAGATTAAGTTTTAAGCAACTTAAGTAACAAAAACGACTCTATAGGGGTCCGAGGGCATGCTCTTCCGGAAATTTTTTGAAAATTTGCATACTGAAATGGCCATTTTAGTGATTTTTGAACCATTTTTCAGGAAAGTTTGTAATTTTTTTGGCCCCTAACTTTGAGTGCTTCACCAAATATGATGCATTTTGTTCGCACAGTTTCGATTATGCGCGCTTAAGGCGACTAAGGTATATTGCGATGAAAGGGTTCGAAATTATAAGAACATTTTATTCTTTCAAAGCATGGTTGAAAATGGCTGGTGAGGGGGGAATGCATACGCAGCATACCCCACATCCCCCCTGGATCCTCCCCTGATTGTTTAATAACAAAACATGGTCTCAAATTTTAAGAGAGATGTTTTAAACCAGAAATGCCGAAGGCAGTAGGCACGATTGTTGTAAGGAAGACAAAGGAATGTTTTCTGGTGAAACTGGTAAAACAATATTCAAATGTCTCGTGAAATGTTAGCAAATTAGTTCTTTTTTGAGCTACAGTAGCCTATGTACATCATTTTTGCCTGAAATTGTTTAGCCTTTTTTCTACGGAAGGTCTGAGGGGCCGAGGGTATTTGCAAGTTCATGAGCGGCACTGCCCTGCTTACAGTATTGCGTCTTTGCTTCATTAAGCATAACGGCAAAGAATTTAATTCAGGAAACAACGTTATTTCTTGTTATTATGACAATTACAAAACGAGATTATCAATAACAAAGTATCGAGCACTTTGAAATAAATATCAGAAAAATAGTAAGAGTGACGTCATTTGAGGCTCAATGGGGGGTTTGTGACCCCCAAACCCCTCCGTGGCTACGTCACTGGATGCTAGAGTAACTTTCCATTCAAAATACTGTAAAATAAACCTCTACGTAACTTGATTCCAAATCCACTCTGCTTTCTCTTGAATTATTTATTTTACTTCGCTTTCTTTATAGCCAACTTGTTGTCTTTAACGTACTAGTCCTACCTGTGACCTAATTGCAAACCGGTAACTAATTATTCCCACCTGCGTGGATTCACATATTTTGACCTTGCTTTATTTCGACTTTACCATTTGCAGTTAGAGTAGTGAATCATGAGTGAATTTTACAGTAGTTCTAACAGTCTGTGTCTAGCGCATATTGTTGATGATGACAACTACATCTATACCGTCAAAACGTCCTGTTAGGATTATCTGCGAGTTTCCGTAAAAAAAAATGTCACAGTCTTGATTAAAGATATATAGAACTACCCCTGGCCCTGATTAACTTAAGCATGAAAGATTGTATTGCCTTTTTTTTAACAGGAAGCCTGTTTCGATCTACTAAATTTACTTTCGTAATCATCGTTACAAACAGCAAAAATGCGGTACGAGATATTTTACTCATTTCACAGCTGACTTCGCGAGAGTGATTTGAGACCAAGCGTAGCTTTAGCTGACTCATCTAGGTAGCTGCTTAGCAACAGTAGCTCATTGTGTATCAACGGTGAGCGGTGTCATGTTTCAGCCACTTGGTAATGTAATATATGTTGTATGAGCAAATGGACTAGACCGCGTGGTTGACGCATTTGACTTCGGATCTGGTTATGTGGCTTCGATGCTCAATTACGCCAGCTTCCATGATTCATGCAATTACCTCTAGCAAAAGCTATATCTGCAATTATGCGGCTTACAAATATGTTAAAAAATAAAAATTTTTCTAAGCTATATAATTGCCTGGAGTGAAGATCCAAAGTTTGAAACTTAAAAATCTCCATCCCGCCGCGCTTTGCTGCGCGTGAAATAAATAAACAAACAAATAGTCTCAGACATTGCACTTTTTTAAGAGTTGATTTCTCGAGAGTATTTGCTGTTCTGTAAAAATGCTTTCAAGCGCAGCTTATGTTGGTTTGCGCTTTCAAGCGCAGTAGGCTATAGCCCAGCGGTTCTTAACCTTTTTTGGTCTGTTTCCCACCATAGACTTTTATTATGATCGAATTTTCCACCCGACTATTTTAGTCAATGTTAGCATGAGACATTTTATGGATAGCCAATGGGTTTTGAAAGACTAACAGAACATACAAACAAACCGCAATTACTGTATTACATTGAAATATCAAATCAAATCTTCATTATACTCGCGGTGTTACGCCGAAGCGTGTAACGAGTGGCGGGGCCCATCTCCGCGGCTTAGCGCCTCGGCTACACAGCTCCGAAGAAACGTCGCAACGGTGGCGAGCCGTTGGCGACACTGTGTCGATTTGACCGGTCCGGGAATCGAACCCCAGACCTCCCCGAGAGCGTGCGCTTAGCAACTGAGCTAACGGCCGGTTTACATTGAAATATATCAAAGCAAAAGCAATGTGAATGTTGAGTTGTCGACTTTAATCAGATGTGACTTTCTAATTTGCTTATTGTTCCCCAAGAAGTCGATGCAACCTGCTTTCACTCCATGCTAGTGCAAAATCACGTAATCCTTCTATATACCCATAATTAAATATACTTCAAATTTCAGCATAGTATAATATGAAAGACCGTAGAGTGAGACAGCGCTGTTTCTGGCTTTTAGCCTTTTATTTCTGGCTTTTAGCCTTCATCAGCCTCCCTCAGGTAAGAAACGATCATCTTCCAGTATCACTCATCCCTTCGCATAAATATTTCTGAAAGAATCTAACCTTTGTGGTACGCATATCCACTCGTGTGGCTACGTCACCATTCCAGTCAAACTCTTTACGTGGCCAGGGTGAAGAGCAAACAACTAAAAAGCAATGTCCTTCCTGGCCTACCGGACGGGAAGTCATGACGACTTCCTCTTGTTGGGTCAGAGGCTATAACAGCACTCCATCACCAACAGTGCAAAGCACTCCAGTACAATATAAAAAAGTCACCCTAAAGCTTTTTGTCTTACACTCCTCAAAAGAAAACGGTAGCAAATGGAGCTAACTGTCAGGCAGGTGATTATTTCTTTTGATCAACGACCACATGGCGCACTGTTTTTTATCTATTTGAATTTATACAATTAGCTCCATTTGCTTTCCCTCAACCATAGGCACGTTGATTCACTATTTTGATCAAAGAACATGTAAACCACTTTTTTCTTTTTTTGCACTTCAGTTAGCTCCCATGTGCATGGGCTTGTACCGGTAGATAATTACCACCAGTACTTTGACCTATTGTAGGTTGATATTTTATGACTCATGGGTTACTTTACCGTTTCAAAAAAGGACTTTGTTGATAACCGTTACAAAACAATGTCCGCAGGGCAGTAGGTTATGTTTTTGAATAAAAGTTACATTTTTGTAGATGTTTTTTTTTTTGTTTTTGGAGAAATTTGCCAATTGTTTATTAATTCGGATGGAAAGACATTTCCCACTGCTTTTACCGAATTTTCCCACTAGTTGGAAATTTCCCACCGTTTAAGAACCACTGCTATAGCAGGTTGGTCTGGCTTGTAAACGGCAAAAGACGACGATATATTATTACTATGACTAGGCGTTATGTTTCAACAAAACAGTTCTGCTATAAATAGTACCGGTATGAGGAAATAAAATAAATTTTTTTCGAGTCATTTGACGTCGATCGTTATCACATGCCCGAAAGGCTTTTGCGTTATCTCAGCATATTATGACAAACAAAACTTTTTTAAAGATTTATGAATCATGACGCTGCATTTTTTTCAGAAGTGGACTCTTAAAGGGGAACTGAACCAAATTTCAATGAAAGGTGCAAGTGACGTCATCAGTCAAAAAGCGGATTAGCGGAGTTAGACGGATTTTCACTGATTTCTCCTAAACTAAATCACGAAAAACTCCGTTTTTTTTAAAAGGCTTTACATCACCTCATTGTTATTTGCACCTTTCATTGAAATTTGGTTCAGTTTCCCTTTAAAATCGTTCGAAGCTAAGTGCTACCCTTGCAATCCTTTTCATCACAATATGCTCTATTTAGGGGTGGTCCTATTAAACTGTAGACTTAGAATATTAGCCAGAAACTTATGCAATTCAGAATATAGTAAACATAAGACAAAAATAGCGGAGGAAAATGAAACCTCAGTAATTTTTAGAACTGACAACGGTGCTTCAAACCACTAGGGGTGGGTCCAAAGCGTGTCTTATTTTAGAGCGCTCGACTCACATTGATTCGTGCCATAGCTTCGACCAGTGGTTTATAAACTGTGTTTGATCGAATCCCAGAGATTCGGCGAGACTGTAGCAGAGGTTCGGCAGAGATCAGAACACTCAAATACACAGTTATCACGCAATGTGCATTTTGTGGCAACCGTGATATCCTGCGTATAAACTTCATAGATTTATCTACTGTATATGAGACAATCACTTTTGACTTTGAGCATGGGACATCTCAAAGTGTACCTTAAGTCTCTGTAAAAGTCTCTGTAAGTGTGATTGGACCTTAACCTTTTTTATGAAATGAGTTTTTTGCTATTTTTTCGCAAATACTGTATACCTGTATAATTATACGGTATACCGATTCATATGTATTATGTAAATGTAGGCTACATGAATTAAAAACTTCTCTTAAATCCGCTCTGAATCAAGGCAAGCTAAAAGCTGACAAATATATCTTGCTCTCAAATACGGACATTCTCGATGTTTTATTCAACATGTTTATTTATTTATATTTTTTTGTTAATCAAAACACATCCTTCTTTCAAAGTTTCGGCAAAATTAGTTTGACGTGGTTAGTTGAAACAGCTGCGATTTTATTAGTTATTACTAATTATATTGGAGCATATCTTTAAAATAAAACTCTTGTATCTGCAAATTGTTTTGCTACGATATATTGTATTTGCAGCAAAAAATCAACGAAAATGTTATAGAGGATACAGTGTCGCTAACGGCTCGCTACCGCTGCGACGTTTCTTCTGAGCTGTGTTGCCCCGCGTTACAAGCTTTGGCGTAATACCGCGAGTATAATGAAGATTTGATTTTTTGACCTTGAATGGATAACCAACTTTAGCAATTCTTCTGAATGTCTTCACAAAACTTGTGATCCACATTTTGAAGTTTTCTCCACAATTGTTATTTTTAACATGTTTACTGTACAAATCAAACTATCAACATTGAAGAAACTGGTCAGCCAACGAGACTCAACATCTGTCGCTTAATGACAAAATCACGAAGATTCTTGAGCAGCATCCGTTTGGGCTTTCGATTTTTCTTCTTTTGTCCATTCTTCGGACATTTCCCAGAGTCTTTTCGCACTTTGTTCGTTTCTAGCAGCGCGAGAAGGAGTCTTCTCCGCACAGTCGCTGAACATAAAACTCAGTTGAGAATGAAAGTATTCGTTTTATTTTACGCAAAAAACAATCACTATCCCTAACCTAGCAAAAACATTGGCATAGATAAGATGTAATGTCACAAGAAACAGAGGGCGAAATTACAAAAGCGGCAAAAACGCATCCGCAGTTAGGCCTATATTTTGATGTAGAGCAGTGGTTTTTATGTAGCCCATTTCTGTTTTAAATATATTCCGCGACTGTCCGCGCAAAGTTCGGCATCAATATTAAGTAAAACAGCATAAGAACTCATCATTCCTGCAATGTAATGAAACTGCGGTTCTAAGTCTGCGTTTTCTGATTGGTTACCACCAATGCAACCAAATATGCGAAAAAAAATTATATCTGAACAAAATCCTTTCACGTAAGCGCTAATTAGGCTGCTTAATTTTGTTCTGGTTAAATGCAGTCCCTATAGCCTACTGTGACAAAATTACCTGTAATATTTCCCTGAGACTTTTTCCAGTTCAGGAGCGATTGAGCAGTAGATCGATGTCTGCGCTCCTTTTTCGGGAGTTACAAAAAATGGTTTGACAAAGCAATAAGACATGTGAAAAAGGATCTTCCAAAAAAATGGTAGGTGGCTCACGTCATGCACATGGCGAACTAGGTCTGTGTTAATAGCACCAGGGTGAAGAGTGTAGCAAGTGACTCCGGTTCCTAAAATAACAATTTGAAACAAAAGGCAGGTTAAAATTAATGAACTCAATCTTGAACTTAAAAAAAAAAATGAATGACTATGAACTTTCTTGAGTTCAGTAGAGGTCACTAAAAAACGGTTACACTTAACCAGATTTGAATAAAAGTTAGTAAACTCAACTGAAAATCGATTAAGAATTCTTCGAGTTTGCAGCCAGGTTTCAGGGGCGGATCTAGAATTGTTTTAGGCGGGGGCCAAGAAACAAAAAAATGCTTACTATGCAGACTATGTTCGTCTTCAAGTATCAAAGTGCGATGATCACTATTTACAACTAAAAATCAAGAGGAGGGAAGATTGAGCTCCCTAGCCATCTCGGTCCCCCTATAGGTTCTGCAAGAGTAACCTAACTTAAATCTTATCGATTTATCGACTTGACCAAAACAACATTATTTTGAAGAAAGCAACAAAAATTTCAAGCGATAGTCAAAGACCTTAAATCGTTACATGTGAAACAATTTTTTCAAGCTTCACTCTGACTTGTGACATTGACACAAATACCCTGTGAAAATATCTAGTTTAGAACGGTGGGCCAAAGATCCACAATAATGACAACAAAAATTTGATTATTTTGCAAAGAGTCCGTGAGCCTTTGGCAGACATAAGCTGGACATGTGGACAGAGTAATCGTAAAGGTATTACAGTTAGAAAACTGTCTGGATTACCCTCCAGTCTTTTGCTCAGTTCTAAGCCATGAAGAACATTCGCCAACTTGCTGTTTCCATAAGCCAACCACGAGTTATATCTACATTTTTCTTGCATCATGTCGTCCCATTTCCATTTTACGAATATCTCATGGGCAAGTGATGAGACAATTACAATCCGGCTTGGAGCGCTTTTCTATTTATAAAAGAATGGTTAGACCGAAGAATTGCACCTTGGCCCAATTTTGGGTCTGACCAGAACCTCTAAATATTGCCCAAACGGTGGCCAAAACCGCCCAACTGAATCTACATCTTGAACCAGACTTAAACAAAGCGACTTCCAACCAGAACTGCGGTTACTGTACAGTGGGTCAACCCCATTATGCGTTCTTTTTATCAATCGGCAAGGCTGTAATGACAAAAGCAGCTTTCGATTTTCTAATTGTATTAAAGCATTTTGGCTGAACAAATTTAGGAAGACTGTTCACCTTACAGCTCCTAATTTACTTGAGAAAATAAATCGACTCAAAAAAAGCCTTGCGTCACACCATTGTATAGTCAATTAGATTTACATGGAAGCAGAGGCGTAGCGAGAAATTGAAAAAGGGGGGGGGGGGGTAGGGGCAAGGAGTGTGATATATTTCAGTCACTTAACCCCGCTTGATATTTTTTGCTAAAAGGCAAAGTCAAGAGAGGGGGGCATGGCACAATAGCACAATGTCCCCTCCCTCTCCCCTTAAATACGCTTCTGTATGGAAGAACTTTTACGAATTGATGTTAGTTGCTCATAAAGCGTTAGAAAATATCAATAGTTCCATAACGCATATCGAAATCGAAGGCACTGTTCTGCCATAGCAAATATCAGCATATTTGGATTTCAATGGATCGGATTTTGGTAACTTTTGCGGATTTAAATTTTTATTTATTTTATTATTTTGTTTAGTTGCATATTTATCCTCCTGTCACAAGTAAGCGATCAATGCACTATACGAGCTCGTTTAGGAGTTGCCAGCCATCTGTCTACCACATCAAGATGGGAGAATCCCGCTAAGTGCCTTTCCCAATGGCACAAGTAAACTTGCCGGCTTGTTCTCCACACTGTCCCTTCAATGCTGAACGTCAAGCAGGGAAGCTGTGAATACCAATTTAAAAGTCATTGGTTTAACCCGACTCGGAATCAAACCCGAGTCTACAGCTCAAGAGGCAGACGCTCCATACCACTCGGCCATCTGAGCTGTTTATTTTAATGATTTATTGCATGATGATTTATTGAATTTATCATCATAATGATTTATTGCATGACCATTATTTGAATTTTGAAAAAAAATGCAAGCTATACTAGATCAAAAATCAAAATCAAGTCTTCTTTATACACTCGCGGTATTATGCCGAAGCGTGTAACGAGTGGCGGGCACACCTCCGCGACTTAGCGCTTGAGCAACACCGTTGCGAAAAAACTTCGCAGCTGTGGCGAGTCATTGACGACACTGTGTTGATTTGAACGACCCAGAATTCGAACCCCAAACCTCCCGCACCGATAGCAATGTCGTAACATCTGCGCTGACCATCAAGTGCTATATTTGCGATTTAAATTTATTCTTATAAAATTTCTCAATTGGAACGGATTAGGACTTTAAAATTTAAGACCCGTACGTCTATATTATATGGTACTTAAGAGCTCTACCACAATACAATATTCACCTTCATCAAATCCAATAGAAGATTGGTAAGAAGAAAATGTCCAATATGATTGACACCTAGTTGTATTTCGTAGCCTTCTTCTGTCTTCCAATGTGGACAAAGCATAATGCCTACATAATTCTCAATATTAGAGTAATGTCTGCAAACGGCACTATAGAAGAGATTGCTTTGTGATTTGGGGTGTGAGAACTCGTCGGAGATGAGAAAGAAAATGCGTACACATACAGAGGTGGGTAATTTTATTTTTATTTGAATAGACTGATGCGCAGCGCAAGAAAGCGCAAAAGTTCTTCAAAGCCGGCATACAAAACTCAACCATAGCGTTATTTCATTTTTTAATTAATTGAAGTGCAACGCAACTTTCGCAACCAAACTTTAAACAAGTACAACGCACTAATCATATACTATGCAATTTTCGGAGTCATTTTGATTGTTTGACAGCATACAGAAAATACACTATAAAAAAACTAAATTGTTATAATAATAAACGTTTCATACGTTCACCTGCATTATTGACGAGAATATCCAGTCTAGATTCGTTTTCGTTTACATCTTTAGCGCATTCTCTCACTGATTCCAATGAAGACAAATCCAGTTTCTTAATCACTAGATCAGCACCTGGAACTTCTTCCAGTATCTGCAACATCAAATGGAAAATTTAATTCTTAAATTGCCAATTGAAATCCGTTTCGGTAAAGCTAATAATCCAAGATGATGCAACGTCATTTAGTCGTCATAATGAGGTAGGCTAATAAGCCAGGAAAGTTAAGTTTGGTCCAAAACATTTATAGGGCCATATTAAACTTTTATTTCTTCAAATAAATTTTGAGGGTTCGGCAAATTAATTCTAGGCTACGGCAGGAATCGCGCTGCTTAGCCGGTTTTAGTCCACTTTTGTTTCCTCAAATAAATATTGAAGTTTGGGTAACCAATTATAGCTTGCGGCACAAAGTCAATTCATGATTTACTTTTACTTTTGCTGCTTCTGCTCTCTCCAAACTTCTACAAGCCATGATCACTCTACCTCCTCTTCTGGCAAAATCCAGAGCTGTTGCATATCCAACTCCAGTGTTACATCCGGTAACGAGAGCGGTTTTTCCGGTCAGTTTCACATCACTCTGCACCATCCCTTTTCTAATCCTCGTCCGACCTTCAGAAAAAAACAAAAATTAAAATTTTGTGCAGCAAGATCGCTGTTGTTATCAGGGGGGCTCAATAATTGTTACTGCAAGAACGGATTCAAGAGAGAGAGGACAACCTACCCCCTCTCCACACACACACAACAGAAATCCTGGCTCCGCCCTCACTCATTGTTTAACTCGAAGGTTGTTTTAGTATGCAGTCGAATTCGGTTAATTGCATTCCGCATTTTTGCATAATAATCATAAATCCCAAACCATAATCTATCATTTGTTGAGAAAATGTTATGGATTATACTGTATATCGAATAAAAGTGAAACGCAATTATTTGATTACTGAACAAAAGGTTGCCAAATTTCAATGACCAAAGCATGATCGTTTCAATTCTTAACACAAACAAACTGTTCCATTGCGTTAAATTAACCTGCTGATTGCAAATACCTTCAAATTAAAGGCCGACCCCGATTTCCGATTGTAACAAAAAAACGTGGCTTTCGTTTTCCATTTGCCGACTTTCGACGCTGATCAAAAAACCTTTGCCGATGCAACTGCTACGACTCCACCAAAAATCCACCGAAAAAAGAACTTGATACTACTAGACGACGGCTACGCACACTTCCGCATACACGCATAATTTGCTTAATCGCGTAAAAAGGCTTAGCATATTAACTGCTCAACGGATTCGACAGTTTCAAGTGAATAAAGTGAGGTTTCGAAAAGTATAAATAAAATACTCACCCTCACTGCTTCTAACTTTCATGTTCTTATTTTTAAACAAAAAAACAAAAACTTATCCAAACAAATTGTTGTTTAGCCTGGACCTGCAATGCAATTTTTATATTTACCCATACTTGCTGACGCTGTGCAAAGTAATCATACTGCTGTAGGCAGTTATATTTTGGAAATGCAAAATTAGGTTCATGCATTGAAGAGCATTTTTCGCAACAGAAAGCCTTGACTTTTCTTTCAACTAAGCTTTCAAGAAAATCTGAGGTTTTTATTTTTTCGCAATTGGTTTCTAGAGAGTGATTCGCAGCTACAGTACGGTACGCAGAAACGCTTTCAAGCGTTAGCCTTATACTCATTGGCTGCTTAACGACAAAAGACGACGGTTCATAATTTACAGTATACCTGGGTGTTACGTTTCAACCAAACAACGCTGCTAGCAGTATGAGGAAACAAAATCAAAATCAGCTTTTTCTTAGACATTAAACGTCGATCGTTATCATGAGCCCAGGGCGGGGCCAAGGGGAAGGCGAAAGGGACAATACCCCCCCCCGCCAAATATTTCAAGGACCGGTGTTAATGTAGAGATTTGCGTCTATTTTGAACCAGAATTAGAGAGCAATAGGGGGCGTTTGCGGCCTTAGCAACCGACCTCTGATGGATTTTTTTTGAGAGTTTAACATTGAAAACGCTTTTTTGGAGATCGACCGGCTGGAAGCACTGTTCTCCCCTCCCTTGTAATTTTTGGCTGGCTACGATACCATTACCCTGTCCACTGTAAGTGGACCAAAACTTACGGAATTTCTGCATCATAATCAAATTTTTGAGGTCATAATTGCAAAAAGTGATTATGACATCAAACATTTGATTACAATGCAAAAATTCCGTGGGCCTTGACATGTGGACAGGGTACATAAATTATGTGCCCGAAAGGTCGTTATCATGTGCCCAAGAGCCCTTTTTGTGCTATCTCGGCCTATCATGACAAACAAGACAGATGTATCGTGACGATGTATTTTTTAAAAGTTGGTTGTTGAAGTCATTTGGAGCTAAAGTCCTGCATTTACAATTCTCGTCATTGCAATATGCTATATTTGGGGTCAGAGGTGGGTCCAGGGAGAGAGTGGGATGTTATAAGAGATGCATCTTCCCTGCCAGCCATATTCAACGATGTTTTCGATGGTAATAATCAATTGAATATTTATGAGCTTTTTTCCGCTTGTTCACTTACTCTGCACCAGCGTTTCATGCCATCCACAAATGCGTGACAATCTTCCCTTCCACAACTTGATTTCTAGTTTTAGCGTATTAGTCTGCCCATGGCATCATAGCATAATACAGTCACAATCACTCTACTAGTCTACTTTGGCATTCTTTTTTCAATTTTGACTTGTTTGTTTTTTTCACGTCATTTTACCGCGTTCCGACAACAGCATCACGGTCCTAAAATAACAGATCAGCCGAAGCAGACAAGTCGATTTTGTTTTAAACAGAAAGCCCATTTCAATCAACTAAATTTCCTCTGCTAATTATTGCACAAAATGGCAAAAACATTCAGATATTTTGCTCATTTCACGGCTGACTTCGCTAGAGTTATTCGCTCTGAAGCGTAGCTTTAGCTGACTCATGCTGTTTGGTATAGCAACAATGGCTCATTGTAGAACTGAATGAGTAGTTTTTTAAGCCACATTGAAGCCAAGCAAGGTGTATAGTACAAGGAATGGGGAACGTGCGACCCGCTGAAGTTTAAAATGTGGCCGCGTTAGAACTTTGATAACACTGGCAAAATAGAAAACATCACTCTTTCATAAAAACTGCTTCGCATTCAACTATACATGCTGTATTTGTGCCAGTAAAAAAACGCAAAGGTTTTTGATTTTGCTGTAAAAAATTACCCACCATGAATAGTTTGCAGTAAATTTGCGAGGTAACTTTGGGTACTTTTAAAGCAAAATTTAAAAATTAAAAGTAAATGTGGCCTGCTGTGCTTTGCCGGTTTTTCCACCCCTTGTGTAACATTTAAGAACTATGTTTGTGTCAGTGAATTGTACATGTATCATGCAGGAACATGGCTTAGTTGGGTATGCAACTCGCGAAACAGCTCCAGAACCCAATGCACCACCATCCGACCAACTTCATGAAGTGGGTGTCATGCTGATATTCAAACAACGCTGCTAGTGCAGAGTTGTCAATCGGGCTCAGGTTTGGGTTTTGAACAATTGTCGGCCTTCAATTGGGCCGTTGGAACAAACAAAATCGTTGGAACAAAATCGAGATTTTCAGTAAGTGAAGGGTTGTTCCGATTGCTGAGTGTATGAATATTGCTATCCATAACTGGTGAGACTGTGAATGGGTAAAACTCATTTTCTTTTTTATTAAAATTTCTTCAAAATTCAAAGTGATGTTTTTGATTTCGGGTTTAAATCGGGCTCAAACTGATGGCGCATTAATTAGGACTCGGCCTTGAAAAATCGGGCTCGCGTCGGGCTCAACATCTTCGGCTTGTTGAGAACTCTGCTGCTCTGCGCTCGTGGATGATTGTGAATTTTTTAGTTTTGAGCAATTGTGTTGTGATAGAAAAGGCCTACAGTTTTTTTTCTTTCGTCTTGGCTCACTCATTTTAGGGGTAGAAATAAAAAACAAAACAGCGATTATCAGTTATTGACTGAGTTAGCTCTTACATACTTTTTGTCGTGTAGCCTTATAATTAATATTCAATGTACAACAATAACGTTTCATAAAATTAGTTCGCGCGTATTTTTTACACCTGCATAACATATTTGTCAAACAAAATGCTCCATTTATCAGAGTTTCTGTAAAAACACATCAAAGCAATATTAAAACAAGAAATTTTACACGATCAAAAACATAGACGAAGATCACATAAGATCATAGGCAAACGACCATCAGTGTACAGAAACAACTTCTTTAAGCTTTTGTCCATTCTTCCGACATTTCCCAGAGTCTTTTCGCGCTTTGTTCGTTTCTAGCTGCGCGTGAAGGAGTCTGCTCCGCGCATTTGCTGAATATAATTATTTAGGCTGTTACAACAAAGTTTTAATAATTTTCATTATGTTGCCTGGTCGGGGATTCGTTACATTCGTAACTGGTTCTCTTCTCATAATTTAGCCAGTAAAACTTAGAGTGATAAGATTACCTGCATTTTAGCGAAGTGGTGAAGGATATCGCTACAGGCGCGAGGTCTTGGGCTCGATTCCTGAGCCGGACACAGCGTCGCCAACGGCTCGCCACCGCTGCGATGTTTCTTTGGAGCTGCGTTGCCAGGCGCTAAGCCACGGAGATGGGCCCGTATTACCGCGAGCATAGAGAAAATATTTTTTGATTTGAATACCTGTAATATTTTCCCGACACTTTTTCCAACTCAGGAGCGATTGAGCAGAAGATCGTTGTTTGAGCTCCTTGTTCCGGAGTTAGAAGAAAAGATTTAGCGAACGCATACCACACATGAAAAAGAATTTTGTAAAAAAAGGGCAAGTGGCTAACATCATTTGTGTGGCGAACTAATTCTGTTTTGATAGCTCCAGGATGCAAAGAGTAGCAAGTCACTCCTGTACCTAAACAGTAAACATGGCTATTTAAAAAAGAAAAGTCAAGAGAATATACTAAACCGTAGATCAAATCAAATCAAATTTTCATTATACTCGCCGCATTACGCCGAAGCGTGTAACGAGTTGCGGGGCCCATCTCCGCGGCTTAGCGCCTGGGCTACACAGATCCGAATAAACGTCGCAACGGTGGCGAGTCGTTGGCGACACTGTGTCGATTTGACCGACCCGGGAATTGAACCCCAGACCTCCCGCACCGATAGCGTGCGCTTAGCAACAGAGCTAACGGCCGTTATGTCAAAATCGAATCTTCATTATACTCGCCGCATTACGCCGAAACGTGTTACGAGTGGCGGGGCCCATCTTCGCTGCTTAGCAACTCAGCTACAGCTACAGCTCAGCTACAACTCAGCTACGAAGAAACATCGCAGCATTGGCGAGACGTTGGCGACACCGTGTCTAATTTGACCAGCCCGGGAAGCGATCCGCAGCGATAGCGGTGTTTTTTACAACTGTGCTAACTGACCGGTAGATTTTATGTTATTCAAACCAAGGGTGAATGGAATTTTTTCGGTTCGGTTGCATTTGCACGAGCGCATACGATCAAAAGAGCCTCAACACTCTGGTTTACCTTCCAGTCTTTTGCTTAGTTCTAAGCCATGGAGGACATTTGCCAACTTGCTGTTTCCATAAGCCAAGAAGGCATTATATGTACATTTTTCATGCATCATGTCGTCCCAGTTCCACTTTACGAAATGCTCATGCGCCATTGATGAGACAATTACAATTCGACTGGGAGCGCTTCTCTATTTATAAAAGAATAATACTCAAGACTCAAGGTTGCAAGGATTTGGGAATGATAACTTCAAAATAACTCAAATCCTGGCTAAGACGAACCTACAGAGACATGGCCGGTGTACGATTGCCTCTGACAACTCCAGCACAGCAGGTGAGTCTATCATGCGTTTGGTTTTTCACACGAGAAAGATGAAGCGTTGAAATTCATGGAAATAAACATTTTTTTTTTTTGATCTACCAGAAACGATAATAGACCAACTTACTTGTGGGTTCAAAAGAGAAAACAAACTCTTGTATCATCAGCTGAAGCTATAGGCGTGCTTGCATCTTGCGCAGAGAAATCACAAAACAGGATTGCGTAAACTATACAGTGAAATTGAACCCACTTAGCTTACATTCCATGTGCCTTGTCCACATGACCAATTTTGGTAAGCTTTAGGCCCTCGGTTTTTGGTTCTAATTTTTCCATCATAATCAATTTTTCGATGTCATAATCACTTGTTTAATTATAACATCAAAGATTTGATTATGATGCAGAAACTGGAATCAAGAACAGTGGGCCTAAACACCCACCAAAATTGAACATTTGGAGAAGTAATGATATTCACCTTTAACAAGTCCAGAAGAAGATTTGTGAAAAGAAAATGTCCGATATGGTTGACACCCATCATCATTTCAAAGCCTTCTTTTGTCTTCCAATGTGGACAAAGCCCAACGCCTGAAAATTCCCCATATAAAGTCTTAGGGACGTTACCAAGATTATGCATACGTCACCGGGGAGAGGTGAAAACAGAAACGTGAATTCACCTTTTCGTGACTATTTTGAAAAATAAATGATTTGTTGCATTAATGAGGTGAAATACCTTTTTAACGTAGGCTAACGGGTACTTAAACGGCAGCCCCCATCAGTTCTGCAATCAAACAGATTTTGCCTAGATAAAAAGCCATATAAGTTATGTTACGTGTTGTCAGGTAACGTCATCATTATCACTGCTTTGTGGCCTAAATCACTTTTCTGTGTGAAGCAAGCTTGAGTTTGTAAAAAAAAACTTATTCTGATACTAAATTGAGAAAAAAATTTTTCGAAATTCCGCACCTGCATTATTGACGAGTATATCCAGTCTAGATTCGTTTTCGTTCACATCTTTAGCGCATTCTCTCACAGATTCCAATGAAGACAAATCCAGTTTTTTAATCACCAGATCAGCGTCTGGAACTTCTTTTAGTACCTAGCGATAAAGGTTAATCATTGTGGCATGACGTTTAGCTGCAAAAGATCCATGACTGGATCCTTAAAAACACACTGCAGACATAGGGCTGTTGGAAATTGGTGTAAATATTATACTTACGTAATCACGTTCTAACACACTTCTGGAAAAAATCTGAAAATGTTTCAGGAAACACGAAAGAAGTGAAATACTGCCAACCCATTCAATCATTATCCGGCTCAAACTGCGTACTTGTATGGCAAAAGTTCAGTGAGTTGTGAAAGCAGGGTTAACGTTGTTTACAAGTAGGACTAGAACTAACTTTTGGTTTCAGCCTGACTAATATATTTTGTAGAGCGAAATGATTGTTAGCGATTTTGCGTGTATTGGTGATTGAATTAGCTAGGCACAGTCAACAAATCCAGTTGTGGTATCGGTAGTGAAGGCATTTTGTTCCTCAATCATAAAAATGAGAATATGTCTCTCAAAAAACGCTGCAATCATCAAATGACATTTCAATAGCCGACAATCGCGTTCGCATGGGTGCAAATCCAGGGGGGTGGGGGGATGTATATCCCCAATAATCCCGCAGCATCCCCCCAATATTTTTCATGGAAGTGGAAAATTTTTCATACGATTTGTAATAAGCCTACCCAATTAAATTACATCCCCCCAATATCAAAAAATGGTCAATTTTCCTAAAAACCCCCTCCCCCCAATGCTCAACATAGACTTGCACCCCTGCTTGTGAGTAATGCAAATCCAGCGAATTGCAATAACCGATTGATATTTTAGCCACGCCTGATGCTTAGCACATGAGAAGGCCTATTCTACAGGGAAACGACAAAATGCCGAAGCGTGCGTGAAGCATTAGCATTGCCTTATTTTTATTCTCCTTATAAATGTATTGTAGAACATTAATCTATATTTTAGTGGCTTCCAAATGGTCGATATCGACGCTGCCAGTAATTAAATAGATGGACCGTCAACAAGGAAGCCCCCCTCCCCCCTTTTTTGACTTTGCTCTTCGGTAAAAAAGAACAAATGCTGTTATGCAGATTTACTTTTTTCATGCTTAAGGTAGGATCACGAAAAAAGTAAAATTATGATTTACTTTTGCTTTCGCATCTTCCGCCCTCTCTAAATTTCTGCAGGCCATAATCACTCTAGCTCCTCTTCTGGCAAAATCCAGGGCTGTTTCATATCCAATCCCAGTGTTACATCCGGTAATGAGAGTGGTTTTTCCATTCAGTTTCACATCACTTTGCACCATTCCTTTTCTGATTCTCGTCTTGCCTTTAAAAAAACGAAAGTTTTTGCAAACAAAAAACAGCGATGTTCAGTTTAACATGGTCACTTAGAAGGGATAATTTTATTCACCGTTTGACCCCGAATATTTTTTGCCATTTTTTGAGATGTACTAATAGGGACCATCAAAAATATAAACAAACACTTACCTTCGCTACTACCAACTTTCATTTTTTCCAGTTGCACGAGACATAAAACAGAAGAAATAAATTGCAGCTTTATAGCCAAATATTTGAGTATTCTGCAACAGAACTTCTTTTGTCTATAGCAGGGGTGTACAACCCTTTCACAACTGCCGGCCGCATTACCTTTATCTCTGGAGAGTATGGCCGCCCATAATTTTTAAAAACTTATGAGTTGTGTTAAGCCTGATCTATACTTTAACTCATTCGTTTTAAAACCTTAGTTGAAAAGCGTAGTGTAAAATAATGCCAATATAAAGAATTTTATTCATCACATAGTTTGCAATTCATCGTACATTAATGACTCCCTTGGTTTTGCATACGACCAGATAAGCTAAGCGTGCAAAATCGGGTGTCTCGTTAGGTACCATCAGCCTTAGTTCAGATTCCAAATTGCTGTTTTAGTAACCGGGTTCGATACTCGCCAAACGACGAAAACCTTGCAAAGATCAACTAATCGTAGCGCAATTTATAGGCTACAAGTAACTGCTTACAAATGGGTAAAAGAAATCCACAGTTTAATCCACCCAAAACCGCGGATTGAATTTTAATTTCCTCGGTTCAACTCACTGTTGTACTTAATCGCGCTTGGTGCTGACCAATTTAGGGTAAACCCGAAAATAACCCGTGGATAAGTTTAATCTGAGGATACACTCTGGTGCATTTCACTCTTAAATTGCGTTTCTGCCAGACTTCTCGAATTAAGTTCTCACACACCCTGTCGACAAATAAGTTATTGCATTTTTTCTGTTTTGCGCTAATATACGCCAGCATCTGCAGCTACGTCGTGTTTTTTTTAATGTATGTCCCAGCCGTACGAAATTTCACTGACGTCCGCAGATTGCACACCGTCGGTTTATAGTAGCCAGCGCTTAATACGAACTAATCATGCAAGGCAGTCAGTAATAGCTTTTAAAAAAGAAAATAAGCTCAAGTCGCATTGTTATTTTCAAACATGCAAGGCTTAGCCTTTTCTACAATTTTTTTGCTAAAAATAGCAGAAATGCAGTTTGTGCTATTTTGCTTATGTCACAGCTGACTTAGCAAGAATTCGCTATCTTGTGAAAACACACTCAAGCGTAGCCTTAGCGAATTCGTCTGGCTGCTTAGCAACAGCTAATTGTACGAACTGGTGGATATTATATTTCCGCCAAAACAGCGCTGCTGGCGGTGTTCGAAAAGAAATTCACTTTTTTTCTGTACGTTAGCAGAGGCAAGAGCGTGGTCGAGTGGTAAGAGCGTCCGCCTCTGGAGCAGCAGACGCGGGTTTGATTCCGAGTTAGGTCCAACCAACAACTTAAAAATTGGTATTCACAGATTCCCTGCTTGACGCTCAGCATTAATGAGACAGTGTGGAGAACAAGCCGGCAAGTTTACTTATTGTGCCGTTGGAAACGGGGCCGTAGCCGGCCTTTACATTTCGGGGAGCTAAATATATTTTTGGGGGGCTGAAAAATCAACCTAAAATTTTTCTGATTTTTTATTTTTATTGCTTCTCAAACTTTTTACGCGGGGTGATTCTCGTTAACTATTTGTGGTCTGTGCTTTTAAATAAAAACGTGGCGTAGTTCGCCAATTAGTTCTAAAAAGAAGCGAACCTACAAATTTTTTAGTATTTTTTCTTATACTTTTCCAGTTGATCCTGAAAAAAATCTAATAAGCCGTTTGTGTTCTAACTTTAGTTTAACCCAACGGAATAAGCGTTCTCGGTTCAATTGGATTTTTCAGACCCCGGGCCGTTAGCTCAGTTACCAAGCGAACAAGATTTCGTTGCGGAAGATCTGCGGTTCGATTCCCGGGCCAGTCAAATCGCCACAGTGCCGCCAACGGCTTGCCACCGCTGCGACGTTTCTTCGGATCTGTGTAGCTCCGGCGCTTATAGTCGCGGAGATGGGCCCCGTCATTGTTACATGCTTCGGCGTAATACCGCGAGTAGGCTATAATGAATATTTAATTTTGATGTTTTTTCTATTTGGCGTTCAGCAATTTCTTAGCCAAAGGGGGGGAGCAGGCATTCCAATCAACATGCTTGGCCCCCCAATCAACAAGCTTACTCTCTTGAAGACAGCAGCTTTGGTGCCTAATTTCAAACTTTGGCTTCCCCCATTGGTGCAGTCGTAAAATTAGAAGTGGGGGAACGCATGTCTGCAAATTAAATCCTGGCAGCTTTGAACCACAGTGCTTTGCAATGCAGATTTTCCAATGGACGGTATTATATATCTACTGCACACACATTGTTACCGGCGGCGGTAACACAGCAAGCTGGTCTGGGGCAAAATCCTCGCCGCTGGGAAACTTTTGCGATTTTTAATGCCCAAATCATATTTGAAGTTATTTTTTAGAATAAACTGCAAGATTTAGCTGACTACCGATGTTTAATCACTGCTGTACTCGACAATTTCAAATCAGACCGAACTTGAGTTTTTCCAAATAACTGCAAAATATCCTCAGAGGTGAGGCATTCGTCAGCTGATCCCAGGACCTCCGAAAGGTTTGTGATGCATTTTTTGGTAATAATGTACACTACTCGATAATAGTCCGATTGGGCTCCAGTCTCCAATCCCCATCTCCTTCAGCGAGTTCGAGTTCGCAGCCCTGGACTTTATTGGTCGCAATGGCATGAACAAATAAACGACATGCAACTTTTCTTTTGGTGAAATCATAACTTTAATTTACACGGTTTGTGACTACTTGAACAACAAACTATATTTCGTAGTGATCTTTTATTTCTTTTCAACAATTTAAATATCTTTTTAATGAACTCGAACAGTTTTATGCGAGTTCGAGTTCAGAAAAAATATTTTTTCGAGTTCAAGTTCGGCAAAATCGAGTTCTTTCGAGTTCGAGTTTGCAGCCCTGCTTCTGGCAAGAAATTCTAATCTAAATCTAAAAAGGCCATTATTTAAACGAGGAGTTCCAAGTTAGATGGAGAAAACTTGAGCTACCTAGCTGGCTGAACTTCATTAACTTCCTTTAAGAAAACATTTCCTTCAAAAATTTCTTTCAGCAAATTAAATAGGCCTACAGCTAAATTTCCTTACACTAAGCTCATTATCTTGAAAGTGAGAGCCCTGTCTGCTCAGTCGTAAGTCGCAGATTTTACAAATAAATGCTCGCAGCAAAAAGTAGAAATTGTGACGCCGCAATTTTTAAGATGATGAATTGAGAATTGGATTAAAATCCGGGTGAAGGTCAAAAATGACAGAAATCTGAAAGGGAAAAGTGATTATTATCATTATGACGCTTTAGTAGTGACAAGTTTGGAAAGAATTTTCAGATTAAAGAAACCACTATTGTTCAGATCAACTTTTATTTTAAAATTTTAAAAACCTCTACAGCCTGTTTCTCGCTAAGCGCGGTCCTCAGGAGGTGTCTAAAAACAAAACTCAATACTTAGAAATTACAACACTGCTAAAAATTTTAAACCTAAAGTACATCAACGGCTGCACCACATTACTCAGCATTCGACAAATCTCACTGTAGCACAGTGTAAGCTGCACCAAAAAAGCAGCGCCTAAGAAAACGACCAAACCAAATACATCACGCAATCACAATATTACGTCACACACGTCATCATGGAAAAAGGGAAAAAAGCGGCGGTATTATTTAGTGGTCAACTTGAATGGGTCACGTTTTACTATGTTTTAGCATGAACTTGTTTCTGTGCCTACATTTGCCAAATATTTCTGAACGTTTGTTTAATGTGCATTTGGGTCCGATTGAATGATTGTAAGCTTTTCAGACATACATACGTTGCAATTTCTAACACCGCTGCGCCGGGATTCGGTTCGCGCGACGATGTACCAGTTAATTGTGAAGTCCAAATTGTTACGCTTGCATTTCCAAATAATACATTTTGAAAGCTCCGTGGCACAAGCTTTCACTTCGTTCCTAAATGTATGACTATGGTTATTGTACCTTGCTTTGCAGTCCGTTTCACAAAAACCGTAGTAATTCATAGTATTTGATCCTGGGCATGAGACTGACGCACTATAAGCCAGGCTGCGTTCTAAACATCGTCCGTTCAGTGGGCAATCATTTTTTTGTCGGCAGAAGCAAGTTCTTGCGGTTGGCTGTTGCTCGGTGACATTGTGGTTGGTGAGCCGCTTGTTATGCCTCGAAATGATTGCTTCCATATTCGGCATGCAACTGTAACTTATTTTGATGGTACTTCTTTTACATATTTTCCTTAGCCTGTGGTTTGGCGGGAAGTGCTTGTCAAGTAGCTTCAGGAAATCGCGACCAATGTTCGTGGATACATGGTGACTGAATGGTGAATTGAACCAGACGATGTTACGTTTTCTCGGTCTTTTTTTCTTGTCCTTTACGTTGTAATAGTCAATCGCGTCGGTGAAACCACTGTTTTTTAGCGCCTCCACGTATATTGGCGCTGCCTTTTGAAACTCCTGCTGGTCACATGAAATATCAGCAAGTCGTTTTTCCACCATCTTCGGTAATTGACACTTGATACTCGGGGGGTGGTTTGATTTTGAGTGGATGTATAGTGGTCGGTTGTTCGGTTTTCTGCATGGCCAATACTTTCCGGAATTTGAATTAAGTGTGACGTCCAAAAAATCGGTTTCTATCAGATTTGCATCTATAGTGATTTGTAACCCGTTGTCCTTGAAGAGTTTGATTAGTTTTTTGCGTAATTTTTTTGTATCTGGTCCCGATGCGTTTCGTAAAAATGCTAAACCGTCATCGCGGTACAGCCCAGTGTTGAGCTTTCCCGTGATGTGAGATAATTTGTCCAACAAGTACAAACCAACGAGTTCGCAAATTTCTGCTCCGTCGTACGCCCCCATAGCGACATCAAACAAGGGGTGATCTTTTTTGACCTAAGCGCTATCTTTGGAGAAAAGAAATGACTTTCGGCAATGTATAATGGCTTTCTAGGTTAAATGGGAAATAGGCACAAATTTTTTGCAAACTTTATTGCTTTTTTTTTAATTTTTAGCAAAATTTTTAAAAAAATTTTAGCAGTATCGTAATTTCTAAGTATTGAGTTTTGTTTTTAGACACCTCCTGAGGACCGCGCTCAGCGAGAAACAGACTGTAGAGGTTTTTAAAATTTTAAATTAAAAGTTGATCTGAACAATAGTGATTGCTGGCTCTGGCTTTAGTCATTGAGCTCTCTGCTGTTCGTACTACAGATCGCCGATACAATTTAAAGAAACTGTAGGTAGGTCTATACGGCGACACGAGAAAAGATCCTAGGCGACCTGGGGTCGCGACTTCCACTTTGGAGAACATCGATAGCACAAAGAGAAATTGACTACACATTTATCCATCCTATCTAATTCAGTGTATCCTTGTAAGAGCAACATAGCGGCCCCTAAGAATTCACTCATCAGTGGGACCGGGATATCTGCAATTTTGCTTTTCGTTTCAAGTTATGTATCGGTAATCGGTAACAGTAACACTATTATTGTAGACTATGCAAGCAAGTCAGTGGTAACAAGTATTTTATTTTCATTAAGGCTTCATGATGAAGCCCATACTTAGAATTTAGGAGAATGTTCTCAGAAAGGATTGACCCCTGGACCAGGCCCTTGTTGACAATCAATCCACTATGCCTTCATTTGCCTAATAACAAGCCTAATTCTGAAGACAAATTGCGCAAAACAAGTAGTGCTTTTCCATTTTGCCAAAGCCTCCCCCCCCCTTACCCTCCCTGCCGACGCCCATGTATATAGGGCGATGTAATTTAGCACCAAATTTTTAGTTGTGATAACATAGCCTGGGCTATTTTGTTTAATTACTACATCCATACCTTGAAAACATGTTAAAAAGCTAATTTGTGTTTATTTATTTCTTTTTGGGTTTAATGTTTATGAAAGCAAATCATCTGTGTGATCTGATGAAGCTATTTGGGCGAACTACACAGTGAGTAAAAAACAAAGTACCGGTATCGCTGTCAAAGAAAACAGCCGATGGTAGGTCAAACACTTTTTTGAATCGTCCAATATTTTTTCTTATTTCTCGGTTGTGGTCCGACTGATTCAATATACGAATCATGAGGTAGTGTCTTAGCTAGAGAGAGATTTGTATTCGATAAAAATTGATCCTGCATGTGTTGGCAAAACAAAGATTTATTTTTGGTCAGAGTCGTTTTTTATTTTGTTCGTTTGTTTCGTTTTCGCCTTAAGATTTGCCTGGCGGTATTGCGCCGACGGGTGTAGAGAATTGCAAAGTGCATTTTGGCGGCATGGGTTTTGAGTAACACAGCCGGAATGATACGGATTCGGAACGTGAAGTTTTACTGTATAGCTGAGCTGCTGAGGTATGATTCCCGGGTTAATTATATCGGATAGAATGTGGCTAGTGGCCCGGCTCGACAACGCTAGCTCGTTTTTTTTGTGGGTTTAATGCGGTGTTCTTGAAGTGTGAATCCGCGGAAATGGGTCCCCAAAACTTGTTAGAGTGCTCTTTGGCGTAATATCGCGAGATATGCAATATATACTACTAGATATGCCAGCATACTACTAGCGCTAATTATAGTCTATAATAAGAAAACACAGCTTATTTCAAATTGCCCCTACTTCGAGTTCTCAATGTCTATTTTGCATTATTCGATATGCAAAATGGCTTAGGCCCTCCACTGACCTCCAGCCTTTAAACGCTGAATAGTTTATTGCTTTTTGCAAGATAGGTGTCGCCATAAAGTTCCACCCCGGGTGTCACCATTCCTAGCGACGCCATTGCTTACAAGTCTTAACGTCAGAGGCGTACCCGGGGGGGCGCTGGGTTTGCGCCCCCCCTCCCCGCTGAAATATAAGCTGATACACAGTAATGCAAAGTAACGAAGTATTTTTACTTAAGTAGACTCCTGAAGTATTTTTGCTTGGTAACTAGTGCTTACTTAAGTAATTTAAATTTCGACTACTTGTACTTTTACGTAGGTATATAGTTCAATCAGAAAGTAACGCTGCTTACAGTAAGTGGCATAAAAATGATAAGTAATTAATATTAAGCAATGTATCACGCAAAGGATGAGTAATCATGCTTGATAATAAAATTAGCAATAAAATAAAATTGGCAAAGGTGTATTGTTTTATTTTACAATTGCAAGTTTTACAATTTCGCGATATTAAGTGGTCTTTTGTTGTTTGTGTTTGGCGAGGACAATGTGGTTGCATTTTGCAGATCATGACACACTTCACTTTTTGATTTTCGTCAAATAAATGTGCTCATTATTCTAAATATAACCTACTTAAGCATCGGCAAAATATATGTCAAGTTTGGAAGTGAGCAAATTATCTTTCGTCAAAGCTCAGCTTTATGGCCTTGGTTTTGTAAACGCTACTTTTTACTTAAGTAGCTTCAAATTGCTGTTACTTTTTACTTTTACTTGGTTACTTTTACATCCCCTACTTTCTACTCTACTTCAAGTAGTTTCCGCTATCAGTAACAATGTTTTTACTTAAGTTGATTTCTGGACTACTTTTTACACCACTGCTGATATATATCTTCACTCAGCGGAAACAGGACATCTGAGGACGCGAAGACCTTTTTTTTTTTGGTCTTCACTTCATTTTGGGGGGTAAATTGGACGTCGAAACACATGAAGACCTTTTTTCTGGTCTTCACCGACATTTTCAGTGGAAACGGAAACAGAAAATTGCGGTCCCCCCTTTTCAAATTTCTGGGCACGCCCCTGAAAGTCTTACACGTCTTAGAGTCCTATTTATAAAAAAGGAATCAAACCTACCGCGGTTACACAAGTAACTCAAAGAACAAATCAAAAAACTAGCGTACACTTCAAACTAAAAAAGTTCATCAACTATTTTACAAAATAATTATTGTTTCGTACACATGTCACTAATAGACACAAACTTTAACAATTGATTTCATCGCTTGTTATATTCTTTTATGTAACTTCACAACTTTCGAAATAATTGCCACTTTGCAACTTTTGTTAAAAATAAACGCAGCTTTTATATTTTTTTAGTGCAACAAAAACTTGCCCTAGTTATTCCCTTATAGGAGGCTGCATTTGCTATTAGAAGTGCTTAACTGCTTACCAGTCGGCTGTCGCTGCAAGCACGCTGGCTCTCATGCTTGACGTGACGTATCACAGTTGTTTGCTTATTTGTCGCATTCCTGAGCAATATTCATCCATATCAGGGCTGAGCAAGCTACGGCCCGCGAGACCATTTTATGCGGCCCGCGGGCACTTACAGAAATAGGCTATACCGTGAATCAAGCCGAAAACCTTTTTTTTGAATGTCAGTGAAAAATAGGTCATGTAAGGACGTTTAGACCTTTTTTGCTCTTCGAATCAGTGCGGCCCTCGGCTTCAAAATTTTTTCAAATGTGGCCCTTCGCGTAAAAAGTTTGCCCATCTCTGCGTTATATCGTTGCTCAGTTAGTCAGTAACGTATTAGTAATTGTCGTTTTATCGAAGTTCTTTTGCACAAATTCTTACTTGCAATAAGTAACATGTCGGCCAGGGGTGGCGAACCTTTTTTAACAAAATATTAAAAATGAAGTTTAGCAAGCTAATGCCGTGCCATTACATTAAATGAACTTGAATAGGTTTTTAGTGGTACAAAATCTTGGGCGATAGACGGGTTCATCTCTTTAAAAGTTAAGTCTTGAAAAAGACTGGTTAACTATTTAAAGTAAAAGTCTTGAAAAAGACTGTTTTTTCTCTTTTAAGACTGAGTAGTCTTGAAAAAGACTGTTTATTTCCTTGAAGATCTTTTCGGCCAATTCTCTTCAGAAGGAAACCGTTGGCAACTGAGGAAAGAACGCATTGCTCGCGAATTTATAGAAAGAGCATGCATCGAGACTGGTCAGTTTTGGTCACTGCTGATTGGTCAACATCGGGCGGGTTTGATTGGTCAACAGCGAGAGCGGAATTGGATCACGCGATCGGCTGGAAAGTGAGCGACTTTCAACGTATAAACAAACTCTTTTTGACGACAAAGCACTGAGTCCAAGGTTTTAATGAAGGTTGCTTCTAGTGCGGCCAGATGGAAAGAGGATCTACTTGAAGCCAAAATCGTAAACATATTGTTATTGTAATTATCAGCACAATTTTTGTTTTGCAGTAGATGAAGACCAATTGCCGAATCCGAATTAGGGTTGCTTACTGAAGTTTTGCAGCTGCGCTGTGGGAGCAATTTTGTCTGGTTTGGTTGCCGATGAGCTTAGGGATGTTTTGGTTGATTCTGTCCTCTAATCTTTGAGAAGTTCTGCCGACGTACACACTGTCGCAGTGGCACAAGTATTTATATACTACTTTGCTTCTCTGAATAGACGGCAGACGATCTTTGCGAATGGAAGGCATCATCTTTCTAGTTAAGAAGATCACCAGAGTGAAAACCGAACCAAAGCATATGCTGACAGCATTTTTTGTTTGTTTTTCAAATTTGAGGAAGACATGACCAATCCTCGGGATTTTCAAGTAAACAGGGCATTTTTCTGGTCCTTCGCGTTTAGGTGCTCTGAAACCGGAGATTTTCTTTTTAATTCCAAGATTGATGACATCTTCAGGATAGCCATTTTTCCGTAGTATGCGTCTAATGGTATTCAACTCTGAGGCAAGCTTTTCTTCAGAGCAGATTTCGAGTGCTCGGTGGACAAGGGTGCCAATCAAGTTGGTATTCCTTTTCTTAGGGCCAAAAGATTCCCAGCGTGTGTATTGCCCGGCAAACGTAGGTTTTCTATAAACCGACGTAACAAATTTGTTTTGCTTTTTTTCTATTAGAATATCGAGAAAAGAGAGTTGGTTGTCGCGCTCCCTTTCGCAAGTGAAGGAGAGGGAAGGGTGAAGAGAATTGAGCTCGGTGAGGAACAAGCTGCATTCCGACGCATTCTGAAAAATGACAAGATTGTCGTCCACGTATCTGCAATAATAAAGTGGTCGTGAAATTTTCTCGAATAATTTACTTTCGTAAAATCCGACAAAAACATTTGCCAAAGCAGGGCCGAGAGGATTACCCATAGCCACACCCTCAACTTGCTGATACATTACGTCATCGAAGCTAAACTGAACAGATTTGGTAGCGCTGTGCATGAGTTGAATGAACGTGTCTTTGGAGAAATCCGGGGGAACCAGATTGTTATCATATAAGGCATCTGCACAGATTTGTATGATTTCATCGAGGGAAACGTTGGTGAACAAACTTGTGACGTCAAACGAACATAGAAAGGTGTCTTTAGCTTCAACTAGCCATCAATCCTAAAGACACCTTTCTATGTTCGTTTGACGTCACTTCAGTGGGAGACAATAGCTCTGAGGACGTGAGGATCTGTTTTTTTTTCTTTTTGGTCTTCATCCAATTTTAGTAGGAAACAGTAGCTTTGCGGACGTGATGACCTTTCATTTTCTTTTTAGTCTTCATTTGTTTTCAGTGGGAAAAATAGCAGCTCTATGAACATGAAGGCTTTTGGGGCAATTTGGACCCACACTTTCCGAAAAGAAGCGATTGTGTAAAAAAGGTTTAAAGTATCAAGTGACGTGCCAGAAAAAATTCTGCGGAGCGCCACATCTGGCACGCGTGCCATAGGTTCGCCACCCCTGATCTAGGCTGCTAGCTTACTGTAAAAACTGCTGCTGTTTGGACTAATGTTACAACATAACTCGACTTTATCAGATTGAGTCAGCAAAATATGAGTGGGTTCAAAGATTGTCCTCTAGCGACATCAATTTATCAAAATCTTACTCTGAAACTAAATTTTACCAATGCATGAATATGTAGGCCTATTACTAAAAATTAAAGGAAGGGTAGATGCTTGAGCCACACTTTGCATCCCTCTCCTGGATTGCCAATGAGTCACATCAGCTATCTATTGAACTTGAAAGGTCAAAACTAGGCTATAGGCCGACTGCATGTTCACTACGTGTGCGGTCATCGTGATTTGAATTGCGACGTTTATGCTGTTGTTGTTTTAGTTGACATGTATTCAGGTTTTGTAGGGTGTTTCCTGTTTTTGTCTTACTATTTGTTGTTTTCCTTCTGGCTTGCCCATTTTGATAGTGAAAATAAAAATCAAATCAGTGGTGAGTTGCGCTTTTTAATGATTGTACATTAAAATTCAATTTATTCGCGTCATGCAATTGCAACGATTTCACAAAATTGATCAACGAATCTTTCCACTAGGTATATTTGCGCAGTCAAATCTTAAACATAACAAAACACACCATTATTATTGTTTCGGCAAAAACACACATGAAAGCAATTAAACCGTCAAATTAAAAAAGGTCAAAATTTTGAATGAAAACGATATAGTAAACTTTTATCTCTGTACGACAAAGTTCAAAATACTTAAGGAGTTTTTGCTTTTGTCCATTCCTCCGACATCTCCCAAAGTCTTTTTGCATCTTCTTCGTTTCTAGCGGCGTTTGAAGGAGCCGCTTCTGCGCAATTACTAAATGAAATTAAATAATTGTGATAGAAATATTATTGGGTCCTAATGTGTCATCATAGATCATTTTCGGGGTTCACAATTCTCTTCTCGGTTCGCTGTTGCCCATTTGGCGCTACCACATTTGCCGTTGGTGAATCCAGGGTAATCAGTGGCTCACTCCCCAAGCTTTAGACGTAATAACTGCTGGCTTAGCGCATTTTTTTATTATTTTTAGCCCCCTAAAAGCTTGCAGAAATAATAGAAATGCAGCATTTAGAAAACTTGAAAAAAAAAACTCGAAGAAGGTGATTGAAATTTCTGTTTATAAAGTGTTTTTTTTTTGTAGTTAGACAAGTCGATAACACTAGCTGTGTCAAGATTACTTGTAATATTTCCCAGAGACTTTTTCCAGTTCCGGAGCGATTGAGCAATAAATTGTAGTTTGCGCTCCTTTCTGTGGAGTTATGAAAAAAGGTTTGGTGATTGCTTGTACCGCTCCAAAATAAATCCTGTAAAAGAAGGGCAGGTGGCTAAGATCCGTCGTATGACGCGTTAAATCCGTGTTAACATTTCCAGGGTGAAGACAACAGCACGTAACTCCCGTTCCTAAAATTATTATTTGTGTGAAAAAAGTTAGGCCTACATGTTTTATAAAAGATAAAAGCAGTCAGTAGATCTTTTCGATCAATAACCTGAAAAAAACTGTTCTAAAACGCATCGTACGAGCTCAAGTGATTGACCAAGATTTATAGCATCGTTGGATATCTGGAACAGATTTTTCAGTCTGAACACTAACTCAGAAGTAAACAAAAAGTTAAAAACATGAAATTACGAAATGACTGGCTTACCTTCCAATCTTTTGCTCAGTTCCATGCAGTGAAGTACATTTGCGAGCTTGCTGTTCCCATAAGCCAACAAGGCATTATAAGTGCACTTTTCTTGCATCATATCATCCCAGTTCCACTTCGTGAAATATATATGCGCAATTGATGTAAGAATTACAATTCGGCTTGGGGCGCTTTTCTATTGAAGATTACAAATAATTAAATTTCCATAGGAGGGTCAGATTTATCAACGCACCTTCAACAAATCCAGGAGAAGATTGGTGAAAAGAAAGTGGCCGATATGATTGACTCCCATCTGCATTTCGTAACCTTCTTTTGTCTTCTGAGGTGGACAAAGCGCAATGCCTAAAAAGTTCAAGATATTTATTTCTGAACTGATTGCGTCTCGAAATACTGGTTATGCATCCACACCTGCGTTGTTAACAAGAATATCCAGTCTAGATTCGTTTTCATTCACATCTTTAGCACATTCTCTCACTGATTCCAATGAAGACAAATCCAGTTTCTTAATCACTACATCAGCATCTGGAACTTCTTTCAGTATCTGCCATAACAATTAATTAAGTTAGTGGTGGTTTGATTCTCACAAGCTCCCTGCTTCAAAATAATCAGCATTGGCAAAACGTTTAAGTAAAGTCAGATCCAGAAATTTTTTACGGCGGTGCTAAGGCTCAAAGAAATGCTGATCTTGCAGTTTTAAGCGTAGAGCGCAATAATTCTTAACCTTTTTTCAGAGCAACGGACTTTTTGTACATTCAAATAAAAGCTAAAGACTTTTTTGAAAGAAGCATCGAACGAACAATATTAAATACAAGTAAACATTCATATCGTATTTGTAGCCTACGTGGGTTCACAAACCCCTTGAAATACCTTTATGTCAGCGACATGGCCTAGCGGTACCGCGCGCAGGTGACAGATCCTACGTGACGGGTTCGATTCGCGGCTGGAGCCGATCGCATGTGACGTATATAACGGGTGGCTGCTGACTCGAAGAGCGCAAGCTCACTTCGCAGTGTTCCTCAATTACTGCTGAATTTTCAGTTCAATATAATTTGAAAATAACCTGAGTAATTTATGCAGAAACTTGATCTAATAGTATCAAAGTACGTAGTGATTCATCGATAAGTATACCGGCAATTAAAAATTTATGGGAGCTAGAATTGGCCGGTTAGCTCAGTTGCTAAGCACACGATATTGGTGCGGAAGGTCTTCGGTTTGATTACTGGGGCGGTCAAATCAACACAGTGTCCACAACGGCTCGCCACCACTGCGACGTTTTTTCGGAGCTGTGCAGCCCAGGCGCTAAGCCGCGGAGATCGGCCCCGCCAGTCGTTACACGCTTCGGCGTAATACCGCGAGTATAATCAAGATTTGATTTGGGAGTTACAATCTGTTTGATTACGAGTCGGGTCAAACCAATGACTTTAAAATTGCTATTCACAGCTTCCCTGTTTAACGCTTAGCATTAGCGGTACAGTGTGGAGAACAATGCTCCCACTGAGATGTTTACAAAACCCCAGATTATCCCTTCAAAAAAAACCAGCTAAGTAACAAAAACCCCAGATACAAAATTGTGCGTTTTAGCAGCAACAGCTGATTTATTTATCACTTACAAGTCAGCGTAAGCTAAGACTTACGTGATATTTTTTGTTAAGCGCACGGGCTATCGGTGCGGGAGGTTTGGGGTTCGATTCCCAGGCCGGTCAAAACGGCTCGCCACCGCTGCGACGTTTCTTCAAAACTGTGTAGCTCAGGCGCTAAGCCGCCGAGATGAGCCCCGCAACTCGTTACACGCTTCGGCGTAATAACGCGAGTATAATGAAGATTTGATTTGATACCCAGATAAAAAATGATATAGAAAACAATAAAAATGTTAAAAACAAAGGCGGTAGAAGCCAAATTAAATTGAGTTAGAAGCTCCAACATCACTGTTAAATCAAAAACTTAAATAGCTCGACAATGATCTAATTCTAAAAATAAGGAAATAAAAAAAGAAACAGTACTGGAGTTGAGGGGGATGCCAACCCCCAGAAAACAGCACCATCCCCCCATAAAACATTTCAGCACAAACCATTCCCTATAAATGATGATCGTCCATCCTTTACGTCTGCGTGAAAAGCTTGCGCTAACCCCCCATAAGTGCATTTACAACTCGAGCACTGAAAAGAACTCCTCAATCACATTCGTTACTGTCCTTGAGTAACGTACAAACTTGATAAACACAACCTAGAACTTGTTTATGGAAAACAAACGAAGTTAGCGAAAAGGTTAGTCTAAAATCAGTTTATTTCAATCAGTTTTGATTAGTTCAACTATTCATTGCCACTTCTATTAATAGTGTCGATAACCCTCTCAACCATTTGGCTTTCAAGCCTTACTTCGTGCCTCTTTCTCGCTGTACCGCCTGCAACCTCTTTGATCGGTTTTTGATTAAAATTTCAACAAAGATATGAATCAAAAGCAAAAATTACATGGAGTTGAAGAACTAAACCGAATAATTCACTCATATTTTAGTTATTATCATTCTGTCTATTTTTGTGATTTGTAACTTCTATTTTGAATTGGTGCTATCAGCAGTGTTCTCTTAAAACCCAAGATCTTCAGTGAAAAAAAAAACAGAACCCCCAAAACGCACTGAAAACCCACGGTCTGGGATTAAAACCCCAGGTGTGGGAGTTTTGGTGTAGAACAAGCCGTCATGCAAGTTTACTTGTTGTGCCGTTGGGAAAGACACTTTGCGGGATTCCCCCATCTTGGTGTGGCAGACAGATGGCTGGCAACTCCTAAGCGAGCTCGTTACAGCGCTTGATCGCTTTCTCGCGATAGGAGGATAAATGTACCACTAAGTTTAAGTACAAGCAGGGCCGGTGCCAGAAGCTGCGGGGCCCACTTAGAGATTGGATAGCGGGGCCCCACTCTTTATTGTAAAATGTATGGATGTATATATTAAAAAAAAAACATAGGGCATCATGTAAACCAAAAAAGATAGACATTTAACACTTGCTATGAAACAATTTATGGTAATTTGGTAGCTATTATTCAAAGCCGGCGACAGAGCTGCCGACTTTGGGGGTGGGGCAAATATTGGACCAACTTTGTAAATTACAAAAACGTTTCGTGCAGTTTTCATGCTACAGTCTACTTCATCAACGAAAACTTTGCAGCAAGCGGGTATTAATCTGTATCCTAAGATGCGGTTTATGTGCGTGTGTTCCAGTGGCGACGCAGAATTTTTCTGAGGGGGGGTGCGAAGCAGTGACGCACTCAGGATTTGGCAAAGGGGGTAAAGCACAACCGGGGGTCTGGAGGCGAAGCCCCCAGCCGCCGAAGGCAAAGGGAGTCTGGGGGCGTAACCCCCAGCCATAATGTTATATATCACAGCTATCTCATGTCGTTTTACGAGTTCGAAAACAAAAGAAGAAAAGCAGTGGAAGACGCTTGGTTGCTTGTTGCGTTGCTAACAAACGCAATTTCTATGTTTAATAACTTTTATTGCAAACGATGTCAAAATAGTTCAATCGAATCTGTTTCAACAAAGCGTCGAATGAACAAAATTATGCTCAAAAGCCCCTGTCTTCAAAAAGTAAGTTTGTTGATTTACTTTTAACATCAAGAAAGGCAAGTTAGGCATCGTCAAAGTTCAGACAAGCTGCGTTATGGTGATACCTTGAAAGTTATGCCACAATGCAATAATTTGGGAATAATTTTTTTCAATTTGAAACTCCTTCAGAATCAGATAGGCCTGTATGACTTAAGTACCACTATCGCAAATGTGTCTACGCAATAACGCGAATGCTTCGTATTTGGTTAAGAAGTCGAAATAAATGCAAAAAGTAAACAAAAATTACCTTAAAAAGTTTTCAAAAAGCACCAAAATTGCAATTACAGTATAAGAGTTTTGAAATTTTTCGGGATTGCAAGCATGCCCCCGTGACCCCTTCGAGCCGTTTTTGTCCCTCAGTTGCTTCTAATTAACTCGATGTGCTGTTTCCACTGTGCCATTAACTTTGATGCTATAAATCTCATAGATTTAGGCTTTTCATAGATTTTGGTTTTATGAAGTAATTGTATACCCCTATTCGACAATTTGACTTACGTGTCAATGGCTTTTAGTGGAGAGCATGCTTCCTCAAATAGACGCTAAAAAGCTACAGCTGAAAATATAATGAACCTCTTCTAAGACCATCTACGGAGTACAGATATTTTCTTGTAAACAGCAAACCACGTCATCAAACGTAAGTTTTTTCCTTAGCAATGCTTGGTTTTAACAGCTGTAGAGTTGCCGATTTTTTTGTTTGATTTAGGAGAAAACAGAATTGATCCATAATAATTGTTATGCACCGGTTCAACTTTTGGTACTTTTTCTTATTTTTTATCTCATAATACAGAAAATTACTCCCATTTGTGCGGGGCCCAATTTGACAAAATTGGTCAAATCGGCTTAAAACCGGCCCTGAGTACAAGCATCCCCTCAGCCCCACCATCTAAATTTGTTAAAGACATGGACCGAGTTTAAGGGGGGACGGGATCCGACGCGACCTGAAAAGCCCGAGCTCGATCGACAACTACGTTCGGTCAAGAGTAGGCCTATGTACGATATAGTGAGTTTATCACACAAAATTTGTTCCCCTCCCCACTTTTTGAAACCAAACTCGGTCCATGGTTAAAGAGAAATTCCAAAGCCTTTGTTGATTTAGCTTGGTCTTCAAGCTGCAAATGAAACGTTGCAACTTGCAAAGTTCAGTTAGTCATGTGAATTACTTTAAATGCTTCCGTCACGTAGTAATCAGCGCAATCTTGTGTGTCACTTACCGCAATGCAAGCCTAGTAAACGTGGCCCAATGAAAGTTATTTCGAAAGTGCTGCAGCTGGATGCGCTAGCGTTTACACGACCCAGCAGCAAATGAAAAGCGGCAGCGCCATACGTCTTTTACTTCATTTTCGGAACAATGTCGAAAAAGAAATTTCTTTACGCTTTTTGCACAGCGCACACGGCTCCGACACGAAATTAGCGAAAAACAGGTCAAGGCGAACGCTCGCTGTGCGGTTGGAATACTAGATAGGTTGCGATGAGAGTGATGAGACTAAAATTTGTTTTTCTGCCGCTGAATTATATTTTGTACAACGCCGCGGTGTCATTTTTCGCGCTGGGCAAAACGCTAACGTTGAGCTGTTAAAGACATGGACCTGCTTCGGCTAGCAGGCTATAAATTTAATCTTGACCACTCATAAATGTACAGTTCGTTACCTCAGTTTTCGCTTCTTCAGCTTTCGCCGTGTTTCTACAAGCCATGATTACTCTAGCTCCTCTCCTGGCAAAATCTGTTGCAGTTATCAATCCAATCCCAGTGTTACATCCGGTAATGAGAACGGTTTTTCCGGTCAATTTCACATCACTCTGCACCATTCCGTTTACTATTTTCGTAGTAGCCATTTTCTTAGCAAAATTTCAAAATGCGAAATACAGTTTTGTAAATTGAATTCTTTGCTCAAGATTAAAATTTATTACAAACCGTTCTGCAGATAACGTAGCCTACATTAAAGCTACTGCACAGTTTACAGCTTTAAAAGCTAAGACAAGCAAGCTACCGTTGATAAAGCCGGGTAAAAGATATGATAGTGGCCAGCAGTTACTGATACAGTAGACTGCCAATCGATCGGAACTCCATGTCGCTCCACCCATCAATCGCTTTCTGTGACTCAAACTCTGACACCACTGGCCAGTGACCGGAGTCGTGTTGCGAAAACTTTGCGACAGTACAGCAGCCAATTATGAAAATGAGGCTTCTTCACCAGAAAAAATCAAACGAATGCTTGGTTTTGCAGTTATTGAATAAGCCTTCAGGCTACTAGGTGTATTAGCAAGTCAACATAAGTCAGCTCAAGTTGAGACTACCGGTTACAAGTTAGCTCAAGTCATTTGCAAGACATTTCTAACAATTCAACATCGTATTGAGGCTCATTATTACAACTGACTTCATCATCATCGCAAAAAAAAGTGAAGACCCAAGTTTTTCTGCAACTCTTCTTTTGGAAAATACGTCTGCCCCGGTGAACCAGACCCACTGCAGCCACAAATTTTCACAGTAGGTCGGAAAAGACATTGAAAACTACGCTATCTACGCTTATCAGTCTTTAAAAGGCTCCTCACGCTGCAGTTGCTACTTTCATTATCAGCGCTTATCTGACTAAGCAAATAGCTAGACAAACGCTTCATCAGTCAAAACGGTACTCCACGATATGAACCACGACTGCCCTCTAGCGACATTACTTTATCACATTGCCTCCACGTAAGAGTTTGTAAAAATTTAGCGAAAGTGCAGCATTTTAAGCTCATCATCAATTCAATTCAAGTCAATTTATTCCACCAAGTGGCAGCACATAAACGAATTAATGTAGCTGTAGGTGTAAAAGTGGAACCACTTGGTGAGGAGACAGCGAAAAGACCATACGGTCGCCTAGTCTGCTGCCACCTCACCAGCACGGTTTCAGTCTTACATATGTGCACAACACCGTAAAACAAGAAAACAAAACTACAAAAAAAAAAAAAAAACTAAAAACAACAATTTGTTGCTTAATAAGCTAAGCAAATAAAAAAAATCATTTGTTTAACCTAATATCAGAATATGCAGTATGAGGATATTTCAGCACATTAATGTTCATTCAGTGCAATTTAATAATGTAATCAATTGATTGGTTTGTTTTGTTCCAGCAAATAATTAACGTACAGTTTTTTAAACTTAACTGTAGATAAAGATTTGATGCTCTGTGGTACTTCACGCCATATCTGTGCTCCAGCAAACGCAGACAAGGATTTTCCCGAATTGGTGCAAATACTAGGAATAAGAAATTATATTGGGATGATGCTCACGTGTTGTGATTATGCAATTTTTCTAGTTTTATCGAGTTGTTTATTGTCCATGTACCGGTATTGTTTTGATTGTTTATATGATGCATCATTTTCGCAATTTGAAGTTTATACACATCATCAATTTTTAAAATTTTTAGTTGAAAGAATAGTGGTGCAGAGGGTGTTCGATATGGAGTTTTGGTTATTAGTCTTAACACACGTTTTTGAATGATACTGAGGGGTTTGAGAACGTTTTTAGTAGCTCTTCCCCAGCTAGATATGCAATATTGTAAGTGAGGATATATTAAACTATAATACAGTATTCTTGATGTATGATGGTCAACATAATTTCTTAATTTAGAGATTGCCCAGCAGCCCTTTGCTAATTTGGAGCAGAGGTAATTCACATGATTTTTCCATGACATCTTTTCATCAATTACAACACCTAGATATTTCACCTTAGTCTTATGGTTAATTATATTTTGGCCAATTCGTATGGACAAAGGAGAGGAAATTTTCTTTTTTCTGGTAAAAATCATAAAGTTTGTTTTCTTATAGTTAATGGTAAGTTGATTTATCTTCATCCAATCATCTATTTTAGTGAGCTGATCATTCATAATGTGCTGTAAATTTTTCTCATCTTTGTCACGTAAAGTAAATATAGCGTCATCGGCAAACAAGCGCACTTTTAAATTACTTACTTTAGGTAGGTCATTTATATAAATTAAGAAAAGAAGGGGACCTAATGTAGACCCTTGTGGAACACCATGTGAACTAGATTTAACTTTATTTATAACAGTGCATTGTTTTCGGTTTGACAAGTAGCTCTGCATTAATTTAAATGGTATTCCACGAATACCATAAGCATAAAGTTTAGATAATAAAATTTGGTGATTTACAGTATCGAACGCCTTGGCCAGATCAAGGAATATAGCACAAGTTGTGTTGTTATTTTCCAAATTTCCGATTATAGAATCACACATCAGAGACACTGCTAATTCTGTTGAATGATTTTTTCTAAAACCATGTTGATGCTTGTAAAGAATATCCCTACTGGTAAAGTAATGATATAACTGCTTATAGATACACTTTTCAAATATCTTTGAAAATGGTGAAATCAGAGAAATAGGCCTAAAATTGCTGCAGGTAAACTTGTCGCCCGATTTATATACAGCTATAACTTCGGCAGTTTTGAATGCATCCGGATAAGTTCCTGTTTCTATGCAACGATTAAATAAGTTTGTCAAAGGACTTGCTATTACTGAAGCGGCTAGCTTTATATACTTTATTGGGGGACTATCTGATTTTGTGCTTTTTGCAGGATTCAAACCTTTTAACTGATGAAACACTTCATCCAATGAAATTGGTTTCAAAAAAAAGGATTTAGCACTTGAGGGTATTAATGACGTTGCTGTAAAAGTAGTAGATGGTACTGATAATTTATTTGCCATTTTTCTACCTAATTGAGAAAAATATTCATCTCGACGTTCTACCAAAGTTTTTAAAGTTTCACCGATGCATGAGCGTTTTGGCTCAAAAGCTCGTATGTTTAACTCCGCAACGGGCAAAAGGTGCATTCACCGATACGAAACAAGCGACAGGCAACATAAAGTATAACGCAAATGAATCTGGAAGGTTTTCGCAGGTTGTAGCGTGACCGCTAAACAGGCACTAAAACAAACAAGGTGCGATAAACAATTATTGCTTGTCGCGTATCGGTAAACGCGCATTTACAGTTTGTCACCGCTGCAATTCTCTTATATAGCAAACTACGCTGTTAATTCTGTTCAACTTATTCGCGCGCCTGCATGCTTGGTAGAAGTTCTGCAGTTTGGGATAAAACGAGATGACTGCCCGACAGCGCAAAAAAAAAGTTATAAATGTGTTAGCTTCAACGTCGGTTAAAGCGCGTCCATAGCTCACTGTCTGCTTATTTTCATAGTTTAGGCTTGTAAGCTTAGCGGCCCCCCAAGAATAGGCTAAGCGAGTCTGAAAAAGACAGAAAGCTTGTAAGCTGAGACTTTCAAACTTTAAAAACAACATCCGGCGGCATGACCTAGCGGTACCGCTCGCAGATGACAGATCCTACGATACGGGTTCGATTCACAGATGGAGTTCTTCCCATTTGACAAACATACCGGGTGGCTGCTGACTCAAAAAGCCCAAGGTCATTTCGCATCCTCCCTCAATTACAGTTGAATAATTCAAAAGTATAGCTTCTGTTGTTTTATTCATTTTCTCGTGCCAATCTTTGAGCTTACGAACGTAAATAATAAAGAGAAAAAGTTATGGATTGCTTAAACGCCAACATAGGCACAAGTGTAAACAGATTTGTTAAGCACAATAACCCACATGCACTTTGTTGTACGTGTAATTGTTTTTTATTCAAAATCATATGCAAAAATAAAATTATAACGTTTTCTCATGAAATTAAGTTATGCATGAAATGTAGGCCTACACATAACATAATACATATACATAGATAACATAATATAATAGATTATTATTTGGTAAACCATAGGCTTACATACTGCATTTCAAAGTTTTACCAAAAACACATCTTAAAGCGATCAGACTAAATTACAGCGGCAGAATTGAAGACCACGGCCAACATCACGTGGGCTAATGGCAATGTTTCAGCCACAGATTCTAAGCTTTCGTCCATTCCTCCGACATTTCCCAGAATCTTTTCGCATCTGCTTCATTTCTAGCAGCGTTGGAAGGAGTTGCCTCTGCACAGTCGCTAAATGAGAGTAACAGTATGATTCATGATTGAAAACAATGCTCGTTTAATGCACCAAAACACGCTAGCAAGCGGTTGAGTGCTTGCTAAATCCAACTAAATTGGTTGCTAATGATGAAAAAAATCCACCATTGGTTGATGAATCACCAACCACTCGCCCCAGTAGTGCATGGCAGTGGCGTAACTAGGCCTTTTTAGGGGGGGCAAATGCCCAGGGTCTTTTTCAAAATGCCCAGGGTCATTTTCCAGGTGTTCGTAATGCCTTCAAGGCAAGGTATAATTAAAGCCATTTTGCGGTAATTTGCCCTCAGTTCTTTTGTTTTCATAAACTTCGAAGTCTTCAATATAGGCCTACGAAATAATTTTGCTATTGAATACATAAAAATTGGCAATATGTGTAAAGTATCGGTATTTTCTTTGCTTTTCAGTTTCTTTGGAACTCACTTTAGGAGACTTTTATTTGGACCACTCGCGTTAGGCCTAATACGCAAAAGCGTATAAAGAGTGGCGGGTCTCATCTCCGCGACTTAGCGCCTGGGCTACACAGCTCGGGAAAAACGTCGCAGCGGTGGCGACACCGTGCCGATTTGACCGGCCCAGGAATCGAAACCCAGACCTTAGCAGCGATAGCCTGTGCGCTTAGCAACTGAGCTAATAAACGATAGTTTTGGGGAAGACCTTTTTACATCATAAACCATGCATGTTGCATAATAGCAATTCTTTTCTTGAGTTTTGACATTTTTGTTTGGTGCAAGTCGCAACTCCAAATTTGATTGGGGAGGAAGGTGAAATACGTCCCAGTCTGCTTGTTTTTTCAAAATTTTGTTTTGGTCATTTGACCGATTTTAGCTACACTTGCACCATTTTTTTCAGTCAATTCGATTTTTTTTGGTCATATTCTAACTTAAGCTTAAAAAACACATTTTCAACACTTTGTGAACTATGAAATTTATTTAAGTCTAGAAACATAATACGTACGACCACTAAAATGGGAAATTCGAAAGCATGGTGCGGTACAAACAAATAATTAGTTATGTTGCGAACTGAGCGACGTACTAAAAACACTTTATGTCATTACCTGTATCATATAGGCCAAATAGCTATTATTATCACCAGAAGAAAAGAGCAACTGTTAAACTGAAATAATGGCAAATTTCTTTCGGTCATTGTGACCGCAAAAAAATTCGGTCATTGCCAAAAATGTTCGGTCAATGACCGACATATGATCAAAAAAGAAAAAAGGTTCCAGTACAATGTCAGATTAAGACTTCGAGGAGTACGAACAATTTTTCGGAGTGCGGTGACCTTTATCACCCCGACTCAGATATGGGCCACGCATCATACCATTACAGTCATTCTTTAGGCCTATTAAAATGACATATGCCATGCCACAGAAATTCTTGAACGTGAGCCACCACAGAAGTGTTTGTCTGATTGATATCTTTCTGGCTTTGATTTTCGCTGCATCTGGTAGCAAACGCTTTGGGTCATCAATCCTTTTTATTGGGTCTACTTTAGGATCACCATATTTTTACTACGCAAAAGGAGGACAGGTTCTTTGAGGGTCATCATGTCCGCAGATGTCCAGTTTTCTGCTCCCAAAAAAGTGAAGACCAAAAAAAAGGTCATCACGTTCGTAGATGTCCATTTTTCCGCCCAAAAGCAAGTGAAAATCAAAAAAAAGGTTATCACGTTCGCAGACCGTAGTTTGCCCTAAAACTTCCCAAAATTTTTCGTGGAAGAATGATTTCACATGTTTTCACTTTTCATAATGCCGAAAAGCAGGACATCTGGGCATTTTTTGGCTCCTCGGAGGACAAATTTTTTATGTCCTCCAAAGGGAGGACGTGTGGTAAGCCTAGCCTACTTAAATGAAGTTACACTCAGCCACTCAATGTGATCAGTAGAGTTAAGGTTTGCGGAGCTTCTTTGTTTCACTTTTTTAAGAAACTCGGATGTTAAAAGAAGTCAATCGACGGTATTAAATTAATCACATCATTTTGTTGCTGACTTCCAAAAACGCATGTAATCTCCATGCAATATTTCATATTTTACCATTGCTCATAGCTGGTGCTTCGCCATTTGGCAATGCCCAGGGTCTCAGCTAACTCTAGTTACGCCTCTGGTGCATGGGTGCAAATATTAGAGGGCGCGTGTATGCATTGTGCTAGCAAATTCTGTTGAGGTTGTGCCATGAATGCAGCAGCAGATTGTGCCTTTCATCACTAATAGTTGCAGTCGAGCAACAGTTTTGCATATTTGCATCCGGTTCTATGGCAATTCGATACTTTTAGTTGGAACACAACTAGTGAAAATCACTTCATTGGTCGTGCGATGTATGTTGATCGATACAAACCGGCATTGATCGACTATGCCATCTATCATTCGCGCGATTGAGTACAACCGGAGTTTTAGTTCTCGTTCATCTATAGCCCATCAATGCAGTCAAACTTACGAATAGGCTGTGCTTTTTTTATCTACTAGAGAATACAATTTTTGTCTAAGCGTCCCCGTTGCCGTTTGACTGATACTTTCAGTACAAATCAAGAGCAAACAGCTTGGAGTCGTGGATCTATCCTGACCACCGCATGCTGCTGCAGAGTGTGCATCAAACACTAGGTATTGTCATCTAGGAGCAATTAAAACCTCGTATTCCTCTTAATGTGGGATGTGCTATAGTAGCGCAAATTGCGTGATCTGATGTTTGCCCGCCCATGTGTTCGTAATGGGACGAAGCAAGGCATATTGTAAAAGATGACTATTTAATCTTCTGGCTTAAAGGTAATCTAATAGCCTACATTTTCTAAACTTACCTGTAATATTTCCCGGAAACTTTTTCCAGTTCGGGAGCAATCGAACAGTAAATTGTTGTCTGTGCTCCTTTCTCAGGAGTAATGAGAAACGGTTTGTTGACTGCATACACTGCATGAAAAAGAATCTTGTAAAAAAAGGGCAAGTGACTAACATCAGTCACATGACGGGTTATGTCAGTTTTGATGCTTCCCGGATGGAGACAGTAGCACGTAACTCCCGTTCCTAAAAATAATGATTTGTTTCAGAATAGACAAGTGACTAGAATTTTAAAACTATACATTTAATTTAACTCGTTTACATGGCATTTTTTAATCGATTGTAGTACGTGCATGACGTAGCCGTAGGCTGTTGTTTGAACTGGAATTGTAGTACGAGTTTCAGCACAACGCAAAAAATGAGCGCTAGGAAACAGCAGTGAAAGACCATGATTGGTCACCTAGCCAACTTCACCTTATGCAGCTGGTGCATATAACATAAGTAGGAGCACACCTGAACATAAGTAGGAGCACACCTGAACAATGTTACACCAGAAAATAAACTACACACTAAAAACCAAGAAACAAAACGTATTTACACATTATATACAAACAGGCTGTGGCGTAGCGAGAAGTTATAAAAGCCGGGAGCAGGGTCGGATTTGCGTATAGGCTAAGCAGGCGGAAGCCTAGGGCCTCGGAGAAAATGAGGGGCCTCATCACGAACAACGAAGACCTTTTTTTTGGTCTTCATGCGATATTTTCGGTGAAATCACGACATGTGCGGACATGAAGACCTTTTTTTTGGTCTTCACCGATTTCTAGTGGAAAAATGGAAATAGCCTAGGGCTTCTCAATGTCTAAATCCCGCCCTGGCGGGGAACCATTAACTTCAAAAGTCATTAAAAGAATCTAGCATAATGGCACTATGCCCCCCCCCCAAATGCACTCCTGCAAACAGGGCAGCGATCATTGCGTGAGTAGTTACAGAACATATGGTACACATACCTTTGCGCTCAGCCAGAAGAATGCAGCTATAAACTTCCCGAAAATGAACAAGTAACTTTCAGAGAATGAACATGAAGACAGTATAAACTATGTTAAGTTTACTTGAAACTGTAAGGACTATCGGCTGCTCACCATTATTTACAGTTTTGAGGTGATGCCATCGCAGGGTATAGCCAGTCAGCCAAACTTACAAAGTAGGGTATTACCAGGGTTGGAAATATCGATTAGAAATCGATATTGATATTCTCTACTTTTTCGTCATCGAATGCAAAAATTCTCTACTCTTTTTTTTCATTATCGATTTGGGCTTTTCCCTACTTTTTTGCGTGGTAAATCGATATCAATTAATTGATACTTTTTTTCTGAATAAGTTCTTTCAAAAGTTTTTTTAATTTTTTGTTATTTTTAGTACCTTGTCGGGCTTTCTTGGTGTTTGCAGGTAAATATTTCCTTTACATCCGCATAAGAACAGTAAGAGTGCGGAAAATTCCGTATGCACTGTCATTTTTTATTTCATTCCAAAATATATCACGAGAAAACGTTTGCTTGACGTTTGGTCACTTGGTATCGCAGGCCAGGGCCAGGCAGTCCAATGCGGTTGTGAGGTTAATAAAGTGGTTTTTGAATTTTTGTTCACCAGCTTTTTTCATTTAAAAGATTACATCTGATACTGGTAGCAATGCTTTTGTGTTTCAAACATCGTAGAAAAGGTTTTTAGTCACCAGCAGGCCTATTTGAAGTAGGCCAAGATCAAAGGTAGAAAATATTTAAGAGAAAAAGTGATATTCGATCTTTTTTCTAGAGAAAAGGGAAAAGTGAGTAAGCCCTCTGGTATTCCTGTTTTAAACTGCCCATCATAATATGCTATGCCTTCGATACCGACATTCTCCACTTTGCCTAACCTGAAGCCCCTCTCATTAGCATCAAAATATGTTGACACTGTCGCTGTCAACTGAGTCAGAGAAAAGCATCGATTTGACGTCATCGATTGATCGATATTCTCTACTTTTTATTTTTGTCATCGAATGAAGGAATTCTCTACTTTTTTTGAGGTATAGAATATCGAGTTATTCTCTACTTTTTCATTAATCGATTTCCAACCCTGGGTACTACCTGACTTACTATAGCCAGAATTTTTAAATGGGGGGGGGGAATGGGGGAACATAAACTGTAACAATCATCAAAAGCGTCTTGCATATTTTAGTCGTTTAGCAACATTTGATCTTTTTTACTGAAAGGCAAAGTCAAACGGGGGGGAGTGCATGGCACAATGCCTCCTTTCCCCTTACATGCGCTGATGCTGACTTACCTTCCAATCTTTTGCTCAGTTCGACGCAATGAAGGATATTAGCCAGCTTGCTGTTCCCATAAGCCAACCAGGAGTTGTATGTACATTTTTCATGCATCAAGTCGTCCCAGTTCCACTTTACAAAGTAGGCGTGCGCTAGTGATGAGACAATTACGACTCGGCTGGGAGCGCTTTTCTGTTTAAAAGGAAAATTAGATTTGGAGTTGCACAGAACGCGAAAGCTCAAGTTCTGTTCAAATTAACCTATAACGTGAAGTGTAAATAATGAGAGTTCAACTTCTGATTAAATACACAGTAGCAAACACCTCTCATGAGTTGTTTTTTATTGCCGCCAACGCTTTAGTAAGAAATACCCTTTGAACGAACAATCTTCTTGATCTAAGTTACAAGAACAAGTATCAGAAATCGTCTCCAAGAACAAGTATCAAAAATCAGATATGTCAAGTGCGATCGGCTCCAGCCACGAATCGAACCCGTCACGTAGGATCTGTCACCTGCGCACGGTATACGCTAGGCCAGGGGTGGGCAAACTACGGCCCTCAGGCTGCATGCGGTCCGCGAAATCATTTCATGCGGCCCGCGGGCACTTACAGAAATATGAATTTTGTTCGCTACTGATATTGCGTGGAATGGAGGATATATGCGGACGTGATGACCTTTTTTTTCTGCTTTTCACTTGATTTCGGGAGAAAAATAGGACATCTGCGGTCGATATGACCATTTTTTTGCTCTTCACTTAATTTCGGGAGGAAAATAGGACATCTGCGGTCGTGGTGATCATTTTTACTTCGCTTTTCCAAGCAGTGCGGCCCTCGGCTTCAAAATTTTTTCCAATGCGGCCCTTCGTGCAAAAAGTTTGCCCACTCCTGTGCTAGGCCATATCGTTTTACTTCTTAAAACATAGGCCTACTGTACATTCCATGGAGCGGCGTAGCGAGAAATTTTAAAAAGGGGGAGGAGGAAGCATAAACTGCAAAAGTTATCAGAAGAGTCTGGCATATATCAGTTACTTGGCAACATTTGATCTTTTTTCACTTACAGTCAAAGTCAAAAAGAAGGGGCCACGGAACAATGCCTAAATATTGATTTTACAAGTAATAAATGAAGAGGAGCCGATGTAAGTCTATATATATGAAATATAACAGGGTAAATGGCCTTGAAGACTTACTAAATAAACGCTGTAAGAACCAATTCTACGACTAGTTTCGCGGTTTGACCGCTCATCAGGTAGACTCAGGTTTTGAACCCAGGACCTTGTGATTGAGAGCGTTACCTCTCCAACCACTCGGCCACCGAGCTTACAGCGTTTTCAATGCAATTTTCAGCTATACATACTCAAGCCCCTGTAACTGCAGGCTTAGCATTGAGCAGTTAGCCTAGTTGGCATGTATCGGCAATGGCAGGCCTGATTTTACAAGTAATGAATGAAGAGGAGCCGATGTAAGTCTATATATATGAAATATAACAGGGTAAATGGCCTTGAAGACTTACTAAATAAACGCTGTAAGAACCAATTCTACGACTAGTTTCGCGGTTTGACCGCTCATCAGGTAGACTCAGGTTTTGAACCCAGGACCTTGTGATTGAGAGCGTTACCTCTCCAACCACTCGGCCACCGAGCTTACAGCGTTTTCAATGCAATTTTCAGCTATACATACTCAAGCCCCTGTAACTGCAGGCTTAGCATTGAGCAGTTAGCCTAGTTGGCATGTATCGGCAATGGCAGGCCTGATTTTACAAGTAATGAATGAAGAGGAGCCGATGTAAGTCTATATATATGAAATATAACAGGGTAAATGGCCTTGAAGACTTACTAAATAAACGCTGTAAGAACCAATTCTACGACTAGTTTCGCGGTTTGACCGCTCATCAGGTAGACTCAGGTTTTGAACCCAGGACCTTGTGATTGAGAGCGTTACCTCTCCAACCACTCGGCCACCGAGCTTACAGCGTTTTCAATGCAATTTTCAGCTATACATACTCAAGCCCCTGCAACTGCAGGCTTAGCATTGAGCAGTTAGCCTAGTTGGCATGTAT